>WEDG01001881.1:0-398030 GCA_017591395.1 Schistocephalus solidus
TGGGCTGGTATTACAACCTACGCTGCAAATTATCCGAATTGCTCACATTATTCTAGACCTAGTTTGAAAAGGAGTTTGCCTCCGCAGCACTATGAGCCAATAGACAGTAAATTACAATATCGGCAGCTCAATAAATGAGAAAGGAGGCGATTTTGGCCCATTGATAGGAGGTAAATGATTGAAAAACAGCGGCAGGAGATTAAAACCCAAGAAATGCGCCGATAATCACGACTTTCTTTAACGTCTGACATCGAGATAACATAGTGAGCGGTACTAATCCATACGGTTATAGCGTAACTGAATGCTACAGCGCACTGTAGGCTAAACCGGTTAATGGTCAGTGGGCATTGTTTGACTGCTCAAAGGGTCAAGTTGTGAGTCCAGACATTGACTGAAAAACTCACATGGAAGGTGACAAATGCTGAATGTTAACTAGAGGGTGATCAGCACAGGAAGGTGCGGCAAGCAAGCGATATGCCCCATGATCAAACAAAACCACTAGGGATATCTTGACCATTGCGAAACGCGTATGTCTGCCGTGAACCACAGCGTGGTGGGCGCAGGGGCGGTGAACATAGCGGCGCCGGCACCGTCCAACCAAAGTGCAAGGGATCGATGTGCTGTCAACACAGGCAAGTGCGTAGTGCGCAGGGCGTACGCAACAATGTAAACAAGGCATATAACGGCGGATTGGGGGCATTAGAAGTTTACTCAATTCATAGGCACTGCCGCATATGCCTAGATTATACCAAAGGGTCCTGTTATCCCTGATAACGAACGGGGGAGCGCACCTGGCAGTTAAGGCGCAACCAGCGTAAAAAGACAATAATGACCCAGATTTCGGCCGTAGTTGTAAAGGAAAGGAAGTTCTTTATGGGATTGTGCACATATAGCGCGCAATAAAAAAATTTCGAGCACTCAACCGATACCTTCACCACCAGCAAATGTAATACCGCTTTGATATTCACCCACATTTCAACAACAAAATAAATAGGCTATCCACTGTGGCGCTGGGAGTGGATGAGGTCGGTTTATCGGTATGTTTAGGTAGCCGTGAAGATACGCGTATACCGAGCATCCGTTCGGTCCGTCTTTCTTCAGTCTCCGCGAATTTTCTGGGCTTTGTGGGTGTAAGGCAAGGTAAATTTGGAGGCTTCGACTACGGTTGCATACGATAATCCGTGTCACGCCACCACAGTGTGGCTCAAGACCACTAAATTCGTAGTCGCAGATGGATGCGCCTGAAGACAGCTTTACTTGCGAGAGCTCTGGGGCAGAGCAACGTCAGGCATGACGAAAATACATATCACGTAGAAGTAGTTAACTACCACGTAACGCGTGATTATAGAGTGCAACTAACTGTTTTCCATGCAAAATCCTGGTGACAAACGCTAAGATAACAATGTGAGCGCACGACAAGTAGAGAAGAGAAAAAGATATATAATGGCCGAGAAAGTTCGAGTACATGGAGCTAGTTACACATGAAAGCAACTTTGGACAGACGCAAGGGCATTGGGCACTCATACGGCCAAAACGCCTTTTGGAGTCTGAAAAGTTTCTATTAGTCCTCCAACAAAAAAAAAACGTTTTCTGTCAGCCGGGAATGACCATTCGACCTTACGAACACGCACCGGATTTAAGCGATACGTTCCTGTTTTTCTGACCGGTTAAGCGAGAAGCACGATACGGTTGGAGAAAAAATATTTTGTTGCGATTGCAAGGTACGTAGACTGTATCGACAAACACTCGGGAACAAGTGTGATGGTCGAAGACAAGTAATCAGAAATTTCCCTCGGTACAAGAAACGTACACTGTCAAATTGAGGGACAAAATCTTGGTGACAACGACACCCTACCAAACAGCAACCACCGTACAACACTTGCCCGTAGGCCAAATGCGTTCACCTTCGCCAATTTATATGCTTCATGCGTCAGCGGTTATGGGCCACGCTGAAAATACAGTGGATCAAACTAAGGGTAGGGAGTTACCTGTTATCTCAAGACATGCGTTAACCAGACTGCGTGGAGTCCGTAAGAGCTTACAACTACTAACGTACGTGAGAGGGGAGTGCAGGCTCACATCGTGCCAGTCACTTGCGTCCAATTCCGGCACCAGACTCGGGCAGGTGATTTCCGCACGGGGATGCTAAAGAATCAAGCAGAATCGTAAATACACGCAGTTTTCACTATAACGAATCTGATGAGCTAACATTATCAGATTCGAAGCCGGCTGACTGACGGAATAACTAGGCCGTCATGAGTCAATACTGTGAGCATGTACGTGGCGACTGGCTGAACGACGAAGATTCAATACAATGGCTTCTTCCGAATGTGGTCTCTGCAGCATCCTTTTGAATTTCCGACAGATGCCACGTTGACCAGGTCATGTGTTGCACGCGTAGAAGGGTCGTTCAGTCCGGTCACGCCTCCGTTCGCCCCAGCACTGGATTACCATCAGGGGCAAAATGTATGAGAGGGCAGAGTGCGGTAGACCCTGCTACAAGTCTGCCGCCAATATAAAACAAATTCACGCGCAAGTCAATGCCTTGCGCCCACCCTGCAGGGGCAGCACGGCGGACAAAGCCTTTCGCAAGGGGCAAATTGTCGGATGATATGGCCGAGGCAAAGGCGGAAAAAGTGTACTGTTCGTTTGTAGAGTAGGTAGAACAAACCGCCGCATTAGTGATCATGCACAGAACAGCAAAAACGAGTATAAATGTTGTAAGAGCAAACCAAGAGGACGTTTAGAGACACTCTGAAGAGGATAATCTGCCAAGACCTTTGACGAATCCAGGACGACCGAGAGAAGACGGTGGAAGCATCAAAGACGAAGCTACAGGTAGGGATAGCGGTCGAGAGGAGAACAGGGATTAAAAAGGACGGTTTTCGCTGGCATAAACAACACTGAAAACACCGTGTCGGCGTGGAGAAACGCACTGAGCTGAAGGGCGGTGGGAACATTCGAAATTTTGTTACACGGAAGGTGACACTCAAGCTGGTTGAAAAAAGCAATTGTAGACGCCAAAGAGGCACGAACTGGAGGCTACTGATAAATTACCTACGTTTGGTCACCAAGGCGCTGTCCGCAGAAAGTTTGCGTAACCAAAGCAACAGTAAAGCAACCAATGACATCGACTTCCAATCTTTGCTTTGCTATAATTTTATTTGAACAGATATAAAATTATTGACCGAAAAGAGCAGCTAATTGTGTGGCTCTCCTTCTAACAACAGATCCCGAGTAAAGATCGGTTGGTGATTTTGCTCTTTATATGCTCTCTATGTTTATGGTGCGCAATGCCCCAAATGATGATTTAAATGTCAACTCGGCAAACGGATACTTATGAGAACTTTGACTGTCACTCAAGCCAGGCGTAAAAATTAGATCATCGTTCTCTTCGTCGCCCTTAAGTGTATTAAAACACTGATTTACTGAAATAATTTGAAAAAGGCTAAAGCGAAACCAACACATTACATTTCGACCGTCGATTACGACGAGGTCCACCGTATGCTCCACGGAAGGGTGGTGCAGGGACAGTGAATTGCGCGTGATTTAGTTTAAAGTAATAGTAGACTTGTGCTGCATCTACCGCACTCCTCCTCCTCCCCATCTGAGCCCGGTCTCATGACACGTCAAGAAGACCGGAGATGGGAGAGGGCGCAGGTGGCTGGTGTGGCCGGAGCCGCCCCTCGGCGTACCACCACACCTGGCTCGGATCCCACAGAGTTGGAGTGCCATAAAAGGCCACATTAAGAAGGAGCCATTTGCAGCCTGACTCTCAGTCCGCCCGTTAGCCACTCCACATAAAACACATTGGGCTGACCACGCGGTCCAAGTTTTCCCGTCAGTTGGCAACCTTCCTAGCCACGGCTTTTAGCGCACCATGATAGTTTCAAGCGCGTCAGATTGTTTATAGTGAGGAACATGCGCTGAGCTGTCGACCTCAATCCCTCCCCCACTCCCACAATCAGACCACCCTCCAAGCCAGTCATTTATCTGATGTGGGAGTGGGTGCATTGGCTGACGGGTTGGTATACCCGTCTTCGCGCGCCACAGCACGACCGGACCCCTATAACGCACACACCAGGATTCACTAAATCAGAGGATATGGAGGAGCCATCGCCATCTGACTCTCAGTCGACTGGTCAGCCAATCGACACACACTGCACATACACTGTGCCCACGGCGTTAATTGTTGTAAGCGTCAGATTGGCAGCCTTCCAAGCCACGATTTCTAGGAAACCGTGATATTCACGGGTACATTATAATGGTGAGGGTGTTGTCTATGTATTGGTGTAGGTAGTGTGCGCTGATGTGGCTTAGCCTCCGGTGATTTACCGCAGGTTGTCATGGATGCGCATGTGACCGAGTAGGCCTATGCGATGAGTGAATGCGCTAGGACAGTAAGGGCAGTGGAGACGGCGATCTCTGCTGTGTGTTGGTGCTCCAGACACTGGTTCACCAGTCTCTGTACAATGGATTCGCAAGTGACTGACCAGGCCGATGCGTGAGGGTGAATGTGCGGTCGCAATGAGGACAGTTTAGAAGAGCCCCCATCGCTGATGGTGGTGGTGGCGGCGGTGGGTGGGGTAACAGGTGATGAGTATATGGATGGGGTCTCTATGATAGTGAGAGTAATGGAAATGATGCCAGGGGGTGAAGTTATGGAGTCCGAAGCAGGGTTGGCAGAATTTTACGTTATGTTTGAGTTGTCGGATGGTTGGTGCATTGCGTCCGAAGATGTCCAACCAGGCCGATTCGCGCGCGGAAGATGCATTGACAGCGTGGGCATGTTGGAAGGGTCTGGGCATCGGCGGTGTTGGTCAGGGGCGCTGGTGACTTTCGTGCCGATCTTTTGTTTAGCCTTGGTGGCGGCGATCTGGTTGGCCTCATAGATTGCTGCACCATGCCGGTCTATCCTGGGCGATGTCCTCCCCAGGTCGCCGGGTTGATTTGCAGTTGCTTCAGAGATTTTCTTCAAAGAATCCTTTTTGTAGCGTCCTTTTTGACCTCCCTATCGTCGAGCACCCGTATTGACATCTCTGTAGAAAAGTCGTTTTAGGTAGTCGCTCGTCCTCCATTCTCACCAGGTGGCTGCTCCATCGCAGTTGCACTTACCTCAGCATGGCGTGGATGCTGAGGACTTCAGTCCGCTCCAGGACTTCCGTGTCTGGGATCCTGTCTTGCCATCTCAGCTGCAGTATTCTGCAGAGGCATCTGAAATGGAAAGTGATTCGGCTTCCTGGTTTGGTTCGAGTGAGACGGTCAGGTCGCCGCTCCATAAAGAGTGTCGTCAAGACGACGGCCTTGTACATCTTCAGTTTGGTGTTCAGGTGAATACTGCGGCGATTCCACACGCAGACCTGCAGCCGGCCGAAGGCCTGACTAGCTTTGGAGATCCGTTGGTCAGCCTCGTCATCGATTCTCGTGTTGCGTGACAACGTGCTTCCTAGATAAGCGAAGGGTTTCCGCGTTTTTGAGGGTGATCACCGTTGACATTGATTCGGGGGGCATTGTATTCTGCGCTGGGTGGCGGCTGGTGCATGACAACCGTTTTTTGCTGTACTGATTGTTAATCCAAAAATTGGCGAATCCTGCGGCGAAGAGGTCTATGCTCCTTTGCATGTCCTCCTCCGTAACGGTGTTAAGGGTGCAGTCGTCCGCAAAGAGCAGAGTCATGGACTGTTGTCGTAGACATTCGCGTTGAAAGCCTGCATACGCCGACTGTTGAGAAGGTGCCCGTCAGTTCTGTAGCCGATATGTGGACCCCAGGCTGCTCATCACAATAGGCGTCCATCAGCGTAGCAGAGAGCATGAGACTGAACAGGGCTGGGGACCAGTTCGCAGCCCTTGCTTCAATCCGTTGGTCACTGCGAGATGCTTCGGATATGGTCCTTTTGTCAGTAACTTTCGCCATCATTCCGTTGTGAAGCTGACGTACCATATGCGTGAAAAGTTCAGGACAGCCGAATTTCTGCATGATTTTCCACAGCCCGTCGCGATTCACCGTGCCAAAGGCTTTCGTCAGATTCACAAAAGTAGTGTAAAGGTGAGTTCCGGTCTCCTGGTCCTCCTCTTGGAGCTGGCGTGCGGCAAAGATCATGTCGTTTGTTCCGCGGTGTCGGCGGAAGCCTTATTGGCTTTCCGTGAGCAGGCCCTGTTCTAGGTGACCGTTCAGACGATTGAGAAGGATACAGGTGAAGATCTTCCCGCCGATGTTGAGCAACGCGATGCCTCTGTGATTATCACAGAGTCGCCGGTTCCCCTTCCGTTTGTAGAGATGGACGATGGTCGTGTCTTTTAAAACCTGAGGAACTTGTCCGTGGCGCCATAACTCCTGAAAGGGTGTTGTGAGTTCTGCCATCAGCCTGGGCCCTTCGTACATGTAGACTTCCGGTGGGATTGCGTCGGATCCCGGTGCTTTACCGCTGGAAATCTGTTGCATTTCCTGGATGGTTTCTGGTAGGGAAGGCGGCAGATCCAGGTCATTGTTCGTGTCCACTTTAGGGAGTTGGTCAATGAGAAACATCGGAGATGGCTGATGAGCAATTTAGGACACTTCTGAAGTGCTCTGCCCAGCGCTTCAGAATTTGCGATTTCTCTGTCAGCAGTGTTGTGCCGTCAGAGCTGAGCAGCGGTGCGGTCCCCTTGGTACACGGGCCGTAGATGGCTTTGATGGCTTTTAAAAAGTTTTTCATTTCATTGCGTTTCGCATACCCTGGATTTCCTCGGCCTTTGGAATCATCCAGGCGTCCTGTATCTTCCGCAGCCGTTGCTGTACAGGTCGGCAGCATCTGAAGAAGGCTGTTTTTGTGGCATCAGTCCGAAGGTCCATGTAGGCTTTGTTTATTCCGTTCTTTTCCGCGAGTAAGTTTCTGATCTCAGCGTCATACTCGTCAAACCAGTCCTGGTGTTGACGGCGTGCGCGTCCGAGGACTTCGAGTGCGGTGGACTGGATAGCATTTCGCAGTTGACACCATCGTGTCTCCGCGGTGGCGTTATTATCTGGAGCATGCAGGGTCTCCAGTTTATGGGTTATTTGGTTACTGAAATCATAACAGTGAGCAGGAAAATGTAGCAAAAGAGTATTTAACTTACCTGGTGGTCGCTTACCTTAAAGATTTTGTCGGCGTTGAAGTGAGCCCCATCTGGGAGATGACAAGGCGGTGATCCGTCCAAACATCGCTATCGTGTATCACTTTGGGTTCCAGCACGTCCTGTCGATCTCGCCTCCAGACGAGAACATAGTCCAGCAGCTGCCAGGGCCACAACCGAGGGTGCATCCAAGTGGCTTTTTCCCGTGTCGGAAGGCGGAAGAAGGTGTTTGTCAGCAGGAGACGGTGTTCCGCACACGTTCGCAGCAGAAAAAGGCCCTTATCGTTACAGCTATCGTGATCGTGGGGACCCAGCTCTTTCTGCCTGGCAGCGTGGTCCGTCCCGACGCGGGCGTTGAAGTCACCGAGGACTATTAGCTAGTCGTCCTTCGGCACAGTCGCCATCAAGGCGTGCAGGTCCTCGTAGAATTTGTCCTTCGCCGTATCAGAACTCATCATTGGGGGGAGCGTAGGCGCTGATGATGGTGACTAACTTTTCTACCCGAAGAGGTAGGCTGAGGCTCATCAGACGATCATTGATACCCTGCGGCAGATAGGGCAGACGTCCCACTATGTCGTTCCGGATGGCAAAGGCAACACCAGCGTCGCGTTGCTCTGCCTTTGGCCGGCTGCGCCAGAGGAAGGTGTAGCCGGCACCCACCTCCAGCCGACCCAGCTCAGAGAATCGGGTCTCGCTGAGAGCAGCAATGTCCACCTTGTAGCGCGCCAGTTCCCGAGCGACTACCGCCGTCCTCTGTTCCGGCCGGTTGCTCCTCGGATTTTCTAAAAGGAAATGATCATTCCAGGCTTGTCTTGTGAGCCGACTCACCTGAGCAGCCTCGAGGGTATGGCGCGGGGAATGTGGACGGGCGTATTTTTGTTTGTATGATTTTTACGACCGCACGTTTTTGATCAGCGAACCGTGATCCGGCGTCAGAAGACGTCAGACCCAGCATTTGTTTAGGGTACCTTTTCTAGCCCCTTCCTCCGCGAGGAGGCAAGCAGTGCTGTCCCTAAATAGGGCTGAATGGACATCTTAGACGGCTGCCAACCTCCACTATGGGTCACGGTTTTGTTTTGTTGGAAGAGCGACCCGAGTTAGCCTGTGCCGCCTACGGGGTTGCTGTCGCCCCCCACTGTATAACTTTTTGAGAGGGAAGGTGGGAAGTTCGGGAGTCAGACATACCGGGTGTGGAGGCACACACAGCCCGGGAGACCCTCACCTGGGTTAGCCCGCCAGTCGTGACGGTTGCCCGGGGTGTGGCCGCTTGGAAGAACCCAACTTCGAGGAGCCACAGGTGAGAGTTGGGTACCAGTTAGAGGCGGACACAGGAGCATTCACCACCTGTACGAGACAAATGGAGCAACTAAATGCTTTCTGTGTGGTGCTACCCCTAACTAGTACCCCATACACACACGATTTCACCGATGCAAAGGCTTTCGTCAGGTTCACGAAGGTAGTTTAGAGGTGAGTCCGCATCTCTTGGCACTTCTCTTGCAGCTGTCGAGCGGTGAAGATCATGTCGATTGTTTCTACTTGTCGTCGGAAACCACATTGGCTTTCTCGGAGCAGTCCTTGCTCCAGGTGAGCGTTCAGGCGAATGAAGAGAATGCGGGCGAAGATCTTTCCGGCGATGTTTAACAGTGAGATTCGTCGGTGGTTGTCGCAGAGTTGGCGGTTCCCTTTCTTCTTGTAGCGGTGGACAATAGTTGCGTCTTTGAAATCCTGAGAGACTTGCCCTTGTTGCCTCATCTCCTGGAAGAGCACTGTGAGTCGGTTCATTAGTTGGGGTCCTCCATGCTTGTAAATCTCAGCAGGGATCGCGTCCGAGCCAGTTGCTTTCCCGCTGGAGAGTTGCTGCACGGCTCTGATGGTTTCTTGAAGAGAGGGCGGGAGATCAAGGTCGGTGTTGATTTCCACTTCAAGCAGGTGATCGATGGCGGCGTTGGAGATGGTGGAGGGCTGGTTGAGAACTCTTTGAATGTGTTCTGCCCATCGCGTCAGGATTTGCGTCTTCTCAGTGAGTAGCATCCTGCCGTCAGCACCAAGAAGAGGGGTGGCGCCTTTGACGGTAGTTCCGTGGACAGCCTTGGTGGCGGCGAAGAAGTTCTTCCACTCGTTTTGATCTGCGAACCCTTTATATTTCCTCGGCTTTGCTGGTCATCCAGGCATCCTGCATCTCCCGCAGCCGTTGCGATGATCCGTCCATCCATCGGCATCGGGGATCGCCTTTGTCACCAGCACGTCCTGCCGATCTCGCCTCCGGACTAGAACATAGTCCAAGAGGTGCCAGTGTCTCGATCGAGGATGTACCCAGGTCGCCTTATGCCGCATCGAGAGGCGGATGAAGGTGTTTGTCAGTAGGAGACGGTGTTCCGCACACGTTTGCAGAAGAAGGAGGCCGTTATCGTTACAGCTTCCGAGACCGTGCGGACCCAGCACTCCTTGCCAGGTAGCGTGGTCCGTCCCGACGCGGGCGTTTAATTCACCAAGGACAATTAACTTGTCCACCTTTGCCCCAGGTGGCCACTGGTCGACACACACACATGAACTAGTCCCCACTACCCATAGCAGCCTTTCAAAAGGGTGGGGGGACCTCATATAAATGAGCGTGCCATAAAGGCCACAAAGGCCATAAAGGCGTCGTCATGCGGCAAATTTATTACATTGATGAATGTGCTGATTTGCCATGAGGGTGGATTCTCCCGTGTCCGACTCAATTCATTCTCTCTCCCATGCGAAAACTGACTTCCCGAACCGGTCAGTCAGCTGGTGTTGGGCTGGTATTACAACATAATGCTGCAATTATCCGAATTGCTCACACATTATTCTAGACCTAGTTTGGAAAGGAGTTTGCCTCCGCGGCACTATGAGCCAATAGACAGTAAATTACAATATCGGCAGCTCAATAAATGAGAAAGAGGCGATTTTTGGCCTATTGATAGGAGGTACGATTGAAAACAGCGGCAGGAGATTAAAACCCAAGAAATGCGTCGATAATCACGACTTTCTTTAACGTCTGAAATCGAGATTAGTGGCACTAATCCATGCGGTTATAGCAACCGAATGCTACAGCGCACTGTAGGCTAAACCGGTTAATGGTCAATGGGCATTGTTTGACTGCTCAAAGGGTCAAGTTGTGAGTCCAGACATTGACTGAAAAACTCACATGGAAGGTGACAATGCTGAATGTTAACTAGGAGGGTGATCAGCAAAGGAAGGTGCGGCAAGCAAGGATATGCCCCATGATCAAACAAACCACTAGGATATCTTGACCATTGCGAACGCATATGTCTGCCGTGTGAACCACAGCATGGTGGGCGCAGGGGCGGTGACCATAGCGGCGGCGGCGGCGGCGGCGGCGGCATCGTCCAACTAGAGTGCAAGGATCGGTCTGCTGTCAACACAGGCAAGTGCGCGGGCGTACGCAACAATGTAAACAAGGCATATAACGGCGGATTGGGGGCATTAGAAGTTTACTTCAATTCATAGGCACTGCCGCATATGCCTAGATTATAACCAAAGGTCCTGTTATCCCTGATAACGAACGGGGGAGCGCACCTGGCAGTTAAGGCGCAACCAGCGTAAAAAGACAATAATGACCTAGATTTCGGCCGTAGTTGTGAAGGAAAGGAAGTTCTTTATGGGATTGTGCACCTATAGCGCGCAATAAAATAATTTCAAACACTCAACCGATACCTTCACTACCAGCAAACGTGATACCGCTTTGATATTCACCCACATTTCAACGACCGTGGCGCTGGGAGTGGATGAGGTCGGTTTATCGGTAGGTTTAGGTAGCGGTGAAGATACGCGTATACCGAGCATCCGTTCGGTCCGTCTTTCCTCAGTCTCCGTGAATTTTCTGGACTTTGTGGGTGAAAGGCAAGGTAAATTTGGAGGCTTCGACTACAGTTGCATACGACAATCCGTGTCACGCCACCACAGTGTGGCTCAAGACCACTAAATTCATAGTCGCAGATGGATGCGCCTGAAGACAGCTTACTTGCGAGAGCTCTGGGGCAGGCAACGTCAGGCATGACAAAATACATATCACGTAGAAGTAGTTAACTACCACGTAACGCGTGATTATAGAGTGCAACTAACTGTTTTATGCAAAATCCTGGTGACAAACGCTAAGACAACAATGTGAGCGCATGACAAGTAGAGACGATAAAAAGATATATAATGGCCGAAAAGTTCGAGTACATGGAGCTAGTTACACATGGAAGCAACTTTGGACAGACGCAAGGGCATTGGGCACTCATACGGCCAAAACGCCTTTTGGAGTCTGAAAAGTTTCTATTAGTCCTCCAAAACGTTTTCTGTCAGCCGGGAATGACCATTCGACCTTACGAACACGCACCGGATTTAAGCGATACGTTCCTGTTTTTCTGACCGGTTAAGCGAGAAGCACGATACGGTTGGAGAAAAAATATTTTGTTGCGATTGCAAGGTACGTAGACTGTATCGACAAACACTCGGGAACAAGTGTGAGGGTCGATGACAAGTAATCAGAAATTTCCCTCGGTACAAGAAACGTACACTGTCAAATTGGAGGGACAAAATCTTGGTGACAACGACACCCTACCAAACAGCAACCACCGTACAACACTTGCCGTAGGCCAAATGCGTTCACCTTCGCCAATTTATATGCTTCATGCGTCAGCGGTTATGGGCCACGCTGAAAATACAGTGGATCAAACTAAGGGTAGGGAGTTACCTGTTATCTCAAGACATGCGTTAAGCTGACTGCGTGGAGTCCGTAAGAGCTTACAACTACTAACAACGTACGTGAGAGGGAGTGCAGGCTCACATCGTTACCAGTCACTTGCGTCCAATTCCGGCGCCAGACTCGGGCAGGTGATTTCCGCACGGGGATGCTAAAGAATCAAGCAGAATCGTAAATACACGCAGTTTTCACTATAACGAATCTGATGAGCTAACATTATCAGATTCGAAGCCGGCTGACTGACGGAATAACTAGGCCGTCATGAGTCAATACTGTGAGCATGTACGTGGCGACTGGCTGAACGACGAAGATTCCAATACAATGGCTTCTTCCGAATGTGGTCTCTGCAGCATCCTTTTGAATTCCCGACAGATGCCACGTTGACCAGGTCATGTGTTGCACGCGTAGAAGGGTCGTTCAGTCCGGTCACGCCTCCGTTCGCCCCAGCACTGGATTACCATCAGGGCAAAATGTATGAGAGAGGGCAGAGTGCGGTAGACCCTGTACAAGTCTGCCGCCAATATAAACAAATTCACGCGCAAGTCAATGCCTTGCGCCCACCCTGCGGGGCACACGGCGGACAAAGCCTTTCGCAAGGGCCAAATTGTCGGATGATATGGCCGAGGCAAGGCGGAAAATGTGTACTGTTCGTTTGTAGAGTAGGTAAGAACAAACCGCCGCATTAGTGATCATGCACAGAACAGCAAAAACGAGTATAAATGTTGTAAGAGCAAACCAAGAGGACGTTTAGAGACACTCTGAAGAGGATAATCTGCCAAGACCTTGACGAATCCAGGACGACCCGAGAGAAGACGGTGGAAGCATCAAAGACGAAGCTACAGGTAGGGATAGCGGTTGAGAGGAGAACAGGGATTAAAAAGGACGGTTTTCGCTGGCATAAACAACACTGAAAACACCGTGTCGGCGTGGAGAAACGCACTGAGCTGAAGGGCGGTGGGAACATTCGAAATTTTGTTACACGGAAGGTGACACTCAAGCTGGTTGAAAAAAGCAATTGTAGACGCCAAAGAGGCACGAACTGGAGGCTACTGATAAATTACCTACGTTTGGTCACCAAGGCGCTGTCCGCAGAAAGTTTGCGTAACCAAAGCAACAGTGAAGCAACCAATGACATCGACTTCCAATCTTTGCTTTGCTATAATTTTATTTGAACAGATATAAAATTATTGACCGAAAAGAGCAGCTAATTGTGTGGCTCTCCTTCTAACAACAGATCCCGAGTAAAGATCGGTTGGTGATTTTCGCTCTTTATATGCTCTCTATGTTTATGGTGCGCAATGCCCCAAATGATGATTTAAATGTCAACTCGGCAAACGGATACTTATGAGAACTTTGACTGTCACTCAAGCCAGGCGTAAAAATTAGATCATCGTTCTCTTCGTCGCCCTTAAGTGTATTAAAACACTGATTTACTGAAATAAATTTGAAAAAGGCTAAAGCGAAAAAAACATTACAGTTCGACCGTCGATTACGACGAGGTCCACCGTATGCTCCACGGAAGGGTGGTGCAGGGACGGTGACTTGCGCGTGATTTAGTTTAAAGTAATAGTAGACTTGCGCTGCATCTACCGCACTCTCTCCTCCTCCCCCATCTGAGCCCGGTCTCATGACACAGTCAAGAAGACCGGAGATGGGAGAGGGCGCAGGTGGCTGGTGTGGCCGGAGCCGCCCCTCGGCGTACCACCACACCTGGCTCGGATCCCACGGAGTTGGAGTGCCATAAAGGCCACATTAAGAAGGAGCCATTGCAGCCTGACTCTCAGTCCGCCCGTTAGCCACTTCACACATAACACACATTGGGCTGACCACGCGGTCCAAGTGTTCCCGTCAGTTGGCAACCTTCCTAGCCACGGCTTTTAGCGCACCATGATAGTTTCAAGCGCGTCAGATTGTTTATAGTGAGGAACATGCGCTGAGCTGTCGACCTCAATCCCTCCCCCACTCCCACAATCAGACCACCCTCCAAGCCAGTCATTTATCTGATGTGGGAGTGGGTGCATTGGCTGACGGGTTGGTATACCCGTCTTCGCGCGCCACAGCACGACCGGACCCCTATAACGCACACACCAGGATTCACTAAATCAGAGGATATGGAGGAGCCATCGCCATCTGACTCTCAGTCGACTGGTCAGCCAATCGACACACACTGCACATACACTGTGCCCACAGCGTTAATTGTTGTAAGCGTCAGATTGGCAGCCTTCCAAGCCACGATTTCTAGGAAACCGTGATATTCCCGGGTACATTATAATGGTGAGGGTGTTGTCTATATATTGGTGTAGGTAGTGTGCGCTGATGTGGCTTAGCCTCCGGTGATTTACCGCAGGTTGTCATGGCTGTGCATGTGACCGAGTAGGCCTATGCGATGAGTGAATGCGCTAGGAAAGTAAGGGCAGTGGAGACGGCGATCTCTGCTGTGTGTTGGTGCTCCAGACACTGGTTCACCAGTCTCTGTACAATGGATTCGCAAGTGACTGACCAGGCCGATGCGTGAGGTGAATGTGCGGTCGCAATGAGGACAGTTTAGAAGAGAGCCCCCATCGCTGATGGTGGTGGTGGGGGTAACAGGTGATGAGTATATGGATGGGGTCTCTATGATAGTGTGTAATGGAAATGATGCCAGGGGTGAGGTTATGGGAGTCCGAGGCAGGGTTGGCAGAATTTTACGTTAAGTTTGAGTTGTCGGATGGTTGGTGCATTGCGTCTGAAGATGTCCAACCAGGCCGATTCGCGCGCGGAAGATGCATTGACAGCGTGGGCATGTTGGAAGGGTCTGGGCATCGGCGGTGTTGGTCAGGGGCGCTGGTGACTTTCGTGCCGATCTTTTGGCCTTGGCGGCGGTGATCTGGTTGGCCTCATAGATTGCTGCACCATGCCGGTCTATCCTGGGCGATGTCCTCCCAGGTCGCCGGGTTGATTTGCAGTTGCTTCAGAGATTTCTTCAAAGAATCCTTGTAGCGTCCTTTTTGACCTCCCTATCTGCGAGCACCCGTATTGACATCTCCGTAGAAAAGTCGTTTAGGTAGTCGCTCGTCCTCCATTCTTACCAGGTGGCCGCTCCATCGCAGTTGCACTTACCTCAGCATGGCGTGGATGCTGAGGATTTCAGTCCGCTCCAGGACTTCCGTGTCTGGGATCCTGTCTTGCCATCTCAGCTTCAGTATTCTGCAGAGGCAGCTGAAATGGAAGTGATTCAACTTCCTGGTTTGGTTCGAGTAGACGGTCCAGGTCGCCGCTCCATAAAAGAGTGTCGTCAAGACGACGGCCTTGTACATCTTCAGTTTGGTGTTCAGGTGAATACTGCGGCGATTCCACACGCAGACCTACAGCCGGCCGAAGGCCTGACTAGCTTTGGAGATCCGTTGGTCAACCTCGTCATCGATTCTCGTGTTGCGTGACAACGTGCTTCCTAGATAAGCGAAGGTTTCCGCGTTTTTGAGTTGATCACCGTTGACATTGATTCGGGGAGCATTGTATTCTGCGCTGGGTGGCGGCTGGTGCATGACAACCGTTTTTGCTGTACTGATTGTTAATCCAAAATTGGCGAAGCCTGCGGCGAAGAGGTCTATGCTCCTTTGCATGTCCTCCTCCGTCACGGTGTTAAGGGCGCAGTCGTCCGCAAAGAGCAAGTCATGGACTGTAATCGTAGACACATACGTTGAAGCCTGCATTCGCCGACTGTTGAGAAGGTGCCCGTCAGTTCTGTAGCCGTTGCGGACCCCAGGCTGCTAATCACGGTAGGCTCCCATCAGCATAGCCGAAAACATGAGATTGAACAGGCTGGGGGCCAGTACGCAGCCCTGCTTCACTCCGTTGGTCACTGCGAATGCTTCGGATACCGTCCCGTTGTCAGTGACGCGCCCCGTCATCCCGTCATGAAGCTGACACACCATGTGCGTGAACCGCTCAGGACAGCCAAATTTCTGCATGACTTTCCACAGTCTGTCACGATTCACCGTGTCAAAGGCTTTCGTTAGTTCCACGAAGGTAGTGTATAGGTGAGTTCGCATCTCCTGAAACTTTTCTTGTAGCTGGCGGGCGGCAAAGATCATATCGGTAGTTCCGCGGTGTTGGCGGAAGCCACATTGACTTTTCGGGAGCAGGCCCTGCTCTAGTTAGCCGTTCAGATGATTGAGAAGGATACCGGCGAAGATCTTCCCGGCGATCTTGAGCAAAGAGATGTCTCTGTGATTATCACAGAGTTGCCGGTTCCCCTCCCGTTTGTAGAGATGGAAGATGGTCGCATCTTTTAAATCCTGAGGAACTTGTGCTTTGCGCCTCATCTCCTGGGCCCACCGTGCTTGTAGACTTCCGGTGGGATTGCGTCGGATCCCGGTGCTTTACCGCTGGAAATCTGCTGCACGGCCCGGATGGTTTCTGGTAGGGAAGGCGGCAGATCCAGGTCATTTTTCGTGTCCACTTGAGGGAGTCGGTCAACGGCAGCATCGGAGATAGCTGATGAACAATTAAGGACACTGCTGAAGTGCTTGGCCCAGCGCTTCCTAATTTGCGATCTCTGTCAGCAGTGCTGTGCCGTGAGAGCTCAGTAGCGGTACGGTCCCCTAGATACAGGGGCCGTTGATGGCCTTGGTGGCTTTGAAAACGTTTTTCATTTCGTTGCGGTCCGCATACCCTTAGATTTCCTCAGCCTTTCTGATCATCCGGGCGTTCTGCATCTCCCTCAGCCGTTGCCTTACAAGGCGGCGGGATCTGAAGAAGGCTGCTTTGGTGGCGTCAGTCCGAAGGTCCATGAAGGCTTTGTGTAGTTCATTCTTCTCCGCGAGCAAGTTGCTGATGTCGGCGTCATTGTTGTCAAACCAGTCCTGGTGTTGACGGCGTGCGCGTCCGAGGATGTCGGGGGTGGTGGACTGAATGACATTTCGCAGTTGACACCATCGTGTTTCCACGGTGGCGTTATTATCTGGAGCATGCAGGTTCACCAGTTTCTCGGTTATTTGCTTGCTGAAATCAAAACAGTGAGCAGGCAAATTTAACAAAAGAGTATTTAACTTACCTGGCGGCCGCTTACTTTGGGGCCTTCGTCGGGGTTGCAGTCGTAGCCTCATCTGGGAGACGACGAGGCCGTGATCTGTGCAACCATCGGCATCGTGGATCGCCTTGGTTACCAGCACGTTCTGTCGATCTCGCCTCCTGACGAGAACATAGTCCAGCAGCTACCAGTGCCGTGACTGAGGGTGCATCCACGTGGCCTTCTCCCGCATCGGAAGGCGGAAGAAGATGTTGGTCAGCGCACGTTCGCAGAAGAAGGAGGCCGTTATCGTTATAGCTACCGAGACCGTGGGGACCCAGCACTCTCGCCAGACAGCGTGGTCCGTCCCGACGCGGGCGTTGAAGTCACCAAGGACAATTAACTTGTCCACCTGCGGCACAGTCGCCAGCAGGGCGTGCAGGTCCTCGTAGAATGTTTTCCTTCGCCGCATCAGAGCTCGTCATTGGGGGAGCGTAGGCGCTGATGATGGTGGCGAACTGGTCTCCCCGAAGAGGCAGGCGGAGGCTCATCAGGCGATCATTAATACCCTGCGGTAGACAGGGCAGACGTCCCATGATGTCGTTCCGGTTGGCAAAGGTGACACCAGCACCGTGTTGTTGTGCCTTTGGCCAGCCGCTCCAGAAGAAGGTGTAGCCTGCACACTCCTCCTCCAACTGACTCTACTCAGAGAATCGGGTCTCGCTGAGAGCAGCAATGTCCACCTTGTAGCGCGCCAGTTCCCGAGCGACTAGCGCCGTCCTCCGTTCCGGCCGGTTGCTCCTAGTATTTTCTAAAAGGGAACGAACATTCCAGTCTGCTAGTGTGAGCGGACTCATCCGAGCAGCCTGGAGGGTATGGCGAGGGGGGTGGGGACGGGGGGTATTGTTGTTTATTTGAATTTTACGACCGCGTATTTTTTGACGGCGAGCCGCGGCCGGCTGCATAAGACGTGAGACACAGCATTTGTTTAGGGTACCTTTTCTCACCCCTTCCTCCGCGAGGAGACAAGCAGTGCTGTCCGTAACTAGGGCTGCTCGGACATCCCAGACGGCTGCCGAACTCCACTTTGGGTCACGGTTTTGTTTTGGTGGGAGAGCGACCCGAGTTAGCCTGGGCCGCCAACGGGGTTGCTGTTGCCCCCACCGTAGGACTTTTTGAGAGGGGGGAGGTGGGAAGTTCGGGAGTCAGGCGTACCGGGTGTGGAGGCACACACAACACCGGAGACCCTCACCTGGCTTAGCCCGCCGGTGGTGACGGTTGCCCGGGTTGTGGCTGCTTGGAAGAACCCTACTTCGAGGAGCCACAGGTGATAATTGGGTACCAGCTAGAGGTGGCCACAGGAGCATTCACCACCTGTATGATACAAATGGAGCTACCAAATGCTATCAGTGTGGTGCTACCCCTAACTAGTACCCCTCTACCCCCCCCCCCCCACACACACACACACACACTGTCTTTGTATTTGGCAGACCACAACTCAAAGCCTGCAATTCCTGGTTTCAGTGGGTTACCTTACCTGGCCTATAGGCCCCATAATTTTGGTTGTCTGCGTCCGCTGAGGCCGTGTCTGTCTTCCGTACTGCGTATTCGTCGTTTGCTAGACAAAAGCGTGCTCAGAGTTTTCATGGGTACACATCTGCCCCTTTGGCTGACTGTAGGCCGTTTTGCGACCATACCGCGCTGTTGTACCTCTTTTTCACACGGTTGGCCTGCTCCTGGGAGAATCTGTTCTAACTGCGGCTCGGAATCCTAGGCATAACCTGGCAAGACCCTATATCGGGCGTTTAAGCCTTTGCAAGCGGAGTTGGACGCAGTCCCATGGCATACGTGTATGCCTATTGAGCCCCTCAAACGAGTCGCGTGGTAGATGCGCTGGACCAAGGTGGGAGGGGTACCAGCTCACAGCATGGCAGGCGTTATTCGGGATGTGCTTCCGTAACAAATGCCCCACATTGTTGCGGTAGCACGCGTAGGTGCAAGATCAAACTGCGCCAGCCACCTGCACTCGATCCCGCCTCCGGTCTTCAGGCGCGAAAAGGGCGTGGTAGCTGCAGCGAAGTTTATTATCATTTAAAACTAATTCATGCGCAAGTCACCGTCCCTGCACCACCCTCCTGTGAAGCGCACGGTTGCCCTCTTCAGATATGGCGGTCGGACTGTCGACTTGGGCCAACAGTGATAATTGAAAGTCCGTCTTTTATTCACAAAGTGGGGTTCTCAATGTATTTACGAGCTACAGTATCCACAGAGACGCACAAAAAATTAACCGACTGTTTTTCGGGACGTTCTTAAAGGAAATAAGTTTTTCGGTGAGATTGCAAATCTAAATGACAGGAAACGATCCCATCTCACTTTCTACCTCGTAGCACGCTTGCCCCTTCCATCCTCTGCAAATTGACCTCAATTACGTGCATATTCTCATTATTTTAGGGGTTTGCATTTCTAACAAACAAATTACATCCTCATGGTGTTTGAAAAAGGGAATTCGACATTTGTTTGAGTTTATTGATATCCTTATGACTTTTCCGGCAACCTCGTATTCCCATCTTCAGTAATGCTGCTCACAGACTGTGCAAAAAACTTCATATCTCTATCTGGAGGCCCCCTTTTTAGGAATATTTATGGCTATCAGAGTCTGCCGCAGAGAAATTACGTACTGTGTGTTGTGCAAAGCGGATGAACAACGGGAACTCGCTGTAGTGTTGCACATTGTGTAGGTGCTGTGGATTCCGATTAATCGGGGCACAGCTTTTGTACAAAAATCTATAAACAACCACCGAGCGTTAGAGACGCCATAGCAGTGTAATACGATTGGTCGGAGGGGGGCAGGGGGTACTTTGTACACTTAAAGGAGGCCGTTGATTTTTCCAATGCAATTTTTAGAGGCGTCTTCATTTGTCGATCGGTCGGCAATATTGCACCCGAATTCGTTATTTGCTAACGCCACGTGACTTCCGCTTGTCAGCGTTTTTAAAGGTTTGGCTTCGCATGGGACACTGAACTGACAATCCTTCAGTCTGTGCTACGCAGTACAAGGGCCGAACGCCCTATGCTCATTGTTCACACAGTCACTGCACCCAATTTCCTTTCCAGTCATCTTAACGCTGTTTTACCGTTGTATGGTGACCCTTACGGAAGGATGGTTAAAGTGTCATCTGTTGGTTTTCTATTCTTTAGGATTGCATGGATATACTAGAAAGGAATAGGACTGAATACCTCCACCCCGTCGATCTACCCTTCCTCAATCTTGAGCAGTGTTCGCCGGCTACTCTGGAGAGCCATTCAGCCTTGATGAATCAGATGCTTGGTACCCCCAACGTCAACACCCAGAAGACCTCCACAGCAACATCGGGCATACTTTCAATGTTCAGCAAATCGCGTGCTATGTCTGTAGACAGCAATCCTCTGCGTACCGCTTTCATCGGTGGCATCGGATTGAATCCGGTTAAGGTGACTGATATTACGTGATTGATAATAATACCTTTTACCCATTACTCTATACATATGAGAAGAAAGAGGTGAACACGGGATTTTATCGTTCCTGTGATCGTCTCTTTATCTCATTTATTCCCGGAAAGCGCATGTTAGCTTCCATTAGCCATTCCGGTCTTCATTTTTGCCGGCAAAGGTCATCTGCCTATGATAATAGCCGCTGTGCAACTACTGGCAGGACTCCAGAGTGAGAACCAAGGCAGAATGGGACGATTGAGTTCCGTTAGCGATTGGTGAGCGTTCATCAACGAAAGATATGGATATATATTGATAAGGTAAATAGGTTCTTCGGGAAAAAATAGGAAACTTTTTGTTAAATTTTCGACGCTGGTTACCCAGCTTGCCGTCAGACTTGAGTAAATGTGCAAAACATAGTTTACCTTACAAAAGTGCTTAAAAATCTATATTTATTTGTTGATTGCGACAAAAGCGGCTGCCCTGTGCATCAGTCTGTGTTGATTGATTCTCGTCTCTTCAAATTTTCCCGGAGATTTTTGTACATGTCATCTAACTTAATGTGTCGATTAATGCCTGACTGATCGGATTGCATGGCCTCAAGAAACGGCTTTTTGGAGGGGCAGACTCCAACGATACAAGGGTGTGCATGGCCACTTGGGACAGATGGTTACGCTTCTTGGCCGCCAGTTAATGTTTTGAGATGGCTGTAAAGGCAGCTTTTCCTGTTTTGCCACAATATATGGCATTAGAGGCATTGCACCAAATCTTATAGACGACTTCTTTTTTATCAAGATAGTCAACCATATCCTTAGCCTTTATAAGCTGAATGCGTAAATGAGTCGTCGGTTTGTGCGCTACTTTTATTTGATGTTTCCGCAAGTGTCTTTCAACGGGTCAAGACACATTCCTACTATAAGGAAGGATTCGCCATGCATTTGTTTTCGATGCCTGATTGGAACTATCTAGTTCCTTTTCTTTGGACCCTTGTTGTTTCATGCATCACGTAAGTTAGCCCAACTCGGTAGCCTTCTTCGTCATAGCAATGTGTTTTTGTTCGATGTAACAGACTGTTGACTGTACTCCTCTTGTGAGAGATCGGGCTGTTGTTCTCATATTTACAGTTACTTCGCATATTTTTTTGCCGTAAAAGGATGTGTGTAATGTTCCATCAGTCTTTTGCTGTACGAGAACATCCCGAATTGTGAGCCTGCCGTTACAGATCCTCATTCGAATCTATCACCGCAGATAAGGGTCATAGACGCGTATGACCAAAGTGCAGGCATCAGCGATTAGTGCATGGGGTGCGATAAATTGGGTTCTTCGGCCGCCCTTTCTGAATAGAATCCCCTATTTGAGGCAGTGGTGCTCGCAAGAAGATTGCTGCTTTGTGAGTGATATAGATACTCAGTTTATTTAACTGCCGGCTGCTCGCTTCAGAGGTTCCCTGCATATTGGGTGGGAAGTAATCTTTCTGCTGTGCAATTCTTATGGTATAGCGGAAACCTTGCGACAGTATCTGACGTCTGAGGCATTGTTTCACAAAGTTCAGTTTATATCCTCGCAGACTGAAACAACCAATATAGGAAAATAAGTTTATTTTCGTAAGCAGACACTCTCCGCTGCACTAAAAAGAGACCCACTTAGAGGAATTTTGGATATAGATCCTTCAGTGAACAATAGGGTGGTTGTATCCCCCAATTCGGCTAATCTTGAGAATAAATCCTTTCCTATTAGTGCTTGGTTTGCGAATATCCTTGGTCGGACTTGCTTATATTCCCCCCCCCCAATAGGACACCGAAATAGGAAAACCGCCACCCCTTGCGCTAAATGCCTACGTCCTACCCCTAGCACTAACTCTCACCCAAACCATAGGCGCAACTCTAATCCTAACCCTACGTCCATACTTAAATCTAGCCTTAGCGATAACCATGACCCTAATTTTCCTCGAATTTAGTCCAAAACCACCCGTATTGCTTTCGGTTCCTGTTCCCACGTTCTGTCGGGAGCTGTGTGGCCAATCCCTACTCTGTCATCGTGCAATCTTTTTATCTCCATACATGAGTCAAAATGTAGGAAGGGAAGATTGGAAATGAGTAGGCCACATTGTCTGCAAGCACGAAGACAGTTTGTGCTGGTAGAAGCTCGGTTAAGTGATCCACATAGACCGCACCTAGGGGACTTCACCAGCCATATGCATATGACGGTGGTGATGCCTTATTTGGTGCAGTCTCATGCTGGGGATTGGATGAGCAAAGCATGGGTGGCCCTTGGGGCGGCTGTACTTGATGGTGCGGGAGGTGAGCACCTTTAGCGTTCAACAGGGTTAGTGTTTGTACCCATCCCTTCAAGGGAAGTTGTTAGTGGTTCTGTTGCTGTGGGACCGACACATGCATGCGGCCGATTAGATCAAGCCACAAGTTCATGCCAATGGCATTCTTTCGGATGAGTGTACTTTGGTGTACCATGTCGCAGCATGTTTGGCCGCAGCAAACACCATGCCGAGAAGGAGAAACACAGACCATGAATAAACATTTTCGCGCGTCTGCCAAGCACCGACAGCCACATAGGCCTTAGTTAAAGCCTCTGGGTGGTTTACTAAACGTCGTCGTCGTCACAGGTGATCAGACTACGTAAGCGGATTCCGTGCGTGCAGTATAACTCTGTGGACCTGGACGTGCCATGGTCCAACGCTACTTATTCAGGCACTTGTATGCTATTCAAATTAAGAGACTGGTCCGTAGTTGGAAGTCGTACACACATCAAGGTTTAACGCACCGAAAAACGTTAAGTATACACCCCATGCTAACTATTTTAGTCAGTGCAACTTGGAAAAATATGTTCTCATACATGGTCAGGCGCACATAGATATCTTAAGTTGCCGAAAACACAAAATTTCCGGAGATGGGGACAAAAATCACTAGCAGTTAATCGCCTACCAGGTCTCAGAACCGCCAACAGACTGACAAGGACGGGAAAGGCTGCTGCAGCAACCGTTTCTAGCTTGCCAATACAAGCGACACAAGGAGGAGCACTCACTTGTCATAGGTATGCGGTAGCATAGTGACTGCATCCTATAAATACTGAAACTCATTGCGTATGAATTACCCGTATATGATGACGTATCTGATGATCGGTTCGAGCAGTAATCCAAAACTTTAGGCAAATAAAGTTCGTGTCCCAACTATCGCGTCTGCTTCTGGCTTCTTGGTTTCTTCAGTCAGTCAAGCGCGTGACTGTGTCAGTTCTGACTTAACTTCAGGCTCCGCCGCCTAAGGCACTCCACTCGGGTCGATGGCAGGACATCCCCGTGCGCTGCTTACACGGCATTGTGTTCTCGGCAATAGGCCTAACCTCGTCAACCTGCTAAAGTGATTCAACTGTGACTCTTGCGTGTGCTTTTTCTCACGTGCAGTTATCCACCTATCAAGGTCCTAGAGAGTGACCATAGGTGATCGGACCAGCGTGACCGCATACGATTGTAGGCCGTGGTGCGAAATCAGGCGTGTGTACCGTGCACCGTCTCCACCTGCGTGCGCCTCGGTGACACGCACACACGCCCGAACAGTCGCAGTTTTATTTTTCAGTGCCCGCGTATGCAAGCTCAAGTAAGCGTGTGTTTATGAACCTCTGGCAGCCGCTTTTAAAACGGCCCCAGTGCAGCCAGACTATACATCCGTTTGTCTGCCCAGCAATTGATTTTGGCTCAGGCGTATATCGAACGGCGCATGCTTAAGTTACGGGAGAAGTACTTAGAGATGCTGTCTTACTACATTCGCGTACTTGCGCCCACCTCCGCTCTGTCCTCTCTCCCTCATCCCTAATCATCCTCAGTAGTATGATTCCGCTATTTAAAACAAAAATGCGGGACATTTCCGTGTTCATCCTTAATAAGAAGGCATTTATCCATGCACGCGCCGGTGTAAATGCAGGAGATGTGCTGCCTCATGAAATGTTAACCGAAATTCTAAAATTTATTTTCGAGTAGAAAATATTACTTGGGTAACTTTGGAATATTAATTATGGTACAGTTTAAACTCGAGCTATTTCAGTGGCGTCAGGGAGCCGGCTTTTGAACAACTTACTTCCGACCGTCTACACAAACGACACTATAAGGAAGAACTACTTGAGTAGCATGCATTTTAAAATTGATTTTCTATGATGATAGTTCGACCGTCGATTTTGACGAGGTCCACCGTATGCTCCACAGCAGGGTGGTGCAGGTACGGTGAATTGCACGTGATTTAGTTTAAACTGATAGCAGACTTGCGCTGCATCTACCGCACTCTCTCCTACTACCCACATATGCCCGGTGTTAAGACAGCTTCAAGAAAACCGGAGATGGGAGAGGGCGCAGTTGGCTGGCGCGGCCGGGTCCCCTAGGCCCTAGCTGCCCCTAGGCGTGCTACCACCCCCATTTTCGGCATTTATTATGGGAGCGGAAATAGAGCAGCAAATCATAGCTACAATAAAGCTCCAACAAACCAGTTCATTGTGAAGTAGGGCACAAGGAAGCCAATCACGGTCAGAGTACTCCAGTTGACACGTATCAGGGGACTCTATTCCGCGGAATATCCGCTGAATTCTACAGTTTCCGACCAGGCCGCAAGATGCTTATCTGCCCCTTATTTAGCAGAGTGGGGGGCTATTCCCGTGTATTGACTAATGCTCGTTGACTATGAAAAGGGACCAATCTACTCCTCACATAGGACTCATAAAAGAAGTCTTTCCTCAGTGGGCTTGCCCGTAATCGCTGGCATAGCACACACTACCCTAAGTCCTAAACGTATTCAACCGGTTCGGACCGTTTACCAAATAAACAAACTGTTCTTTTTACTCTTTCAGTTGGACGATATGAGCGTCATACAAGTTAGTGAACGGATCCGGGCTGTGAAGGTGAATCTCGAAAAGGTTAAAAATGATTTGTAAGTCTTTCTGTCTTTTTGCTCTAACCTATCTCTTGTTCTTTGAGTTTTCCTTGGTAGCACGCGAGACTCAATCTTCAAAGTAGCAGGTTACACTTGCCTCTTCTGTTACGCTTTTCATCGAGCACTTGCTTCCCACGAGGGGATTCGTCCGCACGAAATGCCTACAAGATGATTCGATGAGAAGATCTACATATCAGGGGCATCTTTTTGACGAGGAAGAGTCGCACACGACAGTTCGACCGTCGTAGTCCGACGATGTCCACCGTATGCTCCATGGGAAAGTGGAGCAGGCACGGTGACTTGCGCGTGATTTAGTTTAAAGTGATAGTAGACTTGCGCTCCATCTTCCGCACTCTCTCCTCCCCCACCTGAACCTGGTGTCAAGACAGAGTCAAGAAGACCGGAGGCGGGAGAGGACGCAAGTGGCTGGCGCGGCTAGGTCCCCTAAGTCCTAGCCGTCCCTAGGCGTGCCACCACACCTCCATGTTCGGCATTTGTTCTGGGAGCGCAACTCGAATAACGCATGCCGTGCCCTAATGTGGCCCCCGTGTTGGTCCAACGCATCTACCACGTGGCCCGTTTAGGGGGCGAACACACACACACACACACACGACAGTTCGACCGTCGTAGTCCGACGATGTCCACCGTATGCTCCATGGAAGGGTGGTGCAGGGACGGTGACTTGCGCGTGAATTACGTTTAAGTGATAGTAGCCTTGTGCTGCAGCTACCGCACTCTTTCCTCCTCCCCCACCTGAGCCCGCTCTGCCTTGAGGCTCATTCTCGAGCCCCGCCAGCAGCCTCACAGCGACTCCTAATAGAATATTGCGGACAAAGACAAGGGAGACTGGAATAGCCATTTCTGGCTTATTAGTTGTCGTCAGCCAGTCATATCCTACCCTAGGTGGTGCACTACCCGAGGATCGAGAGTAAACCTCAAGACAGAGCGGAACGAGTGACTTCCTTTAGTGCTCGGTGAGCGTTCATCAATGAATGGAAGTCAATATTCCCTCTCTAAACGGGCAACACAACGAGTCCGTGACTCAATGATTTGAGCGTTGGAATTCTGTCCAACGGGTCGAGGTTTCTGTCCTCGAGTGGTGCACTACCTTGGGTTGGGTATGACTGGCTGATGACGGCTAATAAACCGGAACTGGCTATTCCAGTCTCCCTTGTCTTTGCCGGCAATATTCGTCTACCGACGTGTCTTACTGCCCATAGACCTAGAAAATGATTATTTCTCCGAGGTTTACCTACTAAAAACTAGTTTTTTTTCATTTTCTAAGCACCTATATTGACTAGTTAGGCAATTACTTGCCGCAACGGATGGTATTAATGCAGTTATCCTTGCCACTCTCCATGTTATGTTCACCAACATTCACGTAGTAAGTTTAGCATATTCTTTAGGCGAATCGACACTGGCAAGGTCCGTAACGAAGCGCAGTGAGGTGTATGGATGACGAAAAAGGCCGTTGAGCTAACTTTCCCGCATTTCGGCTAAGGTTTCCGAAGCAGCTGACTCAATTTTCTTGATTTACGTCGGAAGAGAGATAGTGCATCACAGGAGCAGTGTGGGTGGACGTTGAATCAGGACTTGCCATGCATACTTGGAGACACTTTTGTGCACAACCTGCAGGCGTTATAGCTGTATTTAAAAGTTAAAACTACCAAGATTCATGCCTGAACAAAGCAGGGTGCCTGGGAAAAGCGACGCCAACGGAAAAACAAAACACAAACGAACCTATCTGTTGTCGCCGGTGTTAGGTCGCACGTTGTGCTATCTCCACACTCCCCGCATTCACTCCAAAATGTACCTGACTGAGAAAGATGCTCATCGTCGATCGTGTTGGCAGAAGTGGTGAATCGATGAATGCTAACAAGAATTAGACTTATTTTAACATTATCTTTTTTGAATATTTAAGGGAGAAACTAGTAAATGCGGAGTTTGCGTGATTGAGCCGTAATGCCCCTAATGCATGGCCGCTGTTGTTCTATCGGTTCTACGAACCTTTTTGCCGGCTTTTGCGGATGAGAAGGGACCTGTATTATGCCGCTCGCGAATGTGATCTAAAGTTGTGAATACATTTTATTCTATGCAAAATGCATGCGAACATTGAACCTCCTCGGGTAAAACCGGATATTCTGTCGAATATCCTTAACCCATAATCATTAGTTTCAGAGCTGAAGTAAGGACCTGCCATTGACTTCCTGTTTTAGTTGTCTTTTGTATAACCGCTCAGACTACTGTCATGCAGGCGTCTACTCTGTAAAATCAAGGACAAAGGTTATGTTGTCATCCATTCCCACGCCCGGCGTTTGCACAAGTTGAACTTTGATCAGGGGGTTTGTGGGCCACATTTGTCCTCCACGTTTTGTTCTACGTTTTCAGCGGCTCGATGGATGGCCGTGTTCTTGTCGTCCCCCCCTCCCTCCCAAAGGTTTCCGTCTGTGCTCGCCGCACGGCACCATCTTTCCTCTTCTCATTGAACCGTTCATTTTGCAGAAGTGTCCTTATAAAAGCGCGAATAATACTTTTGGGCAGTTTTTTGCGTGGTTAATCTGGCTTTTTTAGACGTCTCTGCGCTTAATACCCTATTATTCTGGCTAACTCGTCATCCGAGCTGCGCTGCATTTTTGCGGAAAGTGCATGAGTTAGTCGTCGGATCAGGAAGAAATGCTGAGGAGGGTTCTCCAGGTGCATCGGGTAATAATCGATAATTTTACGTCCTTCCGAGGGGTTCTTTTATGCCGACCGCCTTAGCAGTAATAACTCTTTTTCTAATGTTCGTGCCCAATAAACACGCATACTGTTATCTACCATCCAGATAAAAGAACCTACTTTTGGCAGTTAATTTCTGAAAAGGAAGTTTCGGTCGCGAACTATTTTGCGACCACATTACCCCGTTGCGCCTTGAGTCCCGCCAGCAGCAGCAGCAGCACAATGAGTAGTAGTAGTAAAAGCAGTAGTAGTTTTAGTAGTAATAGTAGCATTGGTAGTAGTAGTAGTAGTGGTGTTATTAGTAGTCGTAGTAGTTGCCGTAGTACGAGAAGTGGTAGTAATAGTATTAAGTTGTAATATTAGTGGTAGTCGGAGTAGTAGTAGCATTGGTAGTGGTAGTAGCAGTAGTATTAAGTTGTATTATTAGTAGTATTGGTAGTAGTATTCGTATTATGATTAATAGTTATTAGTACTTAGTTGCAGTATTAGTAGTGATGGCAGTAGTAGTTCTAGTAGTAGCAATAGTAGTGTTAGTAGTAGTAGTAGTAGTAGTGACAGTAGTATAGGCAGAATGACACCGACAAACACAAGGGGCACTGAAATGACCATTTCTGGCTTATTAGTTATCGTCAGTCAGCCATACCCAACGCTAGGTGGTGCACAACCCGGGGCTCGAACCCGCGACCTGCTGGTTAGAAGTCTAACTTTGTAAACCTTGAGCCACGGGCTCGTTGTCTTGCCGGTGTAGATCGGCTTGCCTGATTATTCTGACTATCATTGTGACAGCGTCTGCGGTTATAAAGTTTATTTAGTAACGCAGGAGCGCTTCCGTTTTTCTGCGTAAGATTAAAATACACTTGACAAATTATTGTACTCCTAGCAAACGAGTGCCCCATTAGTACCATGTAAGTTGATTTCATATATGATGCATTTGTGGTAGTATTCTGCGTGCCTTAAAGTGGTGGGACTTTAACTAGACATTTGCTAAAGGAAATTTCGTCTTATTTTGCGAACACTGAACACCACAGCAAATGAGCCTTTCGCCGAAGGATGAGTCGCATTCACAGGCTAGCTGGTCAACTCACGGGAACTCACACAGTATGACCTCCAAACGACTTCTTATAGTCTCGATATTGATGCAACGGGCTTTTCCGCTTTTTTCCGTCAACGGGTTAGACAGTCACTTACCATCTACATCAGTAGGTCCTGTGGTGTTATAAGCTTATTTTCTGTCCAGTTTCACCCTATTGATTTTCGGTCCGAGTGCAACGCAGTTCTAGACAGTCAGATTTATTTCTGTTTATATCGTGTACAATCATCTTCATGACAGCATCTTATTGATCAGTTTTATTTCGCCGCGACACGTTTAATTACATTGGTGCCGCCCCGCCCCCCCGCCCTTCTTTTTTCTTTGCCTTTTCAGAGCTGCCACAAAACGACTTCAGACCGCCTATCAGCAGAATTCAAGTCTGGGCAATCTGGAGGAGGCCAATGCTGGTGTCGCAAAGTTGGAGCGTCAGCTCTTCTCCGTCTCAGATCTCCTCTCCAAGTTAGAGGTACTTTCTCTTTTCGCTGTTGTGATCCTTCTGTCCCTGATCTGCCGCTTGGACAGCATGGGATGCTTCACTTCCTTAGCAGTACACAAGTCGCCCTAACCGCATGGTGTTGTGAAAGCCGATTTCCGTTTCAAGCTGCAACATACTGCCTGTCGGAGGTTAATGTGGGCTACCAGAGAAGGTTTAAGAGTGGCCAATCAATGTAGATTGCCTTGCTGGAAGACCGTACACCATCCATTAATCTTTATTAGGCATAGCGCCTAAGGGATTTTCTACCCGGTGATAAGGAGACAAGAACTCCAACAAGTCTTCGACTTGTACTTACCGTTCTTTGGCTAATATTTTTTCATTGATCTCAACAGGGACGGCAGTAATGTCTTCCATGAACTAGCCGTTACTTATTTAGAGATAAGCACTGCAGACGGAACTGCCCTTCAACTTCAAAGCCACTAATTTTAATGCGTTGTTTTCGGTATTCCAGCTTTATCCTGCCATCGACTGTCAATCGATCGTAGTGACCGTTTCAGCCTGTTTACTGCCATTTACTGGTCGCCTACAAACCTTTGTCCCCGGGATCCTGAGGTGTAGCTCGATGCAGGCCTGTCGCTGATTATTCGAGCCCAATGTTCTGTCACTTTAACCACAAGTGCACCTCTTGTCAGTTTGGGGAGTTCAAAAGTACCTGGGAGTGCCGTTCACTGATATATCGCCATTTTATTGTTTGCATATCTCCCCCGAGCACAGTCTTCATATAATCAGTGCGGACTGGCACTGCAAGATCTTGCACCACCACGAGGCCAGGGGAAAAAATCAAAACTAACTGCCAAAAGCATCCTTTTGGATCAACTAAGTAACAAAAAGCCAAACATGTTGTTGCCAGCTGACGGAGAAAACGGGCTTGCTGAAGTCCGAGGCTGTTAGGAGCACGGATAGTATTTGAAAGACGCCCAGGAGCATTCCAACACTTCAGTGGCTTGCTCGCCCGGTACTTCTTTTTTTAATTAATTTGAGACACACTTGTACAGTGCTCCGTATTGCGACTATGTTTACTCTTTGCTACTTCGTACATGACGAGATCTATTACTGTCTGTGCAGGCTGCCGTGACCTGTCCGTGATTTCAGCTTAAATGAGGATGATTTGCCAAACGTTGACTTAACTCTCTCCCTCCCTACCCCTAATGCCCCGATGGCAAGACGACCGAATATGACAGGGGTGATTTAGGGGGTACCGTGCTCATTTCATGCCTCCGAGCAACGGTTCACGGGTTAACGACTGTCTGCGGATTTCTTTGTAACCCTGCAACATTGATGATTTTCATTACTGCCTATTGTTCTACGAAGCCTTCTAATTTACTTTCTTCCACCTGGCCCTTAAGTGCAACCTGTAGTCTAAACCCTTGACTCCTCGCTGCAAATGATCATGGATGGTAATTGAAGGTGAAGCCCGCGATATTGGGTCGTAAGTATGAAATTTGTAGTGAGACATATGTCTTAATTGGACAAACTCTTGTTCCACGCCGGCATTATGTTTTGACGTTCTTTTGTTTTTGTTAGAAAGCTGTCGCACATATTTCCTCTTTGTGCATCATTTTACACTTTAAAAAATTATTTAACAATATTTTTTATAATCTTCTTCTTTAAAGAGGGAAAAATCGGAAATTCCTAAAATTATGAACATTTTGTTCTTACGTGCAAACACAGCATTGCATACTGTTCGGAATATTAATTTGGCACTTGGCTCTACACAAGGGTCATTATCAAATTGGTTTGTGAAATTTCGTTCTGGTAGCTCTGACCTTGCGAATGATTCATGTGGTCAGCCAGAATCAAGGGTTCATAATAACGAACCGGAAGTCACCGTCGAGTCAGAGTCATCTCAAAGTGCACATGATTTATCATTGGTGTTTCTTGTTAACTCATATCGATGAGATTGGTCAAGTGAATTATTCGGAAATTTGTGTTTTACATAAACTCAACGAAAGCAGAAGCAACAACTTTTGGAAGCTTGCGTTGTGTTGCTTGCTCTTCACAAAAGTAATTAATTTCTGAATAGAATTGTGAGGTTTGATGAGAAAAAGGTCCAACACGATAACCGTAAACGTTCAGCGCAGTAGGTGGACAGTGCCAAGCCACCAAAACACAGCTGAAAGCGTAATATTTATCAAAAGAAGCTGATGGTGAGTGTTTGGTGGTCTGGTGCAAGTGTGATCCATTAGGCTTTCCTTAAACCTGACTCATCGATCACGGTAGAAGTATACTGCAGCCAGCTGAAAAAGGACCAGAAACCTTGCAGAAAAACACCCTACATTTGTCTAATGTTTGCCTCCTACTTTATTGTACGACAGCGCTAGCCGCCACATCGCACAGATGACAATGGAAAAACTACAGGAGTTGCGATTGGAAGTTCCCCTTTATCCACCATACTCACCAGCTCTGAACCCCATCGAATACCACTTCTTCCGGAATTTGGATAAATTGCTCTTAGGAAAACCCTTTATTTCCGATACTGCTGTAGAACAGGCCCCCAAAGATATCCTTTTCTCTCGAGTACCAGGCTTTTACACCACCGAACTGAACCAGCTACCGTTGCAATGACAAGCGTTTATTAACAATATGCGTGCATACTTTGATGAATAAAACTATTCATTGTATTTATAAAACACTAAATAACTTGTTTTTTTCTACTTATTTCTTACTGGACGGCCTACTTCATGACTCACATAACATAACTTGCCCCTAGGTCACTTACTGATTTAGGGAGTGTGCCGGTCTGACAATACGCCGGATGGCTTGGATGTTTATAGGGATTCCTATTTTGACTTCCCTTCCTTTTGCCTTTCGAGAAACACTTCGATTCTCTCGGTGGTGCTCGTGCTCTCGCGCAGGCCCAGAGCTCGTTGGAGGCCACTAATCCCTACACTGACTCCGCTACTGCCTCCTCGGACTCTCTAAGTCGGCAGGGAACTCGTCGCGAGTATGTTTTCCCTCCTCCTGCCAAGTGTCTTTTTTTCTGCTTATCTAAATTTGGTTATCTGGCATTTTTTGTTTCCTACGAAGACGTTTTATGTGTATACTACCTCTGGATTGAATGAAAAGGCCTGGTCTCAGTGATTCCTCATCCAGGTGTGGGACGTAGTTTTCAAACAATTATTTTCCCAGACCTGTTCGCAGTGGTATGCCCTTTTCGGAAGTCAACGCTTTGAGTGGGGAAATAGGGGGGACCGGGGAAAACTTCGGCAAGACCGTTCTATGTGATCCATCTCAGGGAACAAAGCATAGGTCAGTGAGTAATATATGACCAGTGGTAATAGGATTTTTATGGACGGGGCTAAATAAAGAAAAGGAAAGCGCCAAACTAATCCTAAGCCTCTACTTTGTTTTCGTTAGATTTATCATTGATTGCCCGGTTAGTAGCGTCGCAAAATAGTTTGGTGACCCGACAAGTGTGCGGATTGCAGGGTCCGGTGGCTTTACTTCAAGCTGGCCAACATGTACGTTGTCATCCCTAGCTGACTTGACACACTTTTTTTCGGATCCTTGACGGAAGTAAGAATAAGGCCGCTCTGTGCGATCTATCATTATCGAAGAAAAACGGATACGTTTTGAAAATACCGCGACGTCCGAATAGTCGCCGTCTTGAAAGTTGCCATTTCACCCGATACTTCGGTGCTCCTACCACCAATGAAATATTGTGTGACCCTACTAACCCGGTAGCGAATGCTTACCCTAAGCAGCAGAATGTGTAGATTTAAGGTTACATTGGCATGTAGTGCGGTCCCACATTACTTGCTAACCTATCCTTTGTTACCGGAGTTGGGTCGCATATTACTTTCTTGCCAAAACTTCTTCCCTCCTGCCTCAAGTAACGACCTCCCTCTCCCTCCTCTGGTTGACTTTGTCTCGTTTGTGCAAGTCGGATAACCCCTCCGCCACGAAAATTGAACTATCCGAAGAAGACCAATGTCTATTATTCAGCCCTTTGCTGTCTAAGCTGTCTCATACCCCTTGAGCGTGCTTCTATTTCAAAAAGGACTACATTTTAAATGAACGAATTCGAAGCATGATCGCCCAATGCAAGTGGTAAAGGCAGATTTCAGTATTAAAGCACTGTTTTTCCGGAAAAAAAATTAAAAAAGGCAAAGACGATGAAATGTGCAGAATTTAATGACATCATAAACTTTCGTGACCTCTTATTCAACTGCCTGCAGTCATTGCCTATTAATAAGATAAACTGTCCAACTAAAGGTCGACCTAGCGCGATGAAACGTGATAGGTAAATAAAGGATCAACTCTTAGTCTGATATGCGATTGCGCATGTTCTACTTAGATAACTTTGTTCCCCTTCCCCTCACCAAACGCACCTGCATATCAGACCGATAGTGCATGTTTTATTTACCTGTCACACTTCATCCCTCTAGGTTGATGTTTGCGTGGACAGTTTATCTTGTCTTATCAATGGGTAGTGGCCGTACCCAGTTTACTAAGGGGTCACGAAATTTCATGGTGTCATTAAATTCTACGTATTTCCTCGCCTTTGCCTTGCTCACATTTCAGTATCGATCTGCTGAGCCGTTCCCGCAAAAGTTTTATTTTCATCAAGGACGCTTGGACGTTGTTAGTTGTAGTCGAAGTCGTCGTCTTCGTCAAAGGAGTAAAGAAAGCCATCCCCTTTCAGTTAACCGACATTCATTTTCCTTCACATAAATGGCAAAATGTGATTCCAGAGGGGACATTGCGGCTCAAGTTCAGAAGCCCGTCTATTTTACTACCAAACAACATTATCTAGAAAGTCTAGCTTGGCTGATAATCCTAGCCATCCCTTCCAGTGCGTTTACTTATCCGTTTTGGTACTTCATTGTTTACACGATATGCTGTCAGTCCACCCTTTATATCTAGGTTAGATTTGTTCAATGTCACGTAAGCCTAATGTTTTTTTCTCTTAAGCAGTCATATTTAATCGGAGCTTGCCTTTTGGCCTGAAGTCAGGTTGTTTCCAGTCTTTGCTAGAGTCAAGCCAAGGCACTACATGGTGCATTGATTACCGACCGTTTGTAATAATTTTACTACATCTTCTGGCACCAATCTCCACATGTTTTTTGAGATGGCTACGATTTACTACTGAGCCTTCCACCAGTGAAATTCGCCTGCATCCTCCGCGCTCCTCAACCATCTTTGAAACTTTTCTGTTGAAAGCTGTTTATTTCAGAATTGATCCTTTGCTCTCTACCCCCATCAGCCGCGAGCGAGAGGGAATACACAGGTGGCTATGGTTTAAATCCACTTTGGTTGACCTGAAGTGCAACGCGTTTTCTATTTGCTAGGATGCTCGTAATCGCTGAAGCATATAGCAGGTCACCCACCTCATAAAATTCGCGCAAGGTCACCAAGCCCGCGTCCCTGGGAGTTTTATTGCGTTGAAACACGATCGTTATTCGCATAAGATGTAGTTTTCCTTATAAATTATTTATTCGCTATCTGATAAATAGGATATTCGGTTACAAAACAAGAAATTCGAAAACGTTTATACTCCAAGCTACCTCATGACGAGTGCAAACATGTGGCCTTGGTCTGTGACATTTGGCAGCAAAGGAAACCCACGTGATTATGTGTATTCAGTGGTCTCATGAAATGTTAACCGAAATTCGTAAATTCGTTTTCGATTAGGAAGGATAACTTAAGTGGGGTTGTAGTACTGAGTATCGTGCAGCATAACCGGAAGCTATTTCAAACACGCCAGATGTTGGCTTTTTGGGTGCACTTCTTTTCTGTCGCTTGTAGAACCGCGTTCTGAAATTATGACTACTTAAGTAGTATAAGTATTTTTACAGGGTTTTCAATGCCCTTATAAATTCAAATATATTTCAGAGTAAACGTGCGCAAACGTATCCTTTATTGTACTCGTTTGGTAGAAAATCGCTTCTTCAAATTATGTACTCCAAGGAATGGTATATGCAGGTTTCTAAAAAGTGTTCATCCAACTAATTTTGAGTTCAATCTGACATTGTATTTGTGTCTTTGGTGTACTGAGGATGTATAATTTCCGTGCAAAGAAAATCATACGTTCCTGTAGCCATTAAGAAGGTAAAAAATAGGGTTCACAGTATTTTACAATAAATGTGGACTATAAATGGACAAACATTATGCAATTTGCATGCACATTGCATGGTCTTAAAAATCACATAATTGCAGTTTTTAAGCCCGCACGATACCCTTCCTTGTACTTTATCTGCTACAACATGAGTACAAACCTATTTTGTGCTTTTTTTCTATGAAATGTATTCAAATTTATAAGGGTATTGAAAATCCTTATAAAAATTTTATGCTGCTTCAATAGTCATTTTTGTCGAGTGCGGTTTTTGCGCATTAAAAAGCTGACCTTCTAGCGTGTCTGAAATATCGTGGGTTTATGGTACACGATACTCGATCCTACAATCTAACTTAAGTAATCCTTCATAATCAAAATGAATTTCGGTATTTAGGTTAACATTTCATGAGCTCAATCACTGACTGTGCTTGTTAAATTTTGCTCAATTATGTCCTGTTTCCTTGGAAACAGAGCAATGAACCATATTCCTTATTAGAAAAATGTTTTTTTCCCTCAGTTGAGCTGCCGCTTCTTCCGAGGCATGCTCCCAGACAATATTACGGGTTCAAATTTAATGACAAACCACAATATAGTAGTCCCACTTATAATATTGACTGTGTGTACGGGCCATAGAAAAAAAAACCTACACACTTGCACAGCTGCACCCCCGTTAATGACTCCTTTCCCTTGTCTGCAAATCGTGTAATAGACTTTGGAAGACGAACTGAACTAGTTACTTCCCAAGTCCTAAGTAGTTTTACTGAGCTTTTTATTTTAACCACATCCGTCGAAACGTGTCTTTGTGGGATACAGTTGTCGGAGCTGATTGCACGTCCTTAAATGTAGCATTTCTGACACTGTCAAACTATCGAGTCGTTTCGCTAGTAACTAAATCTTTGCCGTCACTTTTACCGTTGCGTAGCATGTTTTTAATGGTACTGGTTTCATTTGCCCTAGTGTAAAGACTCGTTCTAGCATATCCAAATGAATTTCCGTAGTCAGAGACGTCTCGTTTCTTTACTGTTTGCATCCTCCGGGGTTAGTATGGATTCCTAGATTCCACCTCTCTACCTCCTCCTCCTTTTGCGTAAAACTGTCGTGGCCTTAGCAACACCCTTTAGCCCTTATGGTTTCTTTTGAGCGTTTATCGGTTAAGTTTCACCTGCAAAATTTTGTATACTTGTGATGGTCTGATGTTTCCGAACTAATTATTTGCAATCCTTGCCTCGTTTAGTGTATATTAGTCATTTTCTGATATCCATTTTGCTTCTAGTGTTAACGTAAGCGCTGGTCAAACCAAGCCGGGTCTTTTAGCTGCTTTGTCAGGCTTAATCATATATATCTTATGGAAATTGCCAATGCTACTCAGTTCATTTCAGTGGATATTTTGTATTGTGAAACTGTCGTTGTACGCGAGGTGTAAATCTAGCTTGTAAGCCGCTGAGTCTAGACACCCAGTCATTCTGGCTATTCCAATCCTCGCTTCTATTGATAATGCTTCCCGATCATTGCTTCCTTGTCGCTGGGCGACCGCCTATGGGTGCTCTATGTCTGAGCTTCCGGTTTCTGTCCTGAAATAAGGGCCAAATGGTGAGCGCCGCTCCCACGTGACTAGGTATTCACGATTGCAGGTGAAGGGGCGTATATCACGCAGGTTAAAGCTCTGGTTACTGCGGTCTGGGTATGCTTGCCGACAAAGCCATTTTCAGTCTGCCCAGTCTTTGTTGGTAATACTTACCAGTAATGCGGAGTACATATCGCCTTCGAAACTCTTATAGAGTATATGACTGTTGTATAGTTTCCTCCAGTATGCACGAGCGCTTGTTTTGTTCAACATAAGTCAAGCTGGTGTTCCTAGCCTCCCCCATAGCGGCAGCCATTGAGATTACGTTGTGTGTCTTTTAAAGGGTAGCGTTGGTCCCTTCTGTGTTTTCAGTTCAATGTTCCTTTTATGCGCCTTTTTACCTTTATGAGCGATGTTCTTTTGTTGCCTAACTAGTAAAAGTGGTTGATGCTTCACGTCGGTCCTCTTAGTTATGCTAATTTTTCCTCAACGTGTATGCCTGTTGTTTTAGGGGCTAAAAGAACTTGTCTTGTTTGGAAACCTTATGTGTTCTCTATTTTGTGCGCTCACAACGGGCTCTTGTTATGCCTCTTCCTATAACTTTATCAACCTATATGTTAATGTGTTCACCATTTCAACGTCTAGGTCATCCTTCAATGACAGTGATTCGGATGTTTCCGGCGACGCCCCCGCACCACTAGCAGCCGACTTTGAGATGCCGTCGAAGCCTACCTACGTTGGTGTGGCTACCGCGAAATATGACTACGAAGGTTCGTCTTCTTTTCTCTCTCTCCTGGTTAATTTGTTCTTACAGCTGGTTCTTGCAGTGAATCATCTATCGTAGTTCGTTGCATTACTCGCGTAATCCCTGTGGGTAGCGATATAAGTAGCGGCAGGACTTTCTAAGGAGGCAATAATTGGCTTTCTCCTCCATTTGGAACCAGCTTACGCTAGGTGAACTCAACTAAATGGAAGTCGCCTTCGAACACTCCAAATAGCCCAAATGTTGCTAGATGGACGAGCACCGATGGTAAGTAGGCGCTCACCGATCGGTTATAGGGCTCACTTGTCCCATTGTGCCCTGGGGCTCATTCTCGAGCCCCGCCAACAGCCGCACAGCGGCTAGGGTGGTAGGCAGAATAACATGACCGAAAAAAGCAAGGAAGATTGGAATGGCTATTTCCAGCTTATTAGCTGTCATCAGCCAGATATACCCAACTCCAGATGTTGCGGCACCCGGGTCTTCGGTCTATATACTGTTATATATCCGATGACGTCTAGTGTCGGATAAGGTTATTCTTCTCCATCGCTTTCATCTGATTTCTGACCGACCCAAATTCTGTAATCCTGTCTATAGGTTTGGTATAAGTTCTGTTGAATGAGGCTTTGTGTCGTAAAATCTATACTACCTTTGCATCTGATACGTCAGGTGAACCAATTTATTCTCCCAGCTATCGTGTCTACTTCTCACACACTACATTCTCGACAGAGTCTCACAGCATGCTGATAGAGGTTATATTCATTTGTCTTGAAGACAATACCTGAGGTATATTGAAGTTCCACGTCCCAGGCTTTTCAATTACCAATCAGTTCAAACTCTTTTAATTTAAAACTGTGGGAATTTTATCTGTCAATCGGTGCTTTCATTGAAGCAGTTCAGCACTGGCCGATTCCATCCTCAATCTCTACTTGAATGGCTTATTTTACAGAACAAAGTTCCGGACAATTTTGCGTATAGCCCTTGCTGAGGGCCGTTTGGTTTTCTGTTATCTGTAGACGCTACCGCTAGTCGGTCCAGTTCGGCACCGATACCAGTCTACGAACTTCCACTATTTGGTCTCCAACCTTATACTTATGCAGTGTATCTGTTTCGGTTTCCTTTAGCCGTTTGTCTGTCTTTTAAGAAGAGGAAACAACTGCAGTCACGCCTCTGTCGCTCTCCACGACAAGCGGATATCAAAACGTCCGCTTTCGGACTAGCATGGAAAGGCTGCACCCACTGTGTTTCTCTCGACATATTTTCTAAAAAAATGATCGGCTATTTTTGCCTCGCTATCGTCCGAGGCACATTTTGGTGTCCTGGATATCGCATTGTCTTTCCAGCCACACTAGCTGCATTCTGGGATTTTTCACGCCGTCTTCGTCAAGGTATCGACTTGAACCTACTTTGCGGGCATTTGTGCACGCATCCTCGCGACCATTTCGGCACCGTTATTAATTTTATTGGTTACGGTTGTTATGCCAAACCCATTACTAGTATGTGCACCTCTCAGGAATTCTTTGCTGCCGATTTGCCCATTTATTTAGGCGAAGGCAGTGACTACTTGACTGCGCGAGTGGGTCAAACCTTCTTTGTGGTTGAACTGGACAAAGACAATTCCGGCTGGACTCCGGTCGTGAGCGAAGACGGCAGCCAACACGGCTTCGTTCCCACTGCTTATATGGACATCCAACCCTACGAGTAGTATCGAATGTGACTGCGGTCCCAGTGATGATTTTACAGTCGCGCAGGGAAAACGACTGAGCCTTTCCCCTTTCAGTATCTTTGTACCTTCCTTTAATTTATTTGCTCAAAAGAACCAGGCCTTGTTACAGTGCACTCGTCCTTATTAGACCCGATGTCTCTGTCGTCTCTCCCCCCCTATCCCCGCCTATTTTCTTCTTGCTGGCAAACAGAGATAATTACTTCAACCTCCAATTCCCTATTTACCATTCAGATCCGCGCGGCCCACCCTATTCTTCCTTTCCTTTTTACTCCTTTCAGTTCTACTGCTCTGATATCTGTTACGCTGACTGGTACGATATCTCTAACCTTTATATGCAACTTTTTTCTATCGAGCTCTAATAGGACTTGCAGTGATTCAAACTATGCTTAGTCTTCATAGCCCTCCATTTTGAGTCCTTGTCCTTGATCCTTTGTGAAACAGCAAAAGTGTGTATTTGCCTTCTTGCTACCGACGTTTCTTTTCTGTACACCATTTTCGTGCAGCCCGAGCGACTCTTTCTAAAAACTGAGCCAAAATTATAGAAGCTGGTTTGCTACCAAAACATCTGGACGTTAACCCCATGGTCGCCTTTCCTTCTCATCATGCCCCGAGGAATGCAAGTAAGAAGTGGAGGCTTGTTCATGAGCAGAATTTTGTGAGCGCTTACGTTTCGACGACGCCGTCATCTCCATCCCCAGAGTTGCTCAGTTGCGGTTTCTGCCGGCCTTGATTTATTTGGCCTCGTTGCCTGCCACGTATTACGGTCATGCTCGACGCACAAACGTTGACCTGCCTGTTCACTTCTGGTTCGTCTTGGTTGGCTCGCGTGATCATCGTCTTCGTTGCGGCTGTCGCAATTTCATCAAAGACTGTGTGCCGTTGCCCCCTCTCTAGTCATTCATTGGACTGATCCGGCCCCTGCGCACTGCTTTCGACATCCTAAGCGTGTCGGTCAACAGATGTTCCATGCAGTTCAGGTGTCTATCGGCTGGCCTATCCCCTCAGCTGTTGGTCTCGTGTGGCAATTTTTCGTTTGTGCCAGTGATCCTTCCGGAATTGCTCTGAGGCTTGTGCGTAGCGCTCGGTAGTGCCAGTCCAAGAACGACCATCGCGTACCAGTCCGGAAATCCTCTCATTTGCTTGCCTGATGAACTTAGCCTTGTCAAACGTGAAAATACGGTTTTGCTGTTGTAAGGGGTCACAAAAGATAGATAGTTTACTCTTGGTGGATACACGCTCACTGATCGATTACATGACTCGCTCGTCCCATTCTGTCTTGGGGTTCATTCGTGAGCCTCGCCAGCAGCCGCACAGTGGCCACTATGATATGCTGAGCACCATTACCCACAAAGACCAGGGTAGACTGGAATGGCCACTTCTGGATCGTTAGCCCTCATCAGCCAGCCATACCCACCCCAGGTTGGGCACCATCCTAGGCTTTACTGCGTTCGACTGCAAAATTGTGCTCGTGCAATCATCTGCAGAGGCCTTTGACTGCTTCCCTAAGTTGCCTTGCATCACAAGTGTGGAATAAGGTGCTATAGAGATATGTTGTCTGTTCTATGCTGGTAGCAGGTTCTCGGCTCTCGTAACTATTTTGAGTTATGATTCGTGCCAATCCTTAAGGACCTCGTTATTCTTTGAATCGCCTCTGAAACTTTATGCAAAGAACAGCTCGGTCGTCGCGAACGATTAAATACAGTCTGCCTTTGTAGCCTCTTTTATCCAGAACCTGTAGCAGTGTCGTCGTAAAATAATCGCTTGGGCAGGCACTCGTCCTTCAACCTCTCGACATGTCCGCTAAATTGCTGTTGTATTGACCTCAACCCCGATGAGTATAGGGAGGATTCCGTCTTCGTCCATGGATTCAGCTTAAGCGATCTCGTCTCACCATATCAGCTGTAGTATTCTCCGAAGGCTGCGGGCGTGAAAATGGCTGTGTTCTTGTTTGGTTTTCCTAGACTGTCGACCTCTCCGCCCGACATAGGAACATTTTGAGAATGATGGATCTGTGGTTATTAATTTTTTCTGGAGGTGAATTACATGGTGACTCCCAACCGAGTCTTGCAGCCGGCCGAAGCTCTGACTGGATCTGGAGATCCGGTTTGTGACTTCGTCGTCGATCTCGATGTTTTCAACATATGTTAGGCAAGTTCCATTCGCGTTCTAGCGGCCTGTGAACGTTAGGCAGAGCCTAACTTCGGGTAGCCATAGATGACAGTTGGGTGCTGGTTAAGGAACGTCGAAAGCAGTCACCACCTGCATGAGCTAGGTGATGCAACTTATCATATCTGCACGATTTTCCCCCTAACTGGACATCTGACACTCCGGACACCCTCTTCGGTTTTGGCCCACCAGTCAGTGCGGATAGCGCGGATGTGGCCGCCAGGCTGAGCACAGCTTCGTGCAGCCACAGCTCGGTACCGAAATGGGACGATGTACAAGCATTAATCAGGTTCATCTTTGCAGTTAGTGGGAGTCCCAATTTTATTGCTTATGAGTGACAGTTCGACCGTCGATTTCGACGAGGTCCACCGTATGCTCCACACCAGGTGGTGCAGGGACGGTGACTTGCGCGTGAATTAGTTTTAAGTGATAGTAGCCTTGCGCTGCAGCTACCGCACTCTCTCCTCCTCCCCCACCTGAGCCCGGTGTCAAGACAGAGTCAAGAAGACCGGAGATGGGAGAGGGCGCAGGTGGCTGGCGCGGCCGGAGCCGCCCCTGGGCGTGCCACCACACCTGGCTCGGATCCCACGGAGTGAGAGTGCCATAAAGGCCACATTAAGAAGGAGCCATTGCAACCTGACTCTCAATCCGCCAGTCAGCCACTCCACATAAAACACACATTGGGCTGACCACGCGGTCCGAGTTATCCCGTCAGTTGGCAACCTTCCAAGCCACGGCTTTTAGCGCACCGTGATAGTTTCAAGCGCGTCAGATTGTTTATAGTGAGGAATATGCACTGAGCTGTCGACCTCACATTCTCCTCCACCCCCACAGTCAGACCACTGTCCGAGCCGGTCAGTTGCCTGATGTGGGAGTGGGCGCATTGGCTGACGGATCGGCGTACCCGTCTTCGCGCGCCACAGCACGACCTGGCCCCCATAACGCACACACCAGGATTCACAAACTCAGGGGATATGGAGCAGCCATTGCCGTCTGACTCCCAGTACACTGGTCAGCCACTCGACACACACAGCATATAAACTGAGCCGACGGCGTGGTCTGGTGGAAGCGTCAGATTGGCAGATTCTTCAGCCACGGTTTCTAGGAAACCGTGATATACTCTGGTAAATGGTGATTGTGAGGGTGTAGTCGATGTATTGGTGTAGGTAGTGTGTGCTGATGTAGCTTAGCCTCCGGTGGTTTACCGGAGGTTGTCGTGGAGGTGCATGTGTCCTAAGAGGCCCATGCGGTGTGTAAATGTGCGGGAGCAAGGAGGGTCAGTGAAGGCGGGCGCGTCGACTATATGTCGGAGCCCCAGGCACTGGTTCACCAGCCTCCGTGCGATGGATTCGCAGGTGACCGACCAGGCCAATGCGTGGAGTTGGAAGTTGCGGGCGCAGTGTGGGCAGGAGAAATCGGTAGAGGCTGGGGCGATATCATTCATGGTAGTGGGGGTGGCGGTTGCGCTAAGAATGGCAGGAGCGGAGGGTGTGAATGGTGTATTGGTGTTGTCGGCATTGTGGTGAATTCCGCTGTCATGGATGCGCATGTGACCGAATAGGCCCATGCGATGAGTGAATGCGCGAGTACAGTGAGGGCAGTGGAGGCGACGATCTCTGCTGTGTGATGGTGTTCCAGGCACTGGCTCACCGGTCTCTGTACGATGTATTCGCAAGTGACCGACCAGGCCGATGCGTGAGGTGAATGTGCGGTCGCATTGAGTACAGCTTAGGAGAGATTCTCCATCGCTGATGGTGGTTGTAGTGGTAGTAGTGAAGGCGAAGGTAATGGTGGTTGCGGTGGTGGGGGTAACAGGCGATGAGTAGATGGATGCGGTCTCTATGATGGTGGGAGTAATGGAATTGATTCCAGGAGTGAGGGTGGGAGAGTCAGAAGGAGGGTTGGCCGAATTTGACATAAAAATTGGAATTGTGGGATTGTTGGTGCATTGCGTCCGAAGATGTCCGACCAGGCCGATTCGCGCGCGGAAGATGCGTTGACAGCGCGGGCATGTTGGCAGGGCCTGGGCATTGGCGGTGTTGGTGCGGGGCGCTGGTGACTTTCGTGCCGCTCTTTTAGTCTTGGCGGCGGCGATCCGGTTGGCCTCGTAGATTGCTGAACCAGTCTTCACTGATCTTCTCCATGCCGGTCTATCCTGGGCGAGGTCTTCCCAGGTCGCCGAGTTGATTTGCAGTTGCTTCAGCGATTTCTTCAAAGTGTCCTTGTAGCGTCGTTTTTTTGACCCCCCTGCCTGCGAGAACCCGTAGCGACATCTCCGTAGAAAAAGTCGTTTGGGTAGTCGCTCGTCGTCCATTCTTACCAGGTGGCCGCTCCATCGCAGCTGCACTTGCCTCAGCATGGCATGGATGCTGAGGATTCCGGTCCGCTCCAGGACTTCCGTGTCCGGTATCCTGTCTTGCCATCTCAGCTTCAGTATTCTGCGGAGGCAGCTGAGATGAAAGTGATTCAGCTTCCTGGCTTGGTTCGAGTAGACGGTCCAGGTTTCCGCTCCGTAAAGGAGTGTCGACAAGACGACGGCCTTGTACATCTTCAGTTTGGTGTTCAGGTGAATACCGTGGCGATTCCACACGGAGGCCTGCAGCCGGCCGAAGGCCTGACTAGCTTTGGAAATCCGTTGGGCAACCTCGTCATCGATTCTCGTGTTGCGCGAAATCGTGCTTCCTAGATAAGCGAAGGTGTCCACGTTTTTTGGAGTTGAACACCGCTGACATTGATTCGAGGAGCATTGTATTCCGCGCTGGGTGGCGGCTGGTGCATGACAAACCGTTTTTGGCTGTACTGATTGTTAATCCAAAATCGGCGCAGCCTTCGGCGAAGAGGTCCATGCTCCTTTGCATGTCCCTCCTCCGTCACGGTGTTAAGGGCGCAGTCGTCCGCGAAGAGCAAGTCATGGACTGTAGTCGTAGACACGCGCGTTGGAGCCTGCATACGCCGACTGTTGAGAAGGCGCCCGTCAGTTCTGTAGGCGATGCGAATACCAGGCTGCTCATCACGGTAGGCGTCCATCAGCATAGCCGAGAACATGAGACTGAAGAGGGTGGGGGCCAGTACGCAGCCCTTCGGATACCGTCCCGTTGTCAGTGACGCGCGCCGTCATCCCGTCATGAAGCTGACGCACCATGTGCGTGAACCGCTCAGGACAACCAAATTTCTGCATGACTTTCCACAGTCCGTCACGATTCACCGTGTCAAAGGCTTTCGTTAGATCCACGAAGGTAGTGTAAAGGTGAGTTCGCATCTCCCTGACACTTCTCTTGTAGCTGGCGGGCGGCGAAGATCATATCGGTTGTCCCGCGGTGTCGGCGGAAGCCACATTGGCTTTCCCGGGAGCAGGCCCCTGCTCTAGATGACCGTTAAGACGATTGAGAAGGATACGGGCGAAGATCTTCCCGGCGATGTTGAGTAACGAGATGCCTCTGTGATTATCACAGAGTTGCCGGTTCCCCTTCCGTTTGTAGAGATGGACGATGGTCGCGTCTTTGAAATCCTGAGGAACTTGTCCTTGGCGCCACATCTCCTGGAAGAGTGTTGTGAGTTCTGCCATCAGCCGGGGCCCACCGTGCTTGTAGACTTCCGGTGGGATTGCGTCGGATCCCGGTGCTTTTACCGCTGGAAATCTGCTGCACGGCCCGGATGGTTTCTGGTAGGGAAGGCGGCAGATCCAGGTCATTGTTCGTGTCCACTTGAGGGAGCTGGTCAATGGCAGCATCGGAGATGGCTGATGAGCAATTATGACACTTCTGAAGTGCTCGGCCCAGCGCTTCAGAATTTGCGATTTCTCTGTCAGCAGTGTTGTCCCATCAGAGCTGAGCAGCGGTGCGGACCCCTTGATACACGGGCCGTAGATGGCCTTGATGGCTTTGAAAAAGTTTTTCATTTCATTGCGGTCGGCATACCCCTGGATTTCTTCAGCCTTTCGGATCATCCAGGCATCCTGCATCTCCCGCAGCCGTTGTTGTACAAGGCGCCGGCATCTGAAAAAGGCTGCTTTGGTGGCGTCAGTCCGAAGGTCCATGTAGGCTTTGTGTAGTCTATTCTTCTCCGCGAGTAAGTTGCTGATGTCGGCGTCATTGTCGTCAAACCAGTCCTGGTGTCGACGGTGTGCGCGTCCGAGTACATCGAGGGCGGTGGACTGGATGACATTTCGCAGTTGACACCATCGTGTCTCCACGGTATCGTTATCATCTGGAGCATGCAGGTTATCCAGTTTCTCGGTTATTTGGTTGCTGAAATCAAAACAGTGAGCAGGCAAATTTAATAAAAGAGTATTTAACTTTACATGGCGGCCTCTTACCTTGGGGCCTTCGTCGGGGTTGCAGTCGGAGCCTCATCTGGGAGATGACGAGGCGGTGATCTGTCCAACCATCGGCATCGCGGATCGCCTTGGTTACCAGCACGTCCTGTCGATCTCGCCTCCGGACGAGAACATAGTCCAGCAGATGCCAGCGCCGCGACCGAGGGTGCATCCACGTGGCCTTCTCCCGCGTCGGAAGGCGGAAGAAGGTGTTGGTCAGCAGGAGACGGTGTTCCGCACACGTGCGCAGAAGAAGGAGGCCGTTATCGTTACAGCTACCCGAGACCGTGGGGACCCAGCACTCCCTGCCAGGCAGCGTGGTCCGTCCCGACGCGGGCATTGAAGTCACCAAGGACAATTAACTTGTCCTCTTTCGGCACAGTCGCCAGCAAGGCGTGCAGGTCCTCGTAGAATTGGTCCTTCGCCGCATCAGAGCTCGTCATTGGGGGAGCGTAGGCGCTGATGATGGTGGCGAACTGGTCTCCCCGAAGAGGCAGGCGGAGGCTCATCAGGCGATCATTGATACCCTGCGGCAGACAGGGCAGACGTCCCACGATGTCGTTACGGATGGCAAAGGCAACCCCAGAGTCGCGTCGCTCTGCCTTTGGCCGGCCGCTCCAGAAGAAGGTGTAGCTGGCCCCCACCTCCTCCAGCTGACCCTGCTCAGAGAATCGGGTCTCGCTGAGAGCAGCAATGTCCACCTTGTAGCGCGCCAGTTCCCGAGCGACTAGCGCCGTCCGCCGTTCCGGCCGGTTGCTCCTAGGATTGTCTAAAAGGGAACGAACATTCCAGGCTGCTAGTGTGAGTGGACTCACCCGAGCAGCCTGGAGAGTATGGCGAGGGGATGAGGACGGGGGTATTGTTGTTTGTTTGAGTTTTACGACCGCGTAGTTTTGCGATCTGCGAGCCGCGGCCGGCTGCAGAAGACGTGAGAACCAGCATTTTTTTAGGGCACATTTTTCTAGCCCCTTCCTCCGCGAGGAGGCAAGCAGTGCTATCCCTAAATAGGGCTGCTCGGACATCCCAGACGGCTGCCGAACTCCACTATGGGTCACGGTTTTGGTTTAGTGGAAGAACGACCCGAGTTAGTCTGGGCCGCCTACGGGGTTGCTGTCGCCCCCACCGTAGAACTTTTTTGAGAGGGGGGAGATGGGAAGTTCGGGAGTCAGACATACCGGGTGTGGAGGCACACACAACACCGGAGACCTTCACCTGGTTTAGCCCGCCGGTCGTGACGGTTGCCCGGGGTGTGGCCGCTGGGAAGAACCCAACTTCGAGGAGCCACAGGTGAGAGTTGGGTACCAGTTAGAGGCGGCCACAGGAGCATTCACCACCTGTACGAGACAAATGGAGCGACCAAATGCAAGCTGTGTGGTGCTGCCCCTGACTAGTACCCCTACACCCCGCTTATGAGTACTAACTGTGTTTAAACAGACGCGGAGTGTCGCCCTCTTGATATGTTCATGCGCGGTAATTGCGAATAGTGTATACGTGGCAGATTCACCAACTCAGTGTGAGGTACTTCAATCTCCTTCCACCCACATCGACGAACTAATAGCTGTGACGCAGGTCCCACTTTACACACTCAGCTGGTGGCCTAAGATGAAATATTCTAAATTAACCAAAACTAACCAACCAATCTGCAACCAGTTCAAATGCCTTCCCTGCAACACCAAACTAATAAAAAAACTACTTCCAGTTAAATAAAATTACAAAAAGCATGTTAAGTACTTTTTCGTTTATTAGAAATATCAATTTTCCTAGAAGTGCGAGAATGCCGTAAACACGGAAATTCGTGTCGAATGACTATGCTAGAATCGGTGAAGATAACTTACAGGACAGGAGACCGAGAAACTGTCCGCAATACAGGTGTCTGCACCGAATCCCAAAAAAAAGAGTAGGTTAAAGCCTAGCGTTGAAATACGATGGACCGAGTTTAGGGATAATAAACAACGAGGCGAGTTCCAGGAAGCAGGTATGAAGAAGGAGCTCCGATCGCTTGTACATGCAGTTTATTGGTCGGGCCTTTCATCTCCTCGCTCGAACCCGTTATCCGATACAGTAGCTCGGCTACCATCTATTAGAGCAGTGAATGGCCGAACGTGTAAGCTAACAGAGAATAATACGAGAAGCAACACTGGAGAAAACGTTTTCATGTGTTGCCCAGCCCAAAGTCATCCGAAGACGACGAAATTGCTCACAACCTGCGTTGAAAGAGCTGACAGAAGCACAAATGTGGGTAGTTCAGACCTGAAACCTCATTTAGCACAAGTGAGGCCAAACCTGTCAACAAGATTGCGACAGTGGAGTGAATCCTCCGGCAGACGTAATCAACGGACGAAACGAAGAAGCGTATCCGACACCAAATATCATCCCTCCTCACGACTCATAGGCCTCGCGGCGTGCATTCCAAGGTCAAACGTGATGCATCAAGAGAACTCACGGCCAACAAAAAGCTTTTTATCATCCCCGCGGACAGGGGATGTTCAACAGACCTAGGTGACAGAACAGTATACATTCAGGAGAATCACCAGTTCTACGTCCCCAGCGTAACCAAACCCGTAAAACTTTGACACGCGCGATCAATTGGACTTTATTGGCACTGTTTAAATTAGGTATCATATCTCCGATCAACTGACGCATGAACAGAGCACAAGAAACGGCCTTAGCTCTATTCTATGGTCTTCCAACAGTGTACAAAGAAGGCATTTCTTTCCTGTCCATTGTATCACTCAACGGCACTCCAGCTGACGAACTAGCAAATTAAATGTTTCAGGGTTTTAAATTTATCACCGCTGATTCAGACACCAAAGTCAGCTTCTCGACACAATTCGTGTATTAACTTAAAGGATTAAGCATCCTGCTAAATAAGGTTATGGTATCTTTTGATTTCCCACCCCTTTTAGTTCTAGTCTGCAGAACCTGGCAGTCAAAACCGTAAAATTACTTCTACAAAGCAAATTCAGTGAAAAGAAGACTCACTTCGGACAAAATCAAATTCACCACCTCCCGAGGTTCTGTCTCTTCACGACTGACGAAACCATCTACGGGCAGGTGAAAGGCACGCCAATGGGTTTGCCGACTTCTGGAATTCTAACTGAAGTGGTCCCACAACAGTTGGTATCTCTCGTCTTCTAACACCATAGACCGAAATTCTGGGTTCGGCATGTGGATGAAACCGTCGTCATTATCGAAGTGGATCAGTTGCTGGCATTCAAAGAACCTCTCAACATTTTCTTCCCAAACATCCAATTTACGATGCACGAAGAGAGCAACCAGCTGGCCTTTCTGAATGTCCTCGTTCGCCGCCAAATTTGTGGTGGCCAAAAAATAATTATTCAGGAAAGCAACAAACATGACGCAAGTACTGAACTTCTACAGCAACCGACAGTTCGACCGTCGTAGTCCGACGATGTCCACCGTATGCTCCATGGGAAAGTGGAGCAGGGACAGTGACTTGCGCGTGATTTAGTTTAAAGTGATAGTAGACTTGCGCTGCATCTACCGCACTCTCTCCTCCTCCCCCACCTGAGCCCGGTGTCAAGACAGAGTCAAGAAGACCGGAGGCGGGAGAGGACGCAGGTGGCTGGCGCGGCCGGGTCCCCTAAGTCCTAGCCGCCCCTAGGCGTGCCACCACACCTCCATGTTCGGCATTTGTTATGGGAGCGCAACCCGAATAACGCATGCCGTGCCCTGATGTGGCCCCCGTGTTGGCCAACGCATCTACCACGTGGCCCGTTTAGGGGGCACTCTACAGCAACCGCTCACCCATTCACAAACTCAGTTCCATAAGAGCGCTGTATCGGAGTCTTGTGCCCCACTGCAGCGAACCAATATACATAGTTGCCGGATTTCGATGGGAATGCAAATTTGTCAGCAGGTGCATACATAACCGAGGTGACAGACCAAACCGCATCAACCAAAAATTTTGGCAGGCGCTGCGTTACGTGAATAAGGTCTCGGAGGCCGTTAGTTATTTTCTCACACCACTCACAGTTGGAGTTCGACACTGACCAGAAGCAACACTCAGGTACCAAGTTATGAGGAAGAAAAGCGCTGCCACGGCAGGTAGCACCTGGAGCTCTTTACCGAATCTGCTGCAATTGCGGATAAAGAAACTACTTTGGAGAAACTGGGAGACTGGACCGCACGCGGATGGCCGAAAATTCGGCAACAGTAAGGAAGAAGGAGGCCAACTCTCAGGTCATTGCTCATGCGACGGGACCCAGCCACGTCTTTAAGTTTGACGACGCCGAAATTCTTGCAATGACTGACAATCGCGTGAGCCATGAGTGGCTTGAATATTGGTTGTCCTGCCCGGTGTCACTTACTATGCACAATGATCTCACAGCTCTATGTTCTGAGCTGGAACTATCTACGCAGAGTACCTTACCACGCGGGGAAGGCACGGGTAGCTTAAAGTTCCAGTAAACGGACTCCCGAGTAACGATCACATCATGTACGATCACCAGCGATGAACGTGAGATCTCCTAATTTGAGTAGGCACGTGGTGGCATGGCAGCCGCGTCCTATAAATATTGCACCCCTGGTGGCTTTAAATGTTATGGGATGATGGGTTTGAACGAGAATCCGAAACGTCAGGCCAATAAATTTCATGTTCTAGCAATCTCATCTTCTTCTGTGAGGTTAACGTTTCAATAAGGGTTGCGGTGTTGCTTTGTGCTAGAGCTAGTTTTAATGTTAGGACATGGAGTTAGTTACCCTACGTGGAATTATGTGCAGGGCCGCCTTCATTACTTAGGCTTGGGGTTCCAATTTCCTTGCCCCGATCAGGGGCCATAGCAGTAACCCATAACCCCAAATTTTAGAAGTACATCTTGCTTGTCCAGTCAAATAACTGACTAAATAAAACTGTATTAGCACCGATGCGCAAACTCCAGATACCCTGCCGCTTCCACCGCCAAAAGCTCCTTCCATCCTCCCTGCCACAAGCCCTGCGATGACAAATAACCCCCATATCAATCCCGCCACTGGTGCGAACACCCCCGATGTCCTGTTACCCACTACAACCTCCATCACCGTCTCCTACTACACAGCCATTCTGCCTCGGCCAAAACGTTACCGTGATTGCGATGACACCTTCAAAGCACGCATCGACTGGTCGATTGCGAATAAATCACACTGAGACTGTCCAACTTTTGGCCTCACCTCAACTACTCACACTGCTCACGTAGAGTTAGCCTACGCGGTCACGTGCACTTCCATGAAAATCAGTGCTAAATGACCGCAGAGGAAATCCCACCACCATACATCTCCCCACCAACAGGTAAACCCATTTTATGTAATTCTCCACAGACACGGAATAGGCACTTCTCGCGCAAGCTGGTAGCATATTCTTTAGCTCCTTCTCGATTTGGTCGCTATGACAACCAAGCAGATGTGTAATGCGAGCCACTCCCCTCCAGAGTATGCGAAATGGGATGTTTTGTGTGGGGGTCAGGTCGTGCGGTACGCATATATGAACTGTTTCGTTTTTTTTCAGGCCTCGCACCCAATCCTGTCTTGGTTGTCCCGACTCTGTCTTGCCACAGGGCTCAAGAAAAGGGGATAGAAGAGAGAGTACGACAGATGCTGTGCAGGCCTACCATCACTGCAAGCTATTTTACTCGCAAAACACGAGCCTGCGCCCGCCATGCCTTGGGCACACGGTGGGCATTGAAGTTAAACGGATGCACAGCTAAAGGGCGACGTTCAGTTGCTGTGAGACCTCAATCAGATATTCGTGGCCCCATTCCAGTGAGAAAGAATTCCCGAGAAATCCCAAACAGTGACAGAATGACTGATGATGGTGGTGGTTGGGGGGGGGGGGGGGAGTGGAGACGCATAAGGCGTTATTGGAACCTAGGTTGTAGGGTGTTCGTGACCCGTCAGTTTCGATTCCTCCTTAAACCATTTGTGTCACGTGCTTATCGCCATTAATTTGTATTCAGCGGCAGGGGCGGGTAGTATTGGTCGAAGCAATCAATTAGTCTCAAAAGTTGCTATCTCTGTTCAACTTTCTTACCTCCTCTGCCTCAGCTATCCCCTATTGACACTGGCTTCGCTGTTTCCTTTAGCAGACCTCACGCAAGGTTAGGCAAATAAAGTATCTGTGCTACAGTTGGTATGTTTTCCAGATCTTAATGAATTTTTTGGTGGAAGCACAACAGCAGGACTGACTGAGAATATTCGCCCCGGATTATCTGTTCCTGGTTTAAGTTTTGCACGTACAGCTTTTGTCCTCCAGTCACCTGCGTCCCCATTTAGCTCTGTTTGACGCCGGTTCAGGTTTGATTTCCTTTACATTGACCGTGGAGACCGATTCCCTTGTCCTTCGTCCATGAGATAGCTATTCCATTTCCGTTAAATCCTTCGGGTTGCACTTAGCCCACTTATAGTCAATTACTAGGTTTTTATTACCCCTACCTTCTTCGTCTGCTTTTCCCAGGTTTTCTGCTTCCTCCTTCTGCCCTGCCCATAGAACCCCTTTTACCACGGTTCCCGTCAGCCAGACGGCTTTGCTTTCATTGTTCTTAGTGGGCCCGGCTATTTTCCTTCCGCTGATTTTATTTCCGCCTCTGCAGGAAACTCGCCTCGAACCTCCTCTTGATTCAGCCTCTTCTGGAGTTACGTGAGTTCCTCGGTGGTCAGTTCATCATTGTGCTCCTGTACTAACTCCTACACGTCAGAAGCTTCCACCTCCAGATCCAAACTTTGTTCAAGAGCGAAAATATCATCCACTTAATGCACTTTCGGATCGTCAATTGATGCAGATGCAAGACCGAAGCATTCGAAGTCTTACTCAGGGACATCCTCAGGCCGCAGGTTTCACCATACAGAGTTTAGCGTTTGCCATGTCACTCCTTCCCAGGTTTATTCGATCAAACGTAATGCATCCAGAAAATTGAAATGCTCCTTCCAAAATTCTATGAGTTTCCGCTATGTAATGTCTACCACATCAATACACCTCTCCAACAAGTCCTTCATGTGGAGCTTCTTAAGTTGGTAGTGACTTTCTGGTCCATGCGTTGGAGGAGAGGAGTGGGTGTTTAGAGGAAGACAGATGATGGTAATGAACCGATTTTATGGAAAAAAATCGTCTTGCATCTTGGGAGGATGAGCAGGAGCATTATCGAGCATAAGCAAGACCTTCAGTGGTCACTGCTTCTCTTCAAGGTAACTCCTCACTGAGGGGCCGAAAACGTCATTGACCTATGCGCTAAAGAATATCCACGTGACCTAGGATTGCATAATGGGCCTCCACATCACATTCAGTCGCTGCTTGTGGACTTTACACGCCTTGAACTCTCGTGGACTTTCCGAGTGATGGACAAGCAGCGGCTTTACCCTGAAATCCCCACTTGCATTGGTGCAGAGCACAATAATAAGCGGATACTTCATCGGCTTGTGGCTTGACAAAGATTTTTCGTCTTGCATGATGTAGGGCCTCTTCGTCAATTTCTTCAAAAACAAGTCAGTCTCGTCACAATTAAAAACTTGTTTGGGTATGAACTCCGGTTTAGCAACGAAGTCCTGGAATGCTGGCGCAAATTTTTAGGCAGCTGGTTTATCAGAGCTGGCAGACCGCCCATGTCGCACAAAACTGTGTGTACTGCTTCTCTTCCTAAATGTCTCAAACTATCCCGGGCTTGTCTTAAATATTTTCTCGTCTTCAACATCTTCTAGGAGTTTTTGGCTTTGTCTGGTAACCTTGGTAGCTACTTTAGCCAAATCAAGCTCCTTTATTTCTTTCTTTGTCTTCAAGATGGTGCAGATTGTGGATGAGGATCTGCCATACTCCCTGACGAGAATAATCACACGAACAATATTTTTCGCACTTTGCTATGATTTCCTTCTTCAACTCTACAGTAATCGCCTTTCTTCCTCTTGACAACACTATCTTGAGCAAGCAGCTTCTTTAGCGACTCCTGGATTACAAAAACGAAGAAAAGCGCAAATAAATGCTGAGGGATGCTTATCCTGCGCAATAAAACCACAAAACCGTCCTCGAAGGCGTCCGAGAATTTGCGAGAACTAGCGGGGACGCTAGGGCAGTACCACGCGGTTTTCTCGAGTGGGAACTCGACAATCGACACCAATTTTCTATGAGTGGCTCACTCGTTACCTGAAATGCTCGTAGATGGGGCTGCTCGTCACTCGAGGTTCCTCTGTACTAAGTAAATATAAATCATAGAACTTCTAATTGTCCATGCTCCCTGATAAACCTCAAGCAAATATCTGATTTCTGCTTTGCTTAATTCGAAGCAGGAGACTTGAAACATCGTGAATGGCCCTCAACCGACCACTCGCAAAACTGAAAAGTCTTTAAATGAATTTTTACTTCTGACCTTTAGTTTCGTCGACATCCTCTGACAGTGCTAAATTCGAGAAAGGACGCATTTCGAAAAACCCAGAATAATAGTGAGGTTTTCTGGCTTTTCCAAGTAAGATTTAAAATCGTCGTTGAGGGGAATTACAGAGCTTCCTTTTGTGCAGAGCCTGTACAGTTTGAATTTCAAAATCAGTAGCATGTATGACATTTCACTCTTAAAAATTCTTCCAGGCAGCAGATACAATAAAGCTTTCTTAACTCTAGCCTGTGAAAGAATGGTAAAAATCCTTAATTCAGGTTTTTTGTTGTTCTTGGTTTACTTCTTCTGGTCCACGCACTGACTAATTAACCTGCCTGGTTATTTGATCGCTCGTCTGAATTCGGCAAATTATATACACGTGACGAACCGTACTGGCCAAGCCAGCTCCTGGCCGTCCATCTTGTCACGTACGAACCCTCACATGTATCGCGAATTGGTTAAATATTTTAATTTAAGCCCAACACATGAATGGTAACGACAGGCTGTGTACTGACTCATTAATTATTCACTTAACGTAACTGCACTGCATGCACAGTATGGAGATGACTACCAGTTGTAAACAGCGAGGCGAAAGCCTGGTAACACGAAACCGAGGTTTCGGATGCTAAGCCAGCTTCTTATAAATCTACTGCAGGTTCAAGCGGCCAATTACTTCGGAATACAATTAAATAAGGATGACTTGTATGACCGCCTAAACAGGACCTGGGAATAGGAACACCCAGCATTCTAACGTGGGCAGAGGAAACAGAAGCAGAACCCAGACATTTGAGGAAACAGCTACACTGATGAGTTTTCATTTGAAAAAAGGGATGATAGGAGGTTTACAGGGGAGGCCAGATTGCTTTTGTAGTCGTCTACTCTGTGTGACGGCAGCCATAAAGCTTTATTATTTGAGCAGGGTGCCCGTCCTCCTGCATTTTGCTTATGGGACCATAGCAGTATTCCTTCCCCAGAGTTTTTGTGTGAAAATGTTTTTTTTTATTCGCGCAGCTCGTTACTGAACTTCTTCGACGTTCTTGACGTGGGGTATAAAAAATAAACTTTCGGAAGAATGGAATCTCCAGTGTTTCTGCTTCGACAGGCTTTGGAATAAGAAACGCCATATTCAACTGTGTATTTCGTTGCAGGCAATTAAAATGACCTCTATTCTTTACCTACTTGAATGCGGAAGACATTTGTATTTTATTTATGAATCACATACCCAACAGGTAATACGTGAGGATCGATAGATTGGCGGGCACAAGATGTGAACTACAAGTTATTAAACAATTCTCATCGATTGAATGACGGTTTTATGTCCCCGTTTTACCATAAAATGTAGCTTTAAAAATGCATAAGTGCACTGGAAAGGCATTTGAATTCGTTTCTCTAACGAACGAAAACCTGTGCGCCTAAGATTTTTATCCAAAGTTCGGTAAGGGTGATTTATATGACCCATAAACAGAACACAACAATATGAACTGCCGGCAATACAAATGTCTCTGCGCCAACTTCTAGGGAAAATATACTTAGGTTTATGATAAGGGTTAAAATTAGCGTCAAAGTATGTTAGGGGTTATTTAAAGATTAAGGTTAGGGTCGGTGTTTACTGTAGGTCTAGAATTTCAGGTAGGGTTCGGTGTGTTTAGGGTAATTTTTTACGTTTATTTTAAAGCTTAGTTCATAGATAGGAAAAAAAGGACTATTTATCCTTCCTGAAATTATATGCAGGGCTTTATTACTCGGGTGGAGCGCTCCCAGAACAATATCTGGTTTATAGAGCCATATAAATAGTCCTTACTAAATGACTACTTGTAATTACTTCGGAAATTGCTGAATGAACTAGGAAGTGAGTCCTCGAAACAGAAGCTGTCAGGTCCAGAAGAGAAATTTATGTAAATCTAGCTGGACCTGTTTCCATATTTTCATTAAAACGCCCTGTATTACTTTCTGATACATCAGTTGCGACCTGAGTTTATATCAGAAACCGCGTAAGGAAACCTCGGGCCCACAGATGACCCAAATCCCTCGCGATTGCGCCACGCAGTAGAACAAGATCGACGAAGGTAGTAGCTGTGCTTTTACTTAGCCCCTGCCTTCGGTGCTCAGTGAAATACTTTTCTGCCTAGACTACAAACTATCGATAATTTTTGCAAATGTAAATTTGTGTATTTTAATGCCAAAATTACTGATGCTAAATTCGGGGGTTTATATAAAAATAGGCTAGATCTGGATAAATTAAAAACTGCCGAATAAACGCAAAATTTTCACTCAACCTGCCTCGTAGAGATAGCCTCTATTCTCACTTTTTATCCGAAAGTATAACATTTGGCTTTAACGTTGATTTTTGTTTAATTCATTCTCAGCTTTCAATCAAATCAGCCAGAAGGATACGATTGCAAATTTATGCACAATTATCCGATCGTCCAATGAAGGGCAAGGAACAAGAACAAACTAACACTTTTAAGCGGCTAAGCAAATGCCTTTTATGTGATAAAAATAAATAAGAAATAATGCAGCAAAAAGGCAGACGTTCCTTTTAAGATTAATTTTCAAAAGTGCTCGTTTTTGATAGTAATGAAACCGTTAGTTGATTTAGTTCTTACTTTCAATGTATATCATTCACTGTCGCCTGAAGAATGCAGAAGTTCCGTTAGAACTATTTGGTAGTCTTTAGCCTAATATTCAGGTGGTACGGGAAAGTAAATTTGATACGATCTCAATCGTTTTCTTCATACAGAAGATATCTCATCAGATCTCTTGCCAGTTGCTGCCATCTACGTTCCATTTGAACTTTAAAAATGACAGTACTGGCTCTCCTCGAAGATCTGATCGCACAACACGCGTGTTTTTTTAAATTCAGCTAACCGAATTCTCGGTCAGTTCTAGAAGATGACAATCCGTCATGCGTCTTTTTCCCTGCCGGAAATCGAAATAGCTTCGTCTGCGCACATTTGCTACGAAGATGTGTGCCTATTTATCGATTTGACGGACGTAATCGTCACGTCCGATAACTATGAAAAACGCCCTATCCGGCTATTGGACAATTTTATACGACCGCACATAGAATGGATCTCAGGACGATATTTCGCATTGGGTGCATTGCGCTCCTAGGAAATAATTTAACTTCGGAAAGTCCGCTATTTCACACTGACTTATGCAGATGACTTTAGGATGTCCAGTGCAAACTTTCTGGGTTTATTTACGGCAGCACAAATCGTGCTGTCCTCTCGAGACAGCTATTTCAGCTCTGTTCTCGACACGTATGCTTACTTTTAGCTGACCAGTTGGCTGAAGAATCGATAGTTTGATATTATAGAGAGAAATGTAAGGCAAGTGGCGACAATGGAGCTAAACTGTACATTTACTCTATCAAATCTCGCATAGCATTTTCTTGCGCGGTGAGTAGGCGAACAGATATCGGCTTGAACTTTGACCGCCCACCATTGGTCCGATAAACGCATGCATCCATGAATGCATGCAGCGCATGTTTGTATGTGATGGAGATGGATTCGTTCCGATCCTCAGGTCATCACAGATAATTTTCCCCTGAAGTTGCTTCTTTAACATAGCGGAAGCGTGAACAGGTCAAAGAAGCAAGTTACATTATGGCAAGTGATGCAAATAGACAGTATTGTCGTTCCCAAAGCAACCATGAAAGATAGAACACCATTGGATCATTATGATCGACTTCTTCGCCGCGGCGGAACCGAGGTTCATGGTAGCAATAGTTATGGAGCACTGGGGTGTGGTTTGCAACGCGAGATACGATTCTCAAACCAAATTGGGGCAAAATTCGTTAGGGGAGACGGCTGGGTTGAAGTTATACCAACAATAACTGAGGTGCAGCCGTTAGCCCTCACCTTCTTTTTGTCTATCCCTCTCGTTTGAGCTGATTGCTGAATACTGGCGCATGATGCTGTACCTAATTGGCCATATATAACAGAACATAGTTGAGAATGAAATGCAGATAATTCTGAGGGCTCAAACTATAGCAGCCTATATGGCTCGGATCAGACTGTATACCTGATTGCGCATTGGGCAGCAGCAGTTCTTGAAAAATTATTTCAGCTGAGTGATTGTTTTGTCAGCGTTAACGTGCTCACTCCCATCTTTATCGCGTGAGTGGCATTAGAGAGCAAATATGAGTCTTCGCTAATGTGTTCAAAGGCAACGTCTGTTCGCTCCGTTTCATGGTCAATGGGACGGGACAGGGGGAGCAGGCTGTATGATTCAAACCAATGAAATTTAGGCACCCCCTGTGTTGAGCTTAGCGTTGATTCTCCAACGGTGGAAAGCTATAGTCTTAAATGAAGATTGGCAGTAGCATAAGCCTTTAAGGCAGTTTTCATACCTATTTTAAGGGAGTAACATGTAAGAAGCTTAATCTCTTGAAGTTAAATGATCGTCGGGATATTTAAAAGGCAGGACCGAGAAAATTCAGTGAGAGAGATGAGAGAGGTCGTAGGTGACTGGCACGGCCGGAGCCACCCCTGAGCGTGCCGTCACACGTGGCTCGGATCTCTAGTTGTGGGAGTGCCATAATGGCCACATTAAAGAGCCATTGCAGCCTGACTCTCAGTCGGTCATTTCGCACTAAAGACGCACTGTGCTGCCCACACAGCTCGAGTTATCCCGTCAGTTGGCAACCTTCTAAGCCACGGCTTTTAGCGCAACATGATAGGTTCAAGCGCATCACATAGTTTATGGTGAGGAAAATGCGCTGAGCCGTCGACCTCACTCTCTCCCCCAATCCCACTATAAGACCAACGTCCGAGCCGGTCAGTTGTCTGATGTGGAAGTGTGCGCAGGTGCTGGTGACCTCGTCAAAGCGTACTTAGTACACGACCTGATCCTCAAAATACATGCACCACAATTTCACAGAACAACGGGTTGAACGGCTCACATCGCAAATTTATGAAATTGCCAGATGACACGTTAAAAAGAAGCCTGAAGCTCAGACCACCAGTCACCAACTCCACACAACACACATTGGACTGACTGCGTGGTCTGAATGTAATTGTCAGTTGGAAACCTTTAAATCCACGGCGCTTATCGCAACGTGATATTTTCAAGCTCAGATTACACATACAGCAGAGAAGAAACTTAATGAATGAGCCGGGATCATACTTTCCTCTCAATGAGATATGCAGAGGCTGATGAGGAGATATGTACTGTTGTGGTATAATGGGGATGTTCTAGCCCAGGTTTTCATGGAGACGCATGTGGCCTAGTAGGCCCATGCAATGCGTGAACGTGTGTGGGCCGTGCGGACAGTTGAATCGGGGGCGGCGAGTGTATGTTGGTGCTCCTGGCACTTGTTCGCCGGTCGCTGTGCGATGGATTCGATCAGGCCGATACGTTATGTGTATGTGCGGGGACAATGAGGACAGGATAGGTCGGGAGGTGCTGAGTCTAGGGGGGAGCTCTGCTGCTGGTTGTCGTGCTCATGGGAAGACTAAGAGAAATGTTGATGGGTGCGCAAGATGCGTTAGATTACTTGACACCGCGGTGGATTACGCTTCCGTGGATGCGCATGTGACCGAGCAGGCCCATGTGGGGAATGAACGGGTGGGGGCAATGAGGGCATTGGCGGTGTCTGGTGTGTGTTGGTGCTCCAGGCACCGGTTTGCCAGTCTCTGTGTGATGGATTTGCAAGTGACCGACCAGAGAGATGTGTGAGGTGAATGTGCGATCCCAATTAGGACAGGTTATTACCAAGTCCCCATCGCTGGTAGTGGAGGTATAAGGTGGCAGATAGCCGGAGGTGGCCCCTGAGGTGGCGGGAGTGGGAAAAGTGGTGTTTGTCGCCGTGAGCGGCGCAACGGGTGGGGGAGGGAAGAACGTGTCGGTGAGGGTGGGCGGCGGGGCGAAAACGGAATGGTCACTAGTGGTTTGGGTGGTAGCAATCGTGGAGTTTAAGGCAGGTTTGGCAGAAGTAGGTGTTGTGGAAATGTTGCTGAATTGCCTCCGAAGGTGTCTGAGCAAGCCGATTCGCGCGTGGAATGTGCAGTCAGCGTGGGCACGTTGGTAGGGCTTGGGCATTGACGGTGTTGATCCGGGGTGCTTGTGATTTGCCAGTCGTCCTTATGGCCTAAGCAACGTTGATCCGGTTGGCTTCGTTTATTGTTGTACCAGTCTTCACGGATCTTCTCCAGACCAATCTGTCCTGGGCGAGGTCCTCCCAGGTCAACGGGTTGAGTTGCAGTTGCTTCAGAGAGTTCTTCAATGTGTCCTTGTAGTGCCGTTTTTGTCCTCCCTGTCTTCGAGCACCCGTATGCATATCTCCGCGGAAAATTTGTTTGGGTAGTCGCTTGTCGTCTACTCTCACTACGTGGCAGCTCCATCGCAGTTGCACTTGCCACAGCATGGTGTGGATGCTGAGGATTCCGGTCCACTCTAGGACTTCCGAGTCTGGGATCCTGTCCTGCCATCTCAGCTTCGGTATTCTGCGGAGGCAGCTGAGATGGATGTGATTCAGCTTCCTGGCTTGGTTCGAGTAGACGGTCCAGGTCTCTGCCCCATACAGGAGTGTCTTCAAGATGACGGATTTGTACATCTTTAGTTTGCTGTTCAGGTGAATACCGTGGCGATTCCACACTGAGGCCTGCAGCAGGCCGAAGGCCTGGTTGGCTTTGGAGATCCGTTGAGCAATCTCATCGTCAATTCCTGTGTTGCGTGACAGCGTGCTTCCCAGATAAGCAATAAATTTGCACACAACCTTTTCGACAAAATTAAGCACAGTTGATTTCGCCTGACAATTGCTTTACGACATCCACAGGAAGCACATAGTGATAAATTTACTTAGCCACTTAGAAATCCCTGAGAAAATGTGAAGCACGCTCACAGGATCACTGGGTGACTGCATATATACGAGCATGGTAGGAAAGATAATGTTCACAGGTAAAAAAATGAGCAGGAGGTGGCAGAGGTGAGGAAAAGCGTGTGATCGATATCGATCGATTAATACAATACAATAATTCATTACTGGACTTCCTGGTCATCTTCCTGTGGCTAGCGACGCAGACCCATGGGACGGCGCGGAATCAGCGACAGCAGTAAGGTTAAACCTACCCCCAGTTAGCAAAGTTAACCTGTTTTATTGAGGCAGGAAGGCTGTTCCTGAGGTCAGGTGAATAGCCATTACGTTTCAACTAGTACTTTGGAAGCCTCTTTAGCTCAGGATATTTAGGTTTGCGTTCATATAATCATTTTCAGTCAGGAGGAGGAGAAAGAGCCAGTGACAGCTGATGCTAAGGCTGCAGTTTTTCTCAAATTCGAACATTTGAGACTAGGCCTGTTTATCGCACGATCCAAGTGTATGAGCGGAGAAAGAGAACGTCGGTCCACTATCCAACTATACGACTCATGATCCAAAACGCTCAAGCGACGACACAGAGGCTGTCTGTCCCACAGCGTGCCCATGATGAGTCATCCCGATGGTCACGGAGGGTAACAAACACTCCTGCATATGTTGGCACCAAGTGGGCAGACAACGCCTGAAAGGCTTGACAGCGTCACAGGAAGGGCGTAGCACAGCAAGGCAGAAAAAGTAGTGAGCCATAGTGTGTGCATGACACTGTTATCATGAGGATACTTGAGAGCGGCGGAGTTCGACAAAAAGGCAGTGGGTGGTTGAGGACCAAAGGTATACCAGGTCTCTGATCCTCTGAGTCTTGATCAGGACATTTTTTTCAAGATGTGTGCTCAGTCTTTAGTTCTAACTTCGAAGCTGAAATAACGAAGAGCAGCCACATTAACAATACACTTCGGCTGTCAGTGTCTAGGTTAGATATTTACGAGGCGAGTCAACTGTCATTTACATGATAATGAATATGGAAGATTTCTTACCCCAATATTAATTTGGCGTCAAATGTTGTACTTAATTTATCTTTGTTGTAAAACAGTTGATTTGGAGTGGATCAATTTTACTCTCTGAGTGGAACGGTCTCCCTTTGACGGTAGTTCTATTATGCTGGAACCCTGTAGGTCTCAAACTAAAGATATGGGGGAAATGAAAACCCTTCTCAGCCACCTACCGCTACAAATCACGACTGAATTGGTGATGACTTGCGTGCAAACTGACTAGTCTTTTGCTTTTTCCATATTTTATCCATGTCACAGTGACAGGGCTGAGCTAAGGTGACTAAAGATGGCAGTTGGTTCCGGTGCTGACTAGATATTTCATTCATCTCAGTCGTGCTAAACCAGCGCTTCCTCTACAATAATTTACCCGTCGCAGACGAAGACGACGTCGAAGCCCCAGGATGTCGTTCCCAAAGTGACTTGCGTGTGCATTTGTTTACGGTAAGTTAAACTTTCGATTCATCTACCCATCACCTTTTGACTGTAAGACTAAGTCAGGAAATTCGTTGATGAAAGTTCACCGCTCGTGTACGGGACTCATACGTTCCATTCTGCCCTGGGACTCACTCTCGAGCTCCGCTAGCAGCTGCACAGCGGCTATTGTCATAGGCAAATGAAGAGTGCCGGCAAGAAAAGGGAGACTGGAAAAGCCATATCTGGCATATTAGCCATCACCAGTCAGTCATACCCAACCCCATATGGTGCACCACCCGAGGCTTGAACCCGCGACCTGTTGATCAGAATTTCAACGCTCTACCCAACCGCGCCATGGACCCGTTTTCTTGTCGGTTTAGATCGGGTATATTGACATTCGTTGATGAATGCTCACCGATTGCTAACGGAACTCACTCGTCTCGTTCCGCATTTGGGCTCACTCTCGAGCCCCACCAGCAGCCGCATAGTGGCTAGTAGTAGTAGTAGTAGTAAAAACGGATGAGCAAAGCCGACAAAGAAAAGGGAGACTGGAATGGCTATTTATGGCTTATTAGCCGTCATACCCAACCCAAGGTGGTGCCCCAACAGAGACTCAAACCCACTGCGCCACGGGTGCGTTGTCAGGGCAACCGGATTCGGGCCTGGGCCTGCATGTGCTTGTAGCACATAACCTGTCCCCACTCCATGTGGGCTAGGCTACAATAAGAGGGGAGCAGTCAGATATCACAGAGGTGGGAACGTTGTAGAGGCTACCACAAGAAAGAGGCAAATATGATAAAACGGAGAATCGCCACGGACAGGCCCAAGTCCTGCAACTTCCACGGTTTTGTCTCAAGACGTACTTCACGTTTGGTGGAACAATCTACGAGCAAGTGTTATGCACGCCAATGGGTTTGCCGACTTCAGGAATTATAACTGCAGCGGTCCTACAACAGTTAGTGTCCATGGTCTCCCGAGACCATAGATCGAAATTCTGGGTTCGGTATGTGGGTAACACCTTCGTCATTATCGAATTGGATGCTGTCATTCAAAAAAAATCTCGATGCCGTCTTCCCGGACATATAATTCACGATGGAGGAGGAAGCAAACAACCAGGTAGCTTTCCTCGATGTCTGTCGCAACGATTATGGTGTTCTATAAACAAAGTGTTCAGAAAAGCGTCTTAATCGGCGTAAGTTCTGACTTTCAACAGCAATCACCCAATCAGTCAAACACGCAGTTTTGAAAGGGCGTTCTACCGGCATGTTGAGACGCATTGCAGTGAGCCGGAAGACAAGGTTACTCAACGTAAATGTTTTTGATGGGTGCCTGGTGCGAATGGTTACCCACACAACTTCAGCAGACGCTGCATGCGCAAACGCGACTAGAGATAAAAATCAACCGACCACGACCAGAGGACTTGAAGGTAGTTTTTTATTCTTAGTGCGCTGGTAGCGAAGGCAACGTGAGCATGAAGTAACTTACTTTGGAATCTGCAGGGCATACCGCCCAAAGTGTCTGGACATCAAACCACATGGCGCAACAGGCGACCGGTCAAGGTCACGGACGCGTGTTCAGGCCTTCTTTGTGCCGACTGACCGCCCAGCAACCTATAAAATGTTCATCTTCCTATATAGCTCCCAATTTGTGCCATCTCTCACGCTTATTACACGTCCTGCCTACAAACAGCCTTCTGTTTTGCATGCATAAATTCCTTACGCAATACCAGCCCCAATATTTTCCAGTAACGAAACTGACTTAGGAGGATTGGGGCATGGGGTGATTAACCCGTTTGCCCCTCCACCCTCGTGACCCAGTTTAATGTCTCGTCCAAACTAATGAAACAAACAAACAAACAACACTAATCTGACTACCCTTATTCAATTTTTGTCCGATCAGATAGGTTACCAAGGGATAACTTTTCCATCTGCTACGGTTTGGATGGAGCCACAGGTGAAACCTCGGCGCCAAGTGGGTTCCGACTGGAATAAACACCTCGTATGACTAAGTCATTTGGTGATTTAATTGTTAATAATTCGCGACACTTACTGGTTTCCATCCACAAACACGAAAGTCGCCGAAGTGTCGACTCACACAGACACAGTAGTCCTCGCGCACGCGCCAGCACTAGTGCGAACACGCATACACACACACTCAAACTTCGTGAGCAACAAGTGACCATACCACTCAGAAAGTATCGCTTCTCTTCTGACAAAGTGGTAAGGACAGACTGACTAATCTCCGCTGGAAAAGCCAATTAGTCTTGGTGGCTAACATGGTATGGCCGTGGCATACTCTACAAATTCATATAATAACTGAGGAGAACTGGGCGTAAGTGGGGCCAATGACGTGTCATGGGACGACTGTCCTTTCGCCAGTGAACGTATTTTTCTGTGCGCGCAATGCACTCATGCGGCAAGCAGGCTATTCCACAGTCGAAATGTCTAACAGTGGCGTGTTCTGGCTGTCGCAAGTGTTCTTTTATCTCATAAGTTTATTGATTTTCCACACTTAGTGGACCTCTAATTTTCATCTTGCGGAGGTGTACTCAACCGCTATTCGTGTAAACCAACGTAAGGAGCGAAATTTCAAAAGCCACAAAGATCATTGATCTGCTGGAAATTGCAAAGTTCCCCTCCTATCCTCCTCCTATGCCGACAAAGTGGAACTAGATTGTCCACTTCTGGCTCATTAGCCAGTCATACCCAACCCCAGGTGGTGCACCACACTAAAGCTCGAACCCGCGACCTATTGATTAGAAGTTCAACGCTCTTGCCCACTGCGCCACTGGCTCGTTGTCTTGCCGGTTTCGATCGGGAATATTGCCATTGAATGACGTACGCTCACCGATCTGTCCCGGGCCTTACACGTCCCGTTTTGCCTTGGGGCTTACTCCCGAGTCCCAGCAGCAACGGCACAGCGACTAGTATCTAAAGGTATATGAACATTGAGTTAGAGCGTTAGAATTCTGATTAACAGGTCATGGGTTGGAGCCTCAGGTAACGCATAACTTTGGCTTGGGAATGACTGACTGATGACGCCTAATCAGTCAGAAATGGTCATTCCAATCTTTCTTGTCTTTGTCGGCATTGTTGATCTGCCATTACTACTACTAGCCGCTGTGCGGCTGTTGGCTGGAATCCAGAGTGAGTCCCCAAAGACAGAACAGAACCAGTGAGTCCCGTAACAGATCGATGAGCGTTCATCCACCGAAATCAATAGTCTCCAGAATGTTGATCAGGTGTCGTGGAACGGCCATCAGTTCGAAATGCGATGGTAACATAACCTCTACCAAAACGTAACATTTCAGTGCATGTGTCAAGTCTTTTAACCCGATTTTTTTTGCTTACACACGTGTGTTTCGTTTTTTGAGCTGGGAAGTAACCAGCGCCGTGGCTTCTTAGTGCGAATGCCTTATAGTGCCACTAACAGGGTCGATGTTGCTCGCCCATATAGCTACCTCTTAACTTGTATGCCTCCGTCAGGACATAACAAAAATCCAATATCGACAGTTATTTTTGGTAATAGAAGCAAAGATGCGAATTTCGGGAAGTAGTTGCGAAGAAGGAGACACGATCACTGGATCAAGAACTTTCACTTGAATATTTCATCACAGAGAGTCATTTTGGGACACTCAAATACTAAGCTGTTCCCTCGGCTCCCATCACGTGAATAAGTGTTATATTTATGGCAAATATTAAAACTAATTGTTGTGACTTATATAAAAGCTGACAGCAGTACTGCGGGGGCTACTACAGACCTGGATCAAATAGTTTTGGGCTATGAAAGCAGAATGCGAAACGAAGGACAGGCGAAGGCAATTGAAAATATACTTGGACAGAGCCGGAAAATAAAATTCTGAGCACCATGGTTTTCCACTTTTAGTAACGATCCCAACCGAGGAGGGTCAAGGTCGCAAGACTTACGCGGAAAAGCATGTATTTATATAATTTGACTGTGTGACGATCACAACAAATAGTTGCATTTTTATTTGCATGAGCTAGCCTAACGTACATATATAGGCAGTGGCAGTTATCCTCAATGAAAACCGAAATTCTGAAGTGCATTTTCAAGTAGGAATAATTACTTGAGTGGTGCTCTGATTAGCGTGCTGAATGGTTCCCTGATATTTCAAAGATGCCATGATCGTGGCTTTTAAACGCGCCTCTTTTCGACTGCCTGAAAAAAACAGTGAAAAATGATTGGCTATGTAGTATGCGGTTTTTCTAGTGATTGGCGATGTTCTTATAAATTCAAATATGGTTTTATAGACAGCAGGCTTTAAAAACATTATTTTTTGATGAACGATCACGCATTGTTCAAATGCATACTCGAGAAAAATTTCTCGGTTTTTAAAAAGGATCTAATCGTGAGATTTTAAGAACGCATAGCATCGTGTCAAAAGATTTTGCGAGCACTATATGGTATCATCTTAATGGCGTAGATAATTGTATGCTTTACATTACACGGTTAGCATAAAGCTCGTAGGTTGACAACCATAAGCGTAAATGCAACGGGAGATCAGGCTGAAAATAATTCGGGAATTAAGAAACTTCTTTAAAACCTAATGTACTCCTTTTGGGCACCAACTTTGAAGGAGAAGAGACATTTTACCAAATTAGTACACGAAATTATAGTGTTGTGTATGTCCACTACAAAATGTATTTGAAGTTATAAGGATATAGAGAATCAACAGATAAAGCAGATGCTACTTAAGTTGTCATTTTTGACCGAGTGTGGCTGCTGCGGGTGGTCAAAGAGAGGCGTCTTTGAAAGCCAACATTCCAGTGCCGGGAATATAACGGGACGACGACGTATGATGATATGTATTACAGTCTCATTTAATAAATGCTTTCTAATCGAAAAGAGGGTTTTCGAATTTCACTTATTTTTTTCATGAGACAGGTCACTGACTACAGAAGGTTTGGTTACCTCATTAAAAGTCAACCGAAATTCTAAAATGTGTTTTCGATTCGAACAAATTACTTAAGTAACATTGATAATTGTGCAGCCTAATCTCAAAATATTTCAGACACAATAAGATGTTGGCTTTCTAAAGAGCGTCTTTCAGTTGACTGCAAAAAATACACCCTATAAAAAAGGCTACTTATGTAACATGCCCTTTTTCTCATCGATTTTTATGCCTTTATTAATCCAAACATTTTTTAGATAAAACATGTACGCAAATATTTTTGCTTTTATTTATTGGGTAAAACGTTATGATTTATTCAAATATAAGATTTTAAGAAGGCACAATTTGCTTCCAAAGGTGTGCAAGAAATAATGTTTTGGTGCATGTTTTCTGTAAAATATACTTAAATTTATAACAGCATCGAAAATTAATCAGAAAATGCATACTATTTAAGTAGTAATTTTTGTAATGCAGTGCCTGCGAAGCTCGTTAAAAATCCGTCATCCTCACGTGAATGAAATATCCCTGGATAAGGCTGCATGATAATTAATATTACAACCTTACTTAAATAATCTTTTCGAAACGAAAACCCATTTCATGAGATGGCAAATCCCCTGCGATGTGGATTAGTTGCCTGCACCGTCCGTACTTTCTCGGATCCCGAGCAATGAAGGTGGTCGATAAGTTAATAACAGAACCTGTTATAGTCAAGTCTAGCTTGTAACTGTTAGTCAGCCATAGCTCAACTGCAAGGCTCCTGGATCAAAGATTCAAGGCGAGAATACATCAGCGAATACTAATTCCGTGAATACTCCAGATTAGAGCAGACATAACGCGAGCCCGTGGCAAATGGTTTGGCTTAAAGATCAGTTGAACCCAAGTTCGAGTCGCAGGCCACGTCAGCCTGAGCTAACGGTTTGGCTAGAAAACGACCGGAAACAGATAGATGGCTACTTAAACCTCCGTAACATTTGTCTTTAACCTTTCAAAGGTCGGGCCGTATAAGAATGAGAGGAGGGCTGAAACAGCGACCAGAACGGAGTTAATAAAAAATAAGCGTTACACTACTGGCTGTGGTAGCGGTAGTGGTGATCGCATCGTGTTCTACTTATGGTCAAGCACTAGAAAATTGATAAGGATTCTGTCACTGCAAAAACGGTAATAAACAATGGACAGTGGACGTTAAAATATGCGGAGGCAAGCGACAACGGTGCATTAAGCCGTTCGCAGGACAGCAGTCCCTTGGGATTGACGGTTGGTTTGGCGTCGATGGCATTACGGGAGCCATGACAGGTGGGAGAAAAGATGTCCTTGAGTGGGAAGATTGGTGAGCATATAAGGACGGAGGTCCGCCGGCGCCGCAAGCGCAGCAAATTGTGGATGGGCACCAACTAACTGCAGATCCTTTGGGTAAGCTCTCGCTGCAAACAGTGGAACAAAAAGAGCGATGGGGAGCGCATAATTCTTCAGCATTCAATATGCTAATTGAAAGATTAACTAACTGCATACGAGATATTTCTGACTTCCAGGTGGATGGACAACACTTGGAATTTTACTGATCGACCTGTAGCTGGCAAGTTTGGGGCTAGGCTACATTGCAACATAACTAAAGCGCAACTCCTACCGCGACTTCTGACCAAAGTATACATCATCATATTCAATAATCGAGCACACTTTTACGCGATAAATGTGTCGAAATTACTGTTCTATTAGGGAAAGCCCCGGACGAATAAAACTAAGATACAGCAGGATAATCGCCGATGTTCGTTTACAACCAGGGCATATTCACACAAACATTCAGGCCGCATCCAACGAGTCCAGGTTGTACGAAATGGCAGATGAGGTTTGCTATGTGGCCTTCTGCCGTGAAAACGACGAAAAGACGTCACAAGGCAGGCAGAAGATCATTCTTTTAAGATTTTAGGGTCCGCATGGAGGTATGCGAGTATAATGTGATAAATACTTGAATTAAGTTAGTTATATCACTGAAAAAATACCCATGATTGGGATTGCGGGATGATAGCAGGTAATAAACAAGGTCGGGAAGAGAGCTTACCAGGGGCTCCAGTTCCTTGGGGTCAATGAGGTCAAAGCAAGTGACGAAATAATAGAAATGTTTGTAGCAGACGTTAACGTGTGCCTCCTTAATAAGTAGGTTAAGACAGTGAGCCTTGGAAAGCTTAGGCAGCCTACCGCACCAATCTCCATTAGCCTGTCGAAATGGTGGATGTAGACGTGCACAAAGACACGATAAAGACGACTCATTATCTTTTTGACAGCACTGCGGTAATTTTTTGGGAAGGGAACGTCCATAGAGGTAGGGAACAGGACCGGGTCATTTATTTGTTCGTCGATCCAATCCATAAGTAAGCCAATATACTCAGGCGCAGAGACGGGGGTGGGTTTGCGATAGCGATTGTTGTCGCGCCAATGGTACTCGAACTTTTTGCCACCGGTCATACGTGGGCAAGTTTCTGCTAAACACCGATCGCAGATTGTACCATAGATCAGGTTGATACGATTATAGAAATCTACAACTGCAGAAAAGGGAAGATATAGAAGTTTTATACCGATACACTATATAATCTTACCATGCACAGCAATCCAGTCGTTGAGTTCCTCGTCAGCTGGCTTCTTGACTGCCTCACGTAAATCCACCCCAGCACTCAAGGAGGCCTCTGCCTGTTTGTGCAGATGATAACGAATGGTTTCTGGAGGAAATTTCTTTTTCGGTCGAAAAGTCTACCAAATCAAACAGATATATGGAAAACAGGTTTTATTAGCTACTGATTCGGAGTTCAAAAGATACCTACACTTTTCTGAGTAAAAGCAGCTAGGACTGCCCTGGACCGCACCAAAACGGCTGAGGTACCATGAGAGAGCTGAAAATAAACTTGCTTACCTTGAAGGAGGGAAACGCTTCTAGTACATCCGAGTTGTAAAATTATAAATCATGCTTGTTTAAAGGGGCATCTGACCAGGAGAAACAACAGCTTTAACCGGTAGGACTGATAAGTTCTAAGACGTACGGCAAGCTTTCAAATTACTGACAATTCCGAAAAATCAGGTGCCGTTTAAAGGGAGATACAGGTTTAAAAGGCAAAGACGAGAACGGGTCTTGGAATTTCTAAGTAGTGTTTTGCCCCTCCCAGAGTCACTTTAATTGCTGCATCGACTCAAATTCGCTTAGACTACGCTCTCAGGGATGTATATATTTGTACCCTTATAGCATAGCCTAAGCGACTTTCAGCAGATGCAGGAGCGATGCACACCTAAGTAGGATTCGCTGGACCGGCAGCCTCTGCTCGAGTACGGGAACCCTATCGATGACTGCGCGGCTGCCTATCCAAGTGCACTAATGCTCAACACGGCCAGTCAAACAATTCCTTTTCAGAATTCTTTCTGTAGTTTCATTTCCCAGTATTTCGCAGCCTACTTGACTCGAGATTCCAACCGTAAAATTCTAACATCGGATGGATGATTTGTGAAACGAAAATTTGACACTACCAACTCTCCTCGCGCGGACATAGTCAGCGGCGTCACGGCGCGAGTGCGCGAGTGTGCACGTAGGTTTTACCACATTGGCGAGCTTTGACTTCGACTACAAAACTCAAATTAGGACAGGGAAGATTCTGCTGAAATCTGCCTTTGGCAGAATGCCGTCTGACACGACATAGCTATGGAGGGGGGGAAAGTACTCTCCAGCAGACTAGGAAGACAGCTGTGACAGCCCACTTTACGGGCGCGCAACGGGTGCATTGATGTGAGTACGAAATCGAGATCTCTGACACGCTTCAAATTATGTTTCGTGGGGAAAACACTATTACGGTATTAAAAGGGGTGTTTTGTGCGGAGCCAGAATAACAGAAACGTGAGAGGGAAAAATCAAAGCATCGAGGTGGCTGCCTGGAGGAGATTTTCGTAGGCTAAACCGCAAAATCTACCTTTTGTTTGACAAATATATCCTTAAAGCCAGCGAATGCCATTCCGAGACAGTGTTCAATATTTGATTGGGGCGTTTGAAAACGCACAAGCACTATAGCTAATTAAAAACACTTGCCCTGTTTTTTCATTTAAATTCAATTTATTGAGTCAATCAGTGTGAAATTAAATTCGGTTTTCCAAAAAAACCTAAATGTGTTGCAGTCTTACAAAGCGCACCATAAAATATGACAGGCAAGACGTTAGTCTTAGGGCTACGTTAAATCACTCATCTCGCCTACTCACTTTGGAATTTAAAAATTCCAATTTTTTTTTAAGATTTCCAGTGATGGCTATAATACCAAATCTGCGGAGGATGAATATTCTTTTGGATTTTGCTTTGTATTTTAGCTTAATTTGTACGCAAATGATTTAACCGCGAATTCATAAATCTAGATGTGTGGTTTGAGGGCCATTTTAATAAAACCAATCGGCCAGACAGCTAAACAGGTAAGTATGCTATAAGTGGAATTAAATATTTCTCATTGCGCATCTTTTTTCTATAAAAGTACGGTATATGCTGGTTTAACTGGCATTAAGGTCATTGCTTCGGTATGTTTGAGCCGAAATCTCACACGTTGGGTGGATATCTTATTCTTTCTACTTGGATTGGAGTCTTCATTATTCAGAGGACCACGAGAGCTATGCATCAGTGGTCAGATAGGCTGATTAAAAATTCTTATAAGAACGTCGCGCATATAGTAAGCAATTGCTCACTACATTGACTTAAGTCAATGTATTTCACTTCATTTAACCTACAGAACCCTCAAGGTACCAGTTCTGAATGAGTAAGAAAATTTTTTATAGTCCTTTTTCTGTCTGCATCTATTTGACCTTTGCTTATTCAGTTGTTAACGAAATCCTACCTTACTAATTATTTCCACTTTTACTGTGTGCTCTCAAAAATTAATTCCTTCCGTTTATATCCCTCTGCATATCTCAAGATAACAAGATGGGATTACATGCTTTTTTGATTATTTTTCAGCCAGATTGGATGTATAACACCACACGCTTCTCCCTTGACAATACTCCAATCGACTGACGGATTTCTGCATGGACGTCTTGCGTGCTAAACTTCAGTAATTAGGTTTTCCTACTTGTGTAATTTCCTCAACAAAAATAGCAGAATCGCGGTTTCTTTCATTTGTTTAAATTTATAAGCCATGTACCCACAACACGAAGGCTAGTGTCATTTTGGGTACTCCAATTAACTTATGTATCTATCGCATTATCAATCTTAACAATCAGAGCTACTGCAATGATTTACTTAAATTTAATTATGTTATTTTTTCAGCTGAGATCCAGACAATTCACTCTTTTAGTTTTTAAAATTTTCTTTGGAATCTAGATATTTTGGACGAAGAATAAGCCCTTTTTTCCGCATTAATATTTTGAATTTAAAGAATTACGCGAACATATACAGACCAATTACTCCAGGATATCATCGGTAAACTGCACTCTCCGACGATCCCTTGGTCTTGGTTTTGAACCCCAGCCTTAGTTGACGCAACCAAGAGCCCATGAACTTCTCAGTTTTAAGAGGTTGGTCTATATATGATCAGGAAATGCAGAATTTGTGCTCCACGTGTCTTTAGTTTTAACCGCAATTTTTCATATTAAAATGATCAAATTGTAGTAAGGCAAAATTGTTTTTTGGGACCTGCTGCTGCAACGCGCGCAATCAGTTATTACGGTCCTTCAGGACTGAATGTGTGTTTTTGTTTGGAAAAGTGAGACTGGGATGTTGACGTCCGTGACGATGCAATGAAATAGTCGTGCAGAGTCGGTCCCCTCCCAAGTGGTCGAGCCCAGCTCTACCCAACCCATTGCGCTGGTATCAGGACTGTTTCGGTTTCTGCAGGAGCCAAAGAGGAAAATCTCTAAGGAGACCAAGCCGTTCATGGATTTGGCTACAGTGCACCTGATAGCCAGTTCATATTGACCAATATGCCAAGTGAACTGGATACAAGTACTCGTTCAGTTAAAAGATCTGAGCTGAAAACAGGCGCCAGATTGAGTCGAAAACAGAATGCAGTTGTAAAATAGTTCCCAGAGTCACCGTCAACAATTCCAAAGGAGACAGTTAAACATAATTCAGTATAATTCAGTATATATAAGGGAGATAGGCAGAGCCTTTGAAAACCCTATTTACAGATAGACGCTAGCAAAACAAGCAAATGTTACATTGTGATAGTCGTTTTAGCATATCGATCATTGGGGTCGACTCAATATATATCATTCAATGAAAAATGCATCAAGTCTTCTTTTAAACATTTCAACGCTTTCAGCCTGAACAACCGAAGCTGGCAGTTTGTTCCATTCTTCAATCACCCGTTGGGAAAAGAAGTTGGCCCGCACTTCAAGTTTGGCGTGTTTTTTTTTCAGTTTGTATGGGTGTCCTCGGAGACTTGTCATGTTTGCCAATTCAAAAAAGTTGGCCATCTGAAGAGCACAATCAACTCCTCTGACCAGTTTGAAGACTAAGATCATATCCCCTCTGTATTGCTTATAAGAGAGAGGAAAAATTTTAAGTCTTTCTAGGCGGCCCTCATAGGGTAGGCAATCCCATCCGCTGACTAGTTTTGTTGCCTTCCGTTGAACTTTCTCCAGCAGAGCGTAGTCATGTTTCGTCCGAGGGCACCACGCCTGAACGCAATATTCCAACACCGGCCAGATAAATGTTCCAAACACGCGCCCAAAAAGCTCTCCGTCAAAATTAACGAAGGACATCCTGATTGCGCCTAAGATACAAATAGCTTTTTTTGCGATATTCGCACAGTGTGTACATAAAATTGCTAACAGATGCTGAGACCATCTCCATTCTCAAGGCATATAAAATAGGGAAGACTCTGTCAGTACCCAGTTCAAATCCTCAACCAAGACCTCTTAAAATAATTTTTTAATACGAAGCACGGGTAAAGCTCCTACTACAGAGAACATCATCCCTACGGAGTCTGCATTCTCGTGTTTTTTTTAGTCGGAAAATACAGGCTGAAAGAGCGAAGGAAAATGAGACAATAAATAATAGAACTGAAAAGACGAAGGACACATGGCGAGGCATATCTCAAAATAAGGAACAAACAAATAGTTCAAATCCGTCTGCCAAAGCTGCAAAATCCTCTGTGAAAAGAGCATTTCATAGGCCGAAGGCAGTTACTGTGACAGTTTTACTGTCCCGCCTCAGAAATCAAAGACGTGCCCCATTAAACTATTCGTTTAAATACCAGATTTCTGCTTTATAAGATGCCTCTGCTCCAGAATCTGGTTTTTGTCCATCGCTACGACATTGTAATAGGTAAGGAGACATGTGCAACACCTTGCCAAGCTGACTAAAAATGCTCTATTCTAGGCTTTGCATACATTCGGAATGATTGATATGAGGGCTGAGGCGGAGGAAGCTGTATCTTTGTAGCGCAAGCACTTACAGTTCTGCTGTTGAACTTTCGATAACTTACCGCGGTAGAAGAGAGCTGTTGGCTCCGAGTTATTCTAACGGATAACTACTCTTTAATCGTTGGTTCTGTCCATCGCTGACCAAACGCCAGCGAGGATTACGATCTCTGTCTCTCGCAGGCATTTCCTGCCGCAGCTGACTTAAATCTTAAGTTCTGCTTGATTGCTGGGGACTTCAATCTTCCTGAAGTTCAGTAGTTTACACCGCCCGGTCCTGAAAATGTTGAAGACCTGCTGAAGGCAATAGATATCGGCATGTGAGATCAGGTAGTCGATTTTCCCACCCTAGGATCAAATATACTTGATTTTATTTTCTGTAGAGGTTGGCAGCCATTATGAGTGTCACGTTTAGACTTACTTGGTAGATCTGAGCATGCCATGGTTTTTTCTATACTAGAACTCAATGCTGAAGGATAATTTTCCAAAAATATAGTTTGTTTGGTGACTTTCGATCAGCATATATTGGGGAATTACTGACAAATCTTAATTCATATGATTGCAATAACTTTGTTCTATATTTTAATGTGAATTTTCGTACTGATACATTGTATTAAGTTCTACGTTGACTTATTTCTCGATTTGTTTCCCAAAAGAAAATAAGCAATGTGAAGGATGAAGTCTACCTCGCATTAACTTTTAGCCGTAGACTGCGTAGACACTCGCGTCATTTTCATCTTAAAAACGACGCTTCCCACTTACCTTGCTCCAATTAAACTTAAGGCAGGTTAAGAGGCTGTAGAAACACAAACCAGCTAGCCAGTAAGGTCAAATTTATCGAACCTCCTTTCTTGAATGTTGTGAAACTCTTTTCACGCGCCATAAAGTCGCAGTACCCCATACCTCAAGACGCCTTAGAAAACCCCATAGCTGACTCTAAGTTGACGACCGATAGCTCCAACGCTTTCTTGTTCAAACTTTTGAGTGAAAATTCGGGTGCTCTATTTCCGTCTAGCTTGTTTTCGACCGCTAACGTTCTCGAAACCACAACTTTTACCCTCTGGGACGTGACCATAGCCATTTTGGCCTTTTTGTCCATCTTATATTCCTTGACTGTGTGGCGTTCCGGTCAGCGTTCCTTAGGCTGATTCAAATGATATATTTCCGTCCCTTCTGTGTAAGATATTTAATCTTGCTTTTGAAAATGAAACCTTCCCTTTTTTATGGAAGTAATCGCACATTTTGCCTTAAACCAAACATGGCCGATCTACGTCATTTGGTGACTTAAGGCCAAGAAAAACACTTTATTTCTCCTCGAAGACCTTGGTCAAAGACAAGATGATGCGTTATCTAACAGAGAACAACCTTCTTAATGTAGCTCAACATTGGTTTGTCCAAAAAATATCTTGTGACACCTGCCAGCTCTCTTTCTTTGATCATGTGCTACAATCTATAGACGTTGGTTTTACACTTAACATGGTTTATTACGATTTCACTTATGGTTTTGAGCAAGTTGACCATGATATCCTCTTACTGAAACTTGCCTCCTTTGGCACAGGTAACAAGGCTTTGAACTTATTATCTTCCTATTTGGATGCTCGCACACAATGTGTTAAAAATTCCGATTTTATCTACAACCCAACGCATGTGAGGTGTTGAGTTATTCAGAATAGCGTGCTCGGCCCGCTTTTATTTTGCCTTTTTGTCAACGATGTTCCTGATTGTTTTCAGTATGGTAGATCCTTTATGTACGCTGACGATTTAAAAGTTGCCTTTCGATATAAACCAGCCGATCACACCATCGTGCTTGAGCTCTTAAAAACGGATCTTCAAACCTTTGTTCAGTATTTTCGCACATGGCGCCTTTCAATTTCTTGGCACAAGTGCTCCGTTATGGTTATTGGCGACAACCATCAGCCCCATCTAAGCACAGACGGTCTTGAATTAAATTTGCCTTGAGTTATAAAGGATCAGGGCATATCATCTTCTATTATTCTTAATCTGTCAGAGCACTGCGCCCTGATTGTCACGAAAGCAAGCCGAACTACTGGGTTTATTCTCAGAAATTGCAAAACCGTCAATATTAGAAGCAACCTTTATAAAATGTGTCAGACTTAGTCTGGAGTACTGCTCATTTCTAATTAGCCTTCTGCACACGTTAGTGAACGGCAGAAGATAGAATCAGTCCAGCACATCTTAACTAAAAGAGTTTTCCCTTCAGAACACAGAAACCTGTACTACCAATAACGCTGTGAGCTAACAAGCCTCAACCTGTTGTTGCTTCGCAGATTACAGAAGGGAATGTTTTTAATGTTTAAACGTTTTAACTGTTGTACCTTTAAACCCCTTAATACTCTGAGACAGCTCGACCTCTCTCGGCGCACCAGTTATCGAGATGTCATTTTATTTCTTCCTCTGGCACGCACCGTTAGATACCATCAGTATTTTTTCGGTAAACGCTATGGCAAGCTGGAATAATCTACCCAGAATTATCAAAATTTAGCAAAGCTATTCTTTATTTGAGAGAGCTGTCACTAGCTTTCTAAATTCAGGAAACATCTCATGAATTTTGGGTACCGACTCTGTGGAATCTCATTTCCGTTCTGATGGTGTTCGCGGACTCTGAATCCTGTGCCAGGCTTCATGCTGAGGGCAATATTGCTGGCTCTGCCGTTCGTAATCGGCTAATTCCTCAGAGGACAGCGAGTAATCGTTCACTGACAGACCTGTTGCTGGTGCAGAATACGGGATCAATAAAACTGAAGGGAGAGCGACTGCACCATGTACCTGTGTAACCCTTGCCCGACCGACATTTGATCATTCAATGCACTGCAGTTTGTTCCCCTGAAAAACACCTGAAAGTACTATCATGAATTTTTTCACTGTCAGCTAGATCCTTAGCTGTATATCTCTTTTGACCTTGCCCGTAAACTGGCAACAAATAAATAAATGCTGTAAGAAGGCAGTCCAGAACGCAACCATTAGGTTTAGCTGTGTTAGACGTGCATTTCATATATTCCCCAAGAACTCTTTTGAAAAATATTTGGCGTCTTCTTGAGACCCCATTTAGAGTACGAAATTTCAACTTGGACATCGTGAATGAAAAGAAATATTTATTTATTGCCAGTTTACAGGCAAGGTCAAAAGAGGATCGAGCTGAAAGTGAGAAAACATTTGATCGTTCTTTCAAGTGTTTTCATGAGAAAACCGGCAGCTGACAGTGCTGACAGTAAGAAAACTTTTGATCGTTCTTAAAAGTGTTTTCAGGAGAAAACCTGCAGCTGATTGAGTGATTAAAGTTCAGGGTTGACACAGGTGCACCCTGTAACACTTATTTTTTAATTGATAGGGATCCGGTATTCTGCACCAACAGGTATGTCAGCGAAGGGCTGCTAACTTTCAAAGGAGGAATCAGCCGATTACGGTCTGCAGAGCCAGCAATATTGCCCTCAGCACAGGATTCAAAGTCCACGAATGCCATCAGAACGGAAGAGAGCTTCAATCAAGTCAGCATCAAAAATTCGTTGAAGGTGTCTTGAATGTAGAAAACTAGTGACAGCTCTCGTAAAAAAAGGATTTTTTGCTGCATTGTGATATATTTGGGTAGCTTATTCCAGATTGCTATAGCGTTTACCTAAAAAACCAACGGTATTTAAAGGTGCGTACCAGAGGAAGAAATAAAATGATAACTCGATGCCTGGGGCGCCGAGAGTGGTCAAGCTGCCTCAGAGTTTTAAGGGAGTTAAGGTATAACTGTTTACAAATTTAAACAGTAAAAATAGCCCCTTCTGTAATCTGCGAAGCCACAACGGTTCGAGGCTTGTAAGCTCACAGCGTTGTTGGTAGTACATGTTTCTGTGTTCTGAAGAGAAAACTCTTTTAGTAATGAAGTGCTGCACTGATTCTATCTTCTTCCGTTCACCAGCGTGTAGAAAGCTTAATAGAAATTAAAAATATTCCAGACTAGATCTGACAAATTTTATAAAGGCTGATGCTACCATTGACGGTTTTGAAATTTCTGAGAATAAACCCAATAGTTCGGTGTGCTTTCGAGACAATCAGGGTACAGTGCTCTGACAGATTAAGACTACTAGAATATGATATGCCCTGATCCTTTATAACTCCGGTAAAATTTAGGTCATGACCGTCTGTACTTAGCTGGGGCTGATGGTTGTCGCCAATAACCATAACGGAGCACTTCTGTGCCAAGAAATTGAAAGGCGCCATGTGCGAAAATACTGAACAAAGGTTTGAAGATCCGTTTTTTAGAGCTTAAGCACGATGTTGTGATCGGCTGTTTAATATCGATAGTCAAATTGTAAATCGTCAGCGTTCGCATTGTTAGCCCTGAGCAAGTGCAACGAAGGGCAGCGAACATGGTCGATGGTCTTGAACATTTACTAAACCAGTATTGTTTGAAAAAGCTTAAATTATTTCCCAGTCTTCTAGGTGCGTTCGTTTTAAACTGCTGTGAGTATTCCGGATTAGTCGTGGGCATGCTTCCTCACTGAGACCGGAGGATTTCTGTGACTTGGCCTGCACAACTCATCTGCGCGGTCATCCGTGTAAGTTCAATAAGGAACGCTTGCGATTGGACCTCAGAACCCTAACGGAACATTTTGGCCAAGAACGGGAAAGGTACCATGTTAAGTACCACTGGGTAAAGGCGTCAAAATCGTTTTTTAAGACTTCGAGTTCAATGTTTCCATCCACTAGTTTGTATCGATAGGCAACATACTCAGCATACACAAAAGGCCTGCCATTCTGAACTAAATTTGGTACTGCGTATGCCCTTCGAATTCGGTTTAAAATTTTCAATTTCAGAGGAATTTACTCCTTTTTGAAAGTTCGGTCTATTGGTTACTCTTGCGGACTTTTTTATGAAGATTTGGACTCTATTTGACAAATTCTTCGTCCTCATAAGCTTACTGCAAGACAGCAGTGGATACGACCGATATCCTTCTCATGTGCACTTCTCACCAGCAGCTCCACGAGATCTTCCAGTCTACAAATGGCTGAATCATTTCAATATTTTATTGATAAAGTTGATCTCGCTAAAAATGTGGTCCTATAACTTAAACACAATTTATCGTTTTTGCTATCTCCTTTGAAGTCAAAAATATAACCTTCAAGAACCGTGCGAAGTACGCGGCACCACCGAGATTCGAACCAGGGCACCATTGTGCGGAAACGACGGTGATACCACTGAGCCATCGCTGCCCGACAAACACGATAATTTAAATTTAAATGATGGAATAAACACTAGTTATACTACGAATGACTACACTTCCAGACATGTTTCATTAAAGTTGCCTCACGTCAAAAATGCCAAGAGTTCAATGAGGACAAAGCGTGTGCGACAAGCTTTAAGCTTCTTAAAAATTTTCGGAGATTAAAAAGGATATTAAGAATTTAGAATCTTTATTTGGTTAGCGCTGGCCAGTCACTGCCTTAACAAACATTCGCAACCAAATAAAATTTTGAAAATGTGTGCAGATAAAATTTACAAATACACAATAATGTAGGCCGAAATTGTTCTGTTAGGTCAACAGTTAGCCATGTTTTGAAATTACTTGTGAACTAGAAAATAGGCAGTGAAAAAAAAATCCTACCTTAAAAATGGAGGCAGAGGTCAATTGGCTTCCATTTTCGACTAGAGGGTGGGAGAAAACCTGCTAAGGCAAATAACGTAGGGTGGTAGTGTAGGCTAATACAGCCGTAGCATTTCAGAAAGAGATAATGAAACGTCGATATGGTTCGTTCTTGATCACTACGGTGCATGAAGCAACATCTTGCGAAAAGGCGTCAGTTTACTTGAGGCCACGGCATCTTTAGATCCAGAAATGAATTCTGATAATGGTAAGTATCCAACAAAACGGCAGAATTTTAGACTGTATACGTCCAAATGTGTACGTCTGAATGACTTAATCCTTTAAATGACTGGTGATATAAGGAAACATTATGGTTGATGGGAGACTCGAGGTAGAGAAAAAATAGTTTCAACGGGTCACTTAAATTCCCCATGGTCCTTTCTCTGAGTCATAGAGAAAGCTTCTCCTAAAAGAGGAGGAAAATAAAAGGTAAATTGAATCAGTGTTAAGATAAAGGTGCAGTCTTCGCTTGAATGCAGATAGATTGGTTAACGACCTAATTTCAATTGGCAAGTTATTCAAAAGAAAGCTATGCCTAGAAGCAAAGAATAGAGAGCCTTTAGATGTGGAGGATGCCAAAAGGAGGTATAATTAGTGCAGAATTTGTAAGGTTACAAGGAAGACTAATGATAGAAAGCTTGCGGAGATTTGATTTATTTTTTGTCGAAAAGGGAGACAAAAGCCTACTTCCAGTCTCCTGACCCAAATAAATGTTGGCTTCGTCAGCTGGCATCTAGTTGAGTAGGAAGTACTTTGAAAGTGTCGGATTCAGAAGTTTTTGTGAAATGTCGTTTGACATTTTCAATTTTTGAACTACTAGATTCGTTCATTAAATCGAAGAAGTGACAGCAAAATTCAAGAATGGGAAGGACAAACACACGAAAAAGTCTTAACTTAATTTCAGGAAGGTAGAAATTATAAGAAATCAAGCTGTAAATCTGAGCGGCTTTGGCCATAATTAAATCAGCATGAGGCGCAATACCTAATTTATTGGTCTAGCTTAAGCCCAAGTCCTTGAAGGAGGGGAATTCAGTTATAGGGCAACCTTAAAAATAACAGGTTGCGGCAGCCTTTCAGGCCCAAAACTCATGAAGTGACACATAGAAGTTGAGAAGTCCATTAGCCATGTGGAGCTCCACGCCGAAGGATCGTCTATGTCCGAATGAATTTGTTCTAGGCATCGTTCGGTCGTATAGTTAGAGAAGGAATACGTGCATTTGAGGTTATCAGCATAAATATAAGATTGAGAATGCTTAGCTATCGATGAAATATAATTTATGTAAAGTAAGAACAACAGAGGACCTAATACGGCACCTTGAAGTATACCACTCACAATCGGGGAAGCACTTGAGTATGAGGACCCCGATAAAACTTTTTGTTTTCGATCAGATAAGTATGATCTCATAAAGTCAGTCAGGTTACTACGAAATCATCTAGCCTGTACTTTAGTTAGCATTCATCTATGAGACACTTTATCGAATGCCCTAATAAGATCAAAATAGATAATTACAACCGAAAGATGATCATTAAGAAGAGAGGTAAGAAGATTTAGAAAAGATATGTGGCAGTTTTCACAAGAGCGGTCCGGTAAAAAGCCATGTTGGGAGGAGTTGAGAATTTGATTACTTATGCAAAAATTCGAAATTTGTTTTGCTTTTTAGTTTTTCAGAGTTAAACAAGAGAGGGCGTTTTATGAACACCAAGATAGCTATGAATGTAAGAGCGGGAACCAAATTTAAAAACTGGTATTATAACAGAAGTTTTCGAATAACGGGAAAAGAAACCGTTTTCAAGAAATACTGAGAAAAATTTGCTTAGTAAAGGTGGAAATTCTCTTATTTGTTCAATAAGTGAGTTTGGAATGTTATCAGCTGCAACCGAATGTGAATTTTTTAAGACGAGCTATTTCTTTTTAAATACTTGAAGGCTATAAATTATTGGTTGTTAGGTGTGCATTTGAATTTGAAAGCAGATTAATTGAGAGATTGAGACTAGTTTCAATGTCAAAGTAGTTAGCAAAAAATGAAATTAACAATTCTGCTTGGCCCAAATCCTCGGTAACGAAATTTTTGTTATAGTCAAGTAAAGGTGGAGCTACATTCAGACGCTTAGCCGACGACCGCACATGGAAGACTTTAGCAACAGATTTGGATGAATTGGTATCACTAAGTACCCGAGACTCCCTATGCCTATTTCGCGCGAGCCTAACTTTCAATGCTAATGCAAATATTTGTGCAATCCTTAAGTGAACTGACAAAGAGCATTTAGACGGATCGTTAAGTTGGTTTTGTAATTTTTAAGTCGGTATTTGAGAAAATGTGGAACAGTTGAAGAGGCTGTATTTAAATTAAAAATCTTAAGCTGGATCAATGTCTGAATTTTTTCTCTAAGGCTGTGCAATAGCTCATGGAAAAGATTTTGGATCGTTGATTGAAAATATGCTATGCCAATCTAGAGTGCTTACGAAATTATTAATTAATTCATGGTTAGTGTTAGCAAACAAGAGGTTATTGCATTTTACCTCAGGCTTTGCAGGAACGGAGACTAGAAAACAACAATGAATTAGCACATGATCACTTGTGAATAGATCACGAAGGAAATTAATAAAGAGAGGATGGACGTCATTTGTGAAAATTAAAACCTAAATGCTGTAATTTCTAGTCCCTGAACTAACCAGTTTGGACATGTTTAAAAAGTTAATACTATCGACCAATTTCTGAAGTTTTAATGGAGAGAAATTTGCCTACCAGTAAATGTCTGGCAGATTAAAATTACCTACGCTTATTTTGACATCAAATTGAGTCTCTGATTTTAAAATAGTTCACAGAGCTCGCTTTCATTGTTAGAATAACACGGAGGATTATAGACAGAACCAAGGACCACTTTTTATCGTGTGGGAGGATGACTGAAAGAAAGCATACATTTCCAGAAAAGGACGAAATGCTCAATTGAAAAGTGAAATGTGCAAAGTATGACTTAATGTAAAGCAGGCAACTCCCGCCACGTTTTCAGCGTGGTCTTCTCAGTACAAATTGAAATAATCTATAGCAAGCGTCGAATCAGAAATAAGAGAGTTAGCCCAGGATTCCGTAATGCACAGCACATCTGGATTAAGCTCAAAGGCTACTGTACTAAGCTCAGCCATCTTAGTTACAACTGATGTCACACTGAGTGAAACTAAGCTGAGCGTATTCCCGAGCTGTAGGTTACGCTTATCAGTATTTATAAAAAGAAAGGTTCGGTAGCGGAGAAGAAAACTGGAGAGAAGAAACAAAAGGTGGGAAAAAAAATTTTATCTGGTCTATGATTTGTCAACATTTTATTGCTAAAAGAACTGAGATTATTGTACAATGGCATATTTAGATGAAAACTATGGAAAGGAAGGCTAAATTGTGGCGTGGGAAAGATAGGGGATGGCATAGAAATAAGATTTTGAGGGAAGTTAGCATAAATTGGCGGAAAACGTGCATTTGAAAAAGGAATAAATTATTTCAAAATAATTGTTAACACGATTAGTAGACTTAATTATTTTGGGATTTTGGACAATTTTTGGGTTGAGAAAAATCTAACAAAGCGTTCGCATCTGTTGTAGATGCTGAGGTGTTAGCACGTTTCCCATCGGTTAAACACATTACTGATTTTGTCGCCTGGGTTAGCATATGACTCAGATTTACTGAGGGCTCTCTAAGGTTTACTAGATTTGACAGATATACCAGGCGTGGTTTGCTTGGGAGGGGAAAGAATTGGCGTTGACACGATTTCACTCGACCCAGGAACAAGGTGAACGGGTAAAGATTCAAGTGGAATCGAAGATCCTGTTGATCCGGAGGACCGTGGGCTTTGTCTTAACTAGAGGGTCAACCTCTGAGATAACTTTTGTTTTTGTAGATGTAGACCTAGGCTTCTCGTTTGCTAATGACCGTGAAACCTGGCGTCCCATTGGGGTTCTATTTCTTCAGATAAACAGCTTGTTTTCTTCGAATATTGATTTTAGTGCTCATGCTTGGAGAAAATAATGTCCACTTCAATCGCCGAAAAATGTTTGACTAGTATTGGCGGGTTGTTGCTACTAGAAGACAACCTTTTAGCTTCCGTTACTTTAAAGTTTAAACCACACGAGTAAAGAAACTGAAATGCGAAATCCAGGGGAATTTACTCTAAGGGACGTTTTTTAAAAGAAATTTTAACCTTCTCTTTTGTTGGTCATATGACTTAGTACTCACCATATTTGTTTACAGGTAAAGTTTATCGCATTGTTGATAAGATAGTGAAGACAACTTTCCGCCAAAAATGGTAACAAGGATCGTGAACAGAGAAACATTTTGAGACACGAAAATATTAAAATGTTCCAGGTCTTCAAGTATAGTTTCTTTATGTTTACAGTGGGTTGCGCTAATGAAAGTTTTACGCTAAGAGGACATTTGCATCTTATCGCTGACTGATTTTTCATATTGAGTTTTAAATATCAGTATTTTAAACGCGATAATACGAAAGAAAAACTTTCACGTGTGACGTTTAGCGTAATAAGAGATGTACTATTTGTTAGATATGCTTTAAGTTAAGCACTGCAAGCAAAAATCTGCTAGGTTAGAGTTTGGACTGAAAATAGAATTAGTGAAAAGTCGATGCAGGATGAAAACTTATCTCATTTGGTATAGCAACTAATGCAAATTATTCTTCACTGGGAATTAGATATACGTACAAAATTTCAACTCTAGTTCTAGAATTAATAATTATATTACGTCCTTTTTACGTAAATTCGCAAGAACGTTTCTGAGGCTATGTTGGGTGAAACGGTTTAAACCCGTATATTTCTCCCTATTGTTCAATGCAATAATTACAGGTGTGTGCCATTGACAAAGAGTTAGAAATACAAATAAATTGTCAACAATTAAGCTAAAAGTTATGACATAAAACGAATAAATCTGTTTAAAATTCAAGAATTCACTTATCTTCGAATTTTAACCAACCGCCTTCAACCTTATGGAGGGGCTGAGGAAGGAGAAAGAGACGTTGAAGAGACTTACTCGCATTTTATCCGAAGAGAACAATTTGGCGATAACGAAGACTGAGCAAGAATAACAACCTATGCAAACATAGTTTTCGCAGTCATAACAACCAATGAGGAAGAAGTCGGTGTGTTTACGGTACTCGGCTTAATCGAAAACGAATATCCGGTATGGCAAAAGGACGACCGACAAGGGCGTCAGAAAAAAAGAAGCAATACTGTACATCCAATAAAGCCAGATAAAGCCAGAATGGTAATATGAGCGGGCCGAGTTAAGGCATTCCGCAAGCAAAAACTGCATCAGCGAAAGTTGAAACTAGCCAAGAAGCCACACTAAGGAGAGAAAAAATCGTTCGCAGTGTAATCAACAAACCCCCTGAACGCAAAAGCCGACGGAAATCTAATTGATCATAATATAATTCCTGAAAATAAGAAACAAAACCAGAGGCCTCGAGTGGATAGCAGTTAAATACATAGTAATCAAAGGCATGCCTGACTCTACACCTTACACCCCAAAAGCAAGAATACAAAATCACATGGAGCTATTCCAGAGCTATATTGAGTATCTCTTAAAGGAGGACGAGAGAGTCACCGTTCTAAAAGCCTATAAAATGGGTTAATAAAGAGACCCGAAATGATGAATCAAGCCAAACAAGCCCACTGAAGATTGTCCTGTAGAATGAGTTAGAAACCCAGCATATGGAGGAGCCGTATGCTTTGAATCTCTCACTCAACGGTTTTTTTCAGCCAGAATTTTCACCTGCAGAGAGAAAGAAATGGAGAGGTCTCAAAGTAGAACTCCTCAAGCAACCCTAACTGAGCGAAAAAATCTCAAAATCCGGAATGGAGAAATTACATAAAACCCAGAGGTCATTTCTCTGGCGAAAGCCCACGACACTGGGTATGGAGGGCAGCCAGATCACAGTAAAATACCAATCAGTGCAAAAAATGTCCGTAAAAACATTGGCTTACAGTTTGATCGAAAAGCAATAGCCTCCTACTCAGACAGTGGACGGCATAAGACACACGACCATTCTAACAATCCCGAACCAAATCCAGACGAAGCTCCGCTTTCTTTATACAAACAATCAAAGTATGTTCCAGAAACTAGATGGACTGAAAGTATGGATATCCTTTGTGCATCCAATGTCATTTCCATTAAAGAAACTTAGTTGCAGACGGAAATATTGGATAGTGAAATTTCCATCGATGGATATCAACTCTTCCGTCGAGACAGACTACATGAATAAAGTGTGGGAATAGCAATCTACGTCAACAGAGCAATCATATCATCTGAACGCAGAATTGATTGCCCATGCGACTGCAGAGCAGTTTGGTTAAAACCAAAGAGGCATGGAGAACAAAGTCTGAATTTCTCGACTATACACAGACCCCCAAATCAAACTCCAGATATGGACGAGATGATGTTTGAAATAATTAAAGATGCAGCTGAGACCCAAGACACAGTTATCGCCGGAGATTTTAATGCACCATTGAAAGACTGGAACACATTATCCGTAAAAGTTTCACGGTATTCCTTTAGCTCCAGACTATTAAAGCTCCCGATGAATCGCTTTTACGTAGGGAATTTTCGATTTCCAACGAGAGCTAAAGGGGCTCAACTGGTGAATTGCCTAGATCCCGTTCTTTCAAAGGACCCAATTGATGTGGATAAATTTAGGTCACTCACGCTACTTGGTAAAAGGGGAAATGTCATGTTGCTGTGGGAAAACTGTTTGCACTTCAAGCAAATGGAGACTGCTCATGTTCGGTTAAATTATTGGTGCGCAAATTCCTCTGCGATGAGGGATGACTTATCGGATTTAAATTGGCAAAACATTCTTACCGGAAATCCGGATGTTGATTGGACCACTCTCAGGGGCGTTAAAAACGAAACTGTGCACCGCAACTACCATATTAAAAAGTACAAAAGGCGAACCATCCTGTTTGGTTAACGCAAGATTTGAAAAGACAACTAAACCGAAAGAAAAAACTCTGGAGAAGGTATTCAGAAACAACTCAACCCAAGCATTACGAAGAATTTTGCCAAAAGCGGAAAGCAATAAGGTTAATTATCTGCAGAGCACGGAAGAAGTGTGAGGCTTAAATTAAAGAATGGGCCGTCAATAAGCCAAAAGTAATTTTTAGTTACATCAATAGTCATTTGAAGATGAACGAGATGGTGGCAGTGTTAAAAAGGTGAAAACAACAAAAATAATAATGAAAATCAATATAAGGCAGAACACCTTAGTCAGTTTTTGCATCCGTTTTTACAAATTGAGCAGTTTTTTAACCAATCAGACTTTCATACAAGTAGTAACGATGCAGTCATTGAGGACCTCAGCTTCAGAGAAGAAGATGCGGAGATGGAAATTCTTGCACTTAACGACGCCAGGTCTCCGGGTCCTGATCAAATACCAGCAAAAGTACTGAAGGAGCTTGCTAGCGAACTCTGTAGACCACAATTCTGTATTTTCCAGTCATCCGTCTATCGAGGCATTCTCCCCTCTGGTTGGAAATCAGCAAATATGTATCCTATTCACAAGGGTGGATCCAGAATCAGCGCTAAATCTATCGAACGGTGAGCCTAACACGCCCTTGTTGCAAAGTGCTGGAAAGTATCATCATATTGGCAGGGGATCTTGTTAAGCAAGTTAATGGAAAAGCAGAAAACAATTGTAACTACCGTTATTTTGCTATTTGTTCACCTCCCGCTAAACGGGGTAAAAGTTCAGTAAGCTTAACTAATGTAGCTTACGAAGACGAAACATGTATGGGGTTTTTTCAACCTTTAGCAGAAATTCTCAGGGATGGAGCAGGAAATAAGCAATCTAAGACAAGAAATAGATAACTTAAAAAATCTATATCTTGCCTAACTGCTAAAAAAGCTCCTGTTCGTAATAAACCTACCACAAAGCAAAATTCGTATTCATATATAGCTTCTTCAAGCTTACATAAAAGTCACATTAAACATATCGCGATTGCTGGACCCGGCAAGCCAGAGGAATTTTCGCTACTTCCGAAGGGACCCCCATCTAGTCCTTGCGCCACTCCACCAGTACTTAGTTTGGGTAGCATCAGCACTAATCTGGCTTAACCGCCCATCGCTACATCACTGGTAGACGTTACACCAACGTGCGATGTTCGAAGAGGTTGGCGAGTTTGTAAAGCCAAAGAAGAAAAGGTCTAAGAAGAACAAGTCGTGCAGAGATTTTGCTCCAGCCTGCCCAACACCCGGTTCATCTGGACCAAACAGGCAAAGTGAACTGGTTACCAGTACTCACTCAGCTGAAAGATCTGAGTTACAAACGGGCCCTCGATTGAGCCGAAAACAGTATGTAGTCATTAAAGGTGTCCCGGAGTCAGCTTCAATTATTCCAAAAGGAGCGAGTTAAACATGACTTGGATCTCCTTCAATTGTATGCAAAAACGCTGCTAACGGACGGCGAGTCCATTCACATTCTCAAGGCATATAGAATAGGGGAAGCTCTGTCTACACCCGATTCAAATCCTCGACCAAGACCTCTTAAAATCATCTTGGCAAACGAAGCACAGGCACAGCTCCTGCTACAGAGAAAATCAACCCTGCGGGGTCCGCATTCTGAAGTGTTTATTTCAACCGGAATATGGGCTGAAAGAGCGAATGAAAATGCGACAGGTAATAATAGAACTGGAAACACGAAAGACCAATGGCGAGGCAAATCTCAAAATAAGAGATGGACAGATAGTTCAAGTGAAAAGAGCATTTCTTTGGCCGAAGGCAGTCACCCTGATAGCCTAACTGTCCCGTTTCAGAAACCAAAAACGTGCCAGTTTAAATTATTCGTCTAAAATGCCAGATCTCTGCTTAATAAGATGCCTTTGCTAAGAATCTGGTTTTCATCCACCGCCCGACATTGTAATAGTTACAGAGACATGGACAACACCCTGTGTACCCGATTCCGAACTCTATTCTAGGCTACGCTTACATTCGGAATGATCGACACGAGGACCGTGGCGGAGGAAGCTGTATCTATGTTAGGCAACCACTTACATTTTTTCCATTGGACTATCGCCAATTTACCGCGGTAGAGGAGAGCTGTTGGCTCCGAGTATTTCTTAAAGATAACTACTCTTTACTCGTTGGTAGTGTCTATCACCCACCCAATGCCAGCGAGGATTACGATCTTTGTCTCTCACTGACATTTAACGCCACAGCTGACTTAAATCTAAAGTACTGCTTGATTGCAGGTGACTTCAATCTTCCTGAAGTTCTTTGGTTTCCAACTTCCGGTCCTGCAAAGTTCGAAGACCTACTTGAGGCCATAGATATAGGCATGTGGGACCAGGTAGTTGATTTTCCCACCCGAGGATCAAACATACTTGATCTAATTTTTTGTAGAGGTTGTCAGCCATTGTCAGTGTCACCTTTAGATCCACTTGGGAATTCTGATCATACTATTGTTCTTTCTACACTAGAACTAGAGGCTGCTGAAACGTTTTCCAAAAAAAATAGCTTTTTCCGTGATTTCAGATCAGCAAATATGAAGGAATTGCTAACACACCTAAATTCCCACTACTGGACTAACTTCTTTGTATGTTCGGATGTGAATGTTTGTACTGATACTTTTTACAAAGTTCTAGGTCCATTCATTTCTCGTTTTGTTCCCCGTAAGAAAATAATTAATGCCAAGGATGAATTCTACCTCCCTTTATCATTCCGCCGTAGACTGCGTAGACTCTCCCATCGCTTTCATCTACAAAACGACATCTCCGTCCTGTCCCGGATCCAACAAATTTTTGAAGAGGCTAAGAGGCTGTCTGACGAAAAACGACAAACCGATGAGGTTACCTTTGCCGAAAACCCTTCGTTAAATGTTGCGAAGCTCTTTTCGCGCACAGTAAAAGCGCAGAGAAAAACGCAGCACCCCGTACTTCGAGACGCCTTAGGAAACCCAATTGCTGACACTAATTTGGCTGCTGATAGCTTCAATGCTTTCTTGGCTAGAACGTTTAGTGAACATACTGTCGCCCCCTTTCCTAACATCCGGGTTTGGACTGGTAACGTCCTCGAAACCATAACTTTTACCCTAATGGGACGTGACCGTAGCCATTCGGCGTTTTCGTCAATCTTACAGTCCAGGACCAGATGGCGTCCCGGTCAGCGTTCTAAAGGCGGATGCCAACGATATATTTCCGTCTCTTCTGTATAAGATATTTAATCTTGCTCTTTAAAGTGAAACTTTCCCTATTTTATGGAAGGAATCTCATATATTACCTATTCCCAAACATGGCCGACCTACGTCATTTGACGACTTTAGGCCAATAAATACACTACAAGCAGTCTCGAAGATCTTCGAGACCTTGATCAAAGACAAGATGATGCGTCACCTAAGAGAGAATAACCTACTTAATGCGGTTCAGCATGGTTGTCTCGAAAAAAGGTCTTGTGACACTTGCCAGCTCTCTTTTTATGATCACGGAGGAAGATAGAATCAGTCCAGCATTTCTTTTCTAAAAGAGTTTTCACTTCAGAGCACAGAAACCTGTCCTACCAACAACGCTGTGAGCTTACAAGCCTTGACCCGATGTGGCTTCGCAGATTACAAAAGGCACTATTTTTACTGTTTAAACATCTAAACAGTCGTACATTTAACCCCCTTACATCTCTGAGGCACCTCGACCACTCTCGGCGCACCAGTCAGCGAGGTGTATTTTTATTTCTTCCTTTAACACGCACAGTTAGATACCGACAGTTTTTTTCGGTAAACGCTATAGCAATCTGGAATAAGCTAGCTAGAAGTATCAAAACTCAGCAAAGCTATCGCTTGTTTTCGCGAACTATCACTAGTTTTCTACATTCAGGACACCTTCCAAAACTTTTGGGTGCTGACTCAGTGGAAGCTTTCTTCGGTTCTGATGGTGTTCACGGACTCTGAATCCTGTGCCAGACTTCATGCTGAGGGCAATATTGCTGGCTCTGCAGACCTCAATCGGCTTATTTCTCCGTCGACAGCGAACAGCCGCTCGCCGTCATACCTGCTGGTGCAGAATACCGGATCCGTAACACTGAATGGAGAAGTTCCTCACCGGGCACCTGTGTTAACGCGTCCCTGTCCTGAACTTTAACTACTCAATAAGCTGCAGTTTTTTCTCCTGAAAACACCCGAAACAACGATGAGGAGTTTTTTTCACTGTCAGCTTGACCCTCTACTGCATATATATTTTTGACCTTGCCTGTAAACTGGCAATAAATAAATAAAATAAAATAAAATAAAAGGCCAGCATAACGTTTCTCGAAGAAAAAAACTTCCATGACCGTGACCAGTATCGATTTCGACGAAACCACTCCTCTTTGACCAATATGTTCTATTCAATGAAACAGTGGTCCAGGTCACTAAATGAGGACATCAGCAGGGATGTCGTCTACATCAATTTCAAAGAAGCCTTTGATCATGTTCTTCACCGAAGGTTACTCTACAAAATCTGATAATCCGGAATATGTGGTAATTTGCTCAATTGGATAGGAAACTTCTTGATAGGCCAAACACAGTCTGTATGAATTGGCAATGCGAAATCTTTTTCCGTGCCGGTCGTGAGTGGTCGTAACTTAGGGCTCCGTTCTTGGGCCATTACTTTTCTTAATCTGTCAATGATTGTACGAATGGATTGGAGAGCATGGGAGTCATGTTTGCAGACGACATCAAGATATGACAAACAATCCTATGCAGTACTGATGAACAGCCTTTACAAGAAGGACTCAACCGCCTAAATGAATGGTCCGATAAATGGCAGATGAATCTCAACTTTGATAAATGTGTCGCACTGTGGCTCAAAACGAAGAAGGCAAGTGCGATGGGTGACTCCCATCAATACTTCCTTGGCGTTAAGTGCCTGTAAAATGTTTCCAAACAAAAGGACCTAGGAATCACCATTTGTCGTCCCAAAAACCCTCCGCTCAATGTGTCAGGTCAGCCAAAGGGCGTTCATTGTCCTGTTTAACATTTGAAGAACTTTCGTAGATATCGATAAGGAAATATTTGGAAAAGTACACGTGACGGTTATTCATTTAAACCTGGAATTTTGAGTTCAAGCGAGGCAACCGTGGCTGAAAAAAGCTATCAAGCTGCTAGAAAGGGTTTAAATGAGGGCAACAAACGTCGTGAAGGGTCTAACACCATTTTTATATAAATGCAGACTTGACGCACTTAACCTTTTCCCTATTGAGTTAAGGCAGATTTGAGGCGGTCCCATACAGACATACAGGCTCGAAAAGAATAGAGACTGTACTCTCCAATTCGAAGAATATTTCTTATTGGCCACATCAACTAATCTGCGTGGGAATTCTCTCAAAATTCGAGAAACGTAATTCCACCTAAATGTTCGTCGCCACTCATTTTCTTAGCGAGTTTTTGTTGTATGGAAAGGACTCCCAGAGGAGAACCTACAAGTGGACATGATAGACACATTCAAACATAAACTGGATTTATATTCGCTTGAAAAGTATCGTTCATTCTTACTACTTCATCACACCAAAGCTTTGCACATACATTCAGTTCAGTTCAGTTTTATTAAGAGAAATATAGGCAAAGCCTTTGAGCCTTTGATGTAAATGACACTGCAAATTAAAAAAAAGTGGACATATAATGGATGTTGGACAAATGGTTGTCTCCCCTTCAAACTACAGGGCATCGGACAAACAATTATAAAATAATTGTACTCAAAAAGAGGGAGTAGTATGTTATACAACGCGTAAATTGTGGATGGGAATTTGTTTCAGGAAATATGTTAGGTTCTGATGTCGTGGTGGTACTTACGGCTGTACTGGTCAAACTTCCGCTTAAAAGTGTCAACGGATGGGGACACGCTGATGTCCACAGGAAAAGCATTCCAGGCCTTAATCACTCTGTTCGAGTAGAAGAACCTTTTTGTGTCGAGGTATTGCACCTGTCACATGTAGTTTAATAGGATGTCCTCGCAATGTCATGGTAGTGGCCAGCTCAAAGAAGTCGCCAGATGCAAGGCAACAATCCTGACCCCACAGCATGTGAAAGGCTTGTAGTAGGTCGCCGCGTAGCTGTCTATAGTCCAGAGGAAACAGATCAAGATTGGACAAACGTGTCTCGTAAGGCAGGCATCTTTTACTTTGAACAAGCTTGGTTGCACGTCTTTGGACCATCTCAAGGGTGTTGTGGTCTTTAAAAGACCATGGTCTCCAGGCTTGGATGGCAAATTCTAATTGTGGTCGCACGTTCTTCCCGAAGACCTTATTAAAGTACTCTTTGTCAAACTTTGCAAACGCTCGCTTAATTAGATACAAAATTGACATGGCAGATTTTGCTACCTTTGAGCAATGGAACGACGGCTTCAGTGAGGGCGCGATCCATACTCCTAGATCTTTCTGAGCCTCTACCTCTGGTAGCGGTGTGTCGTCCAGATAGTAAATTCTCTGGTGCCCAGAGCTGGTTCTGCCGAATCGCAGAATATTGCACTTGGAAGCATTGATAACGGTGGTATCTATTATTTGCTATAGATCCCAGTGTTACAATTTTCGTCTTTTTATGTGACTATGTTACTTACTACTTTATAGTTTTATAACTTGACTATGTTTGATGCACATTATCCCACCTGGATGTTCGTCGCCATTAGTTTTCGCAGCGAGTTGTTGGTACCTGAAACGGACTCCTAGACGTGGCGGACATATTCAAACTTAAACTTTATTTATATTCACATGACAAAAAACGTTCATTCTTACATGAAGGCACTGATACATCATACCAAAGTTTCGCATATACATAGAGATAACGGTGCATGAATGTGCCTAGATTCCACTGTCACAAAACCATTTGCTATTTACGTGAATATGTTATGCACTACTTTGCAGTAGCGTGTATTTCGACAGCAATATTACAGTTAAAGTTTTTATTAATTGGTTCTTCAAAGGAAATCTCTATTACCCTTGAATATAGTGAACTATAAATATACTGAAAAAGAGTGGACTAACCACACTACCATGAATAACCTCCTCCTTACATGTATATGTTGTTTTTTCTGAACGTGTCTGCACATATGGCTGAACTAGCACGAAAAAATGGTGAACGTGAGAGGTGCACATCATATCGGGATATTCACGTCAACGAGTGCACAACAGACTTGGCAGTACTGTCGACGCAAAAGATAAATAATCGTTCCGTCATTACTGGTTTCACCGGATTGGAATCCGGTATTATATTTACCATCACAAGGAAATTTACTAAATAATAAATAATTAAATTGTATATTTAACGCCCAGAAAGCCCCGTCATTAAAAACTTAGCATCGTGGTATAAATAAATACAAAGTCTATAATTGCTGCACTATGTGAGCAGCCATATTGACCGCAGAAATGAACAATATGGTAGGCATATCTGATTCAGAACGATTTGCCGTTTTAAAACAATAGTCAACAATCTTTGACATATAAGGTGAACTAGAAAAGAAGCAGTAAAGAAAACTCCTACGGTTAAATCTTAGGTGGAGTTCGACAAGCCACCAATTTTAAAAAACTAGGATAAAAAATTGCTTCACTAAAAATAATAGTTAGATGCAGTGGGATAGTATTGTGATGTTGCTGACGACGTTTGAGGGTTCGGAACGGTCCTTGTCGGGTGAGAGATAATATAACAGTCACAGCTATTGTTTATAGAGACCATGGAGGTGAGAGAGGATGAACTCGTCGTAGACAACATGGTTGAAACGAAGAGGGGAAATTAGAGGTCATGAGATCATCACCGAGATGTGACCTTGCTGACTGCATAGTCCACCAACAAAAAGGCGAAGACAGCAGAACGCACCACGATCATCAACAGATCCCGAAGACCATCGTCAGGGTTACAAAATCTGAGGAAAGTATCAAGGTTGTCAAGATTTGGCGGTGCTAGTTAAAAAGGATGGGACGAAAAAGTGAATGCGAAGATTGACTCTGCAGAGGATGATGGAAACATTTTTAGAAACCAATATAATATCGAGGGAATTGCCTGAAATACCAGGAGGGTCCTTTTCAAAATCCAAAAGTTGCGAGTTTGGGAAGGAAATAGACAATAAGGACTTTATATCTTCCGAAAAAAATGTTTGTGTAATTTGGTTTTGAAAAAAGCTAATATAGACGACAACCTAATTTGCAGTGGTAGATTATTCCATATGAAAGCATATTTGGAGGCAAAAAACTGAGACCGGTTATTTGTGGAGGTAAGAAATGGTGAAATTATCATGGAGGAATTACGAGTGGCATAGGGTCGATCTAACGGAGTGAGTGCGTTAATTCGTGGGAGATTTGGGCTAAAGTTAACGTGAAACAGGAAGCAGAGACCGGCTTCGAGTCTTCTAACCCAGAGAAATTTAATGTTTGCTATCTGGCATCTATCCGTATAAGAGATACTGGATCCAGGAAGAGAAAATAGTCTTCGAGTAAAAACCCTCTGAAATTTTTCAATCTTACTGCGGTCAGAGGCGTTCATCTGCCCAAAGAGGGGACAGAAGTATTCTAGGATAGGAAGAACAAACATGTGGTACAGTTTTAACTTTATTTCCGGAAGGAAGAAATTTTGTTATATAAAACCACATATCTGTGCAGCCTTAGCAGAAATTCAATCTGCATGAGGCGATAATGCTAGCTTATTCGTGTAACTTAGAACTTAGTCTCTTATGGTTGATCGTTCTAAAAGTGTACTTTTTTGAAATACTAGGGGTCCAGGAAGCTTGGCGGGGTCAAAACATACGAAACGTTTCTTGAAGTGAGAATAATCCATCTGCCAACTAGAGCTCCAACGTGAGAGCATGAGTAGATCAGTGTTGATTTTATCAACGAAACTATTGGCAGTGTCTTTAGAAAAGGAATAAATGCACTTGAGATCGTCAGCGTAAACGAAATTTTGTGAATTTGTGAGTAAAGTTGAAATTTCGTTTATATACAGAATGAATAGATGGGGACCTAGAACCATGCCTTGAAAAACGCCACTCGTGATCGTCTGAGGCGTCGAATAGCTTTTACCTACTAAGACCTTCTGGCTGCAGTTAGACAAGTATGAACCAATGAAGTCAAGGAGAGGTGAACGGATGCCGAGGGCTTCCAGTTTCACAAGAATACGTCTGTGTGGTACCTTGGCAAAGGCTTTGCTCAGATCAAAGTAGATCACAACCACTGACTGTTGCTAATTACGAAGGGAAGAGACGAGGTTAATTAAAGCTAAGTGACACACTTCGCATGATCTCCCAGGTTGGAAAGCATATTGCGAGTCGCCTAAGAGCATATTTTTTCAGAAGAATACGAGAATTTTATTAAAAATATTTTTTCAGGAAGTTTTGCTGGAGCCGAGGATTTGTGAACGCCTCGATAATTTTATACGTCCGACCGAGATCCCGACTTGAAGACAGGAAGAATAATAGATGTCTTCCATGAGTCAGGAAAGAATCCGTTTAAAAGATTAACTGAGAATATATGGCTTAGCAATCGGTGAAGCTCGGCACTCTCTTAATAACTGAGTTTGGAATACCGTCAGGCCCCGAAGAATGCGAGTTTTAAAGGCGCATTATTTGATTACAAATTAGTTCTATGGAGAAATCAATCATGCTGATAACATTGAATGAAAATGCCTGAAACGTCGGAACCAGTTAAAATTCCATCGTATAATGATTAGCAAAGAATGCACAAAACAATTATGCCTTGTCAAAGTCTTTGAGAATGAAGTTCCCAGCTTCATTTAGTAATGGAGGTAGTTTATAACCTCGTTTAGAGGCAGATCGGCGGTGGAACAGTTAAGCAACAGATTTGCAGAGTTTGGCTCGCTAAGTGCGCAAGCTTACCTCTATCTGTAACGTGCAAGACGAATCTTAGAGTCTAATTCAAAAGTCTATGCAATCCTTAGATGTACAGATAACGAATTAGTATATTGATCTTTTAACAGCTTCCTCAATTCTTTAGTCTTGGCAAAAGAAAGTAAACGACGGTGGATTCTGAAGCGTAGGGCATTCAAATTTCATATAAGACCTGAAGAAAACCGCCTTATCGAGCTACCGCTTCCTCGTTTTTATGGTAGCAAATTGACTGACTCCTTTGTTTGTCTAGATCTGCCCAGCTTGCCGAAAAATTCACTATTTTAAGTTGTTAAACATTTCATAGGCCAAAGATAAAACTGAATAAAATATTCACCCTAATAACAAATCGGACGCTAAGCGAACGCAAATCCGGTCGAAGGCCTTGAAAATGTGAACAAAATTTGAGCCAAAAATTCCAACCGCATTTCTCAACCAAACTGAACCCTCCGCATTTCCTCAAAACCACCCTTGCTCTATCTCCCCCATTATCTTAACCCTTCTCTTCTAAATATTTTTTTTACTAAGGACTCAGTTGAGACTTCAATAGCAAACATTCTTCCGTATATATAAGCAGTTAAGTGCTTGGTTGAATAAAAATACATGTACAATGGTCGTATTAATGATGGGGCCCTGTGGGCCGTAAATATTCAATTTATTTCTGTATTTATTATGACTGTGTGGAAGAACCAGGTTCCGCCCGTTCCTTATCTCCGTTTCTTTCATTTTAAAAATTGCTGGAAGATAATTAACTTCAGGGAAAGTAATAAATATAGTTTTAAGTTAAAATAAGCCATATAAGCGTAAGTCAACCATAATTAAACGTTAATATGCAAAAGGTTAAAACAAACTTGTTTATATATGGTACGGTAGTTAGATAGATGTTTTATTAGAGTACACGGAAGGTCACTGCCATTGGATAAAAATCAAATTGAAAACGAGTGCGAAATCGTGTACAGTTAAGGTTGAATAGTATGTTAGCTAATGGCGATGACGAGTGACACAAATCAGTGTGGTCACAAAATAAGATAAAAGAGCAGACAGTGAAAAAATCCTTGGGCATTTTAATGGAAGAAGCATATCTTGCATGGGGTTTGTGGGATTTTAAAGAGAAAAAACCTGCCGCTCCTAGGTGAAAAACATACGCGTTTGGTAGGACCGACATACTGATGAGAGCGTATGAATGTTCAAAACACTCCTCATCGTGGGAGAAATAATTTAACAACAGACGCTACTTTTCAGCACCACAGGTGTGATCCCAATGCGTATTAACTGGCTATAAGCGTAACCTTCAAGTATTATAGACAGGGAAAACCTTCGCAGGCATCATCCTACGCTTAGGTTCGAACGAGGAAAGGACCGTAGAGATCATGAAGGTCATGGTAGAAGTGCCAGAGAAGCAACCACGACATTCGCATAGCTGATTTCTCAGACCACCCACAGAGGAGCCCGAAGCGATGGTCAACAGTCCGAGTAGGGTCGACACCGTGATATGGCTCCACGAGGGCATATGAAGCAGCATGGTAGTTTGCTTCTGAGCGTAGTATGAAAGGATAATAGGAGATCCGATAATTGACTAAGAACGCCTCTGACCGCAGTAAGATTGAAAAAGTTCAGAGGGTTTTTACTCGAAAACTATTTTCTCTTCCTGGATCCAGTTTCTCTTATACGGATAGATGCCAGTTAGCAAACATTAAATTTCTGTGGGTTAGAAGACTCGAAGCTGGTCTCTGCTTCCTGTTTCGCGTTAATTCTAGCCCAAATATCCCACGAATTAACGCTCTCACTCCGGTAAATCGACCCTATGCCACTCGTAATTCCTCCATGTTCATTTCACCACCCCTTAGCTCCACAACCAACCGGTTTCAGTTTTTTGCCTCCAAATATGCTTTCATATGGAATAATCTACCACTGCAAATTAGGTTGTCGTCTACATTAGCTATTTTCAAAACCAAATTACGCAAACATTTAACTTCAAAAGATATAAAGTCCTTATTGTCTGTTTCCTTCCCAAACTCGCAAATTTTGGATTTTGAAAAGGGTCCTCCTGGTATTTGAGGCAGATCCCTTGATATTATATGGGTCTCTAATTATATTTTTCCATCATCCTCTGCAGAGTCAATCTTTGCATTCACTTTTTTTCTTCCCCTCCTTTTTAAACTAGCATTGCCAACTCTTGACAACCTTGATACTTTCCTTCGAATTTGCAACCCTGACGATAGTCTCCAGGATCTGTTGATGATCGAAGTGGGTTCTGATGGTTTCGCCTCTTTGGTGATGGACTATACAGTCAGCAAGGTCGCATCTCGATGATGATCTCGTGACCTCTACTGTCCCCTCTTCGTTTCGACCATGTTGTCTACGATGAGTTCGTCCTCTCTCACCTCCACTGGTGTTTATAAACAGTAGCTCTGACTGCTATATTACCTCTCACCCGACAAGGAGCGTCCCGAACCCTCATACGCAGTCAGCAACATCACAATACTATCCCATTGCATTTAGCTATTAATTTTTTAGTGAAGCAATTTTCTATCCTAGTTTTTTAAATTGGCGGCTTGCCGAACTCCGCCTCCGATTTAACCCTAGGAGTTTTTTTTCACTGCTTCTTTTCGAGTTCACCGTATATGCCAACGATTGTTGACTTTTGTTTTATAAATGGCAAATCTTTTTTAATCGGATATGTTTACCATACTACTCATTTCTGCTGTTCATATGGATGCTCATATAGTGCAGCAATTATCCACTTTGTATTTATTTAAACCATGATACTAAGTTTGTAATGATGGGGCCCTCTGGGCCTTAAATATACAATTTATTTATTTATTTATAAGAGATCAAAATAATGCGCTGAGGGTTACTAGTTGGCATGAGAATCGATAATGAATCTGAGGCCTGCAGAGCTCTGTATTCAGATTGTAATTCTGATGATGGAAATCAGCATTCGCAACGGAGGTGCTTCAAAATGAGTGCGCAATATGACTTAATTGTTTGGCGATCATTTGACGGAGGCGTAGGTTATGAAGACGTCATAGATCGTGGGGGAAACGATGCATGGAAGAACTCATTTGGAGACAGCTTTTTTAATTCCCGAGGGTCCTTTCTTGGGGTCATGGAGAAAGCTGCTCGGGAAGGAAGAGGAAAATAAAAAGATTTAATCATTGAAGTCTTCGCTTAAAGTAGGCAGGTCATTTGATAACTATTTATCGATTGGTTGGTTATTCCAAAGAAAACAATACCTGGAAGCAAAGAAAAGAGAGCGTTTAGATGCAGAGGATATAGGAGGCGGTCAAATAAGTGAAGGGTACCGTAGGTTGTATGGACTACTAACAGGGGTTACGGCTGGAATTCGAAGATTATTTAAACTATTATAAAGGCAATAAAGAAGGTAGAAGCCAGCTTTTAGTCTCCGAACCCATCGAAATTATAGGTTAGTAAGCTGGCACCTATTGGAGTACGAGGTAGTTGAAAGGGTCGGAGGTAAGAGTTTCTGAGTAAAATGGCTTGGACATTTCAATTTTAGAACGGCTATACTCAGTCATTAAACCAAAATACGGACAGCACTATTCAAGAACGGGAAGGACAAACATTGTATAAAGTCTTGATTTAATTTCAGGAACATAGAAGCTATAATAAATAAAGCCACAAATCTGGGCAGCTCCGGCCGATATTCTATCGGCATGAGGCGACAGATCTAAATTAGTAGTGCAGAAAAAACCAAATTCCTTGATGATGGAACATTCAGTCACAGGGGTGCTTCAAAAAATAACTGGTTGTGGTATTCTGTCAAGCCCGGAGCACATGTAACGATACTTAGAAGGTGAGAATTCCAATTGCCACGTTAAGCTACACGCGGAAAGAGCAAGGAAGTCTGCATGGATTTCTTCTAAGCATCGTTGGGCCGAAGATTTAGAGAAGTGGTTTACGCATTTAAGATCGTCCACAGAAATGAAAGAATAAGAATGTTTAACTGCTGATGAAATATGATTAATGCAAAGCGAAAACAAAATAGGAGCTAGCACGGTGCCTTGTAGAACACCGATTTCAATAGGATTCTAAGCTGAAAATGAGGACCCCACTAAGACCTTTTGTTTATGATTAGTTAGATGTGACGTTATGAAATCAGTAAGGAGACTTCGAAGTCCTCAAGCTTCTAACTTAACTATAAGTATCCTATGAGGCATTTTATCAAAGGCCTTGCTAAGATCAAAATAGATAATGACCACAGAAAGATTATCATGACGAAGCGATGTTAAAAGATTTAGAAAAGACAGATGACATGTTTCACAAGAGCGATCGGGAAGGAAGCCATGTTGGGGAGAGGTAAGAAGTTGATTGGTTGTGCAGAAATCTGTACTTTGTACGTCAATTTGTTTCTCAAAGTGCTAAGCAAGAGAAGGTGTTTTATAAACACCGTGAGTAGCCATAAAACTATGAACAGTTACCGCGTTTGACCGCGTCTTAGAAGTTAAGAAGAAGATTTTTGAATGCACTCACGAAAGCTATTTGCAGCTTTTGACCGTCAGACTGACATTCCACTTGTTGAGGAAATCTTCCTTGGAGGTTGTAAAGGTGCCTAGTATGAGGGCACTGTGATTCAACTGTAGTCTTTATTGGACAAAAGTGAGCCTTCTTGCACCATCTCAGATCTCCGGTCCTCTTGACTCTGCTTTGACACCAGCCCGAGATGCAGGAGTGAAACAGAGAGTGAGTTAGATGTAATGCAAGTCTGCCCTCATGATAATCCTGTTCATGTCACCGTCTCTGCACCATCCTGCTGCGGAGCATACGGTAGACATAATTTGGGCTACGACGGTCGAACTGTGTAAAGTTATATTGCTCGGGGTACAGGTGGCTTTGAGTTGCTCCACTTGCCTTATGTCGATGTTGAAGGTTTTGATGGCCTTTAACTGGCACTGAACTCTCACGGATTGTCCCTCTAATCTAGGTACTGGTTAGGGGTCACAATGTGAACTGGTTAACCAGGTGAGGGAGCCCGGTGTTGTTGTGTCCCCACATCCGGTAATTCTGCTTCCCAACAATAATAGATGAAGGTCCGAGACATAAAATACGGTTGAATAATTTCAACACCTTGAACAAACTTTACCGAAGGTCACTCAGTTCCATGGACATAAAGGAAAAAAATTACAGCTTAAGTACACTAAGTATAACTGACTTAAAAATACAAAAGCAGCTTAGGGATCCATCCAAAAGGTTACTAACGATCCACTAAAGGCTAGCACACATACTTGAGTTAGATTCACAACGAGGTTCGCGCAAGATGGGCGTAGGGAGATCCGAGCAATTATTGATGCTAATCCTTCCCGATCTGCGGGTCAAGTCTTCCACCTCCATTCGTCCAGTAAGTCTCCCAAAATCATTCCACCTTTACTCGATTGCAATAATAAGTTTATTACAGAGGATTTGGCAAAGCAGAACTGTCGAATTTCTTCTTTACCAATCATTTTGTCATTAAATACAATTCCATCCATTCGATTTGTCTGTTATCTCGAGAGTTCCTCGCTAACCTTAATTTGTCCCCGACAAATATTCAGGAAAAGCTGAGCAATCCTAGTTATTCACATTCAGTCTGAACTGATAAGATTCAAACGCCCTCATTAAACAGCTATGACATTTTCCCACTTTGATGAGTAAATTTTGCTCAGTGTTTCTGGAGAATGGCTCCTTTCCTGATAATTGGAAATATTATATTATTATTCAAGTTTTTAAATCTGGCACTCATTCTGATATTCAACATTATTGAGTTTTCATAAACTTCCCTCTCTGGCTTAACTTTTGGAAAAACGAATTGCCACCAAATTACAGATCTTTATCGACCGCAGCCGATTCTACCTCGGTACAGCACATATTCTCGAAAGTCCATAAATGCCAGAATATTCTTGAACATGAAAATCCTTAACACGAAACCATAACTCCTATACTAGCAGTTATTTTCCCCACTTTCACTATTACTGGAAATTTGAAAAATTTTTTTACTCAGGCAGTATTGACGACGTAATGGGCCTAAAGAAAACTAAAGCGCTAACGTAAAAATACGATTTTAATAAGTATTTGCCTGTGCTCCAAGCGAGCTTATTTCAATCATATGGTCTGACGGAAAAATTTCTGAATGAACTCGAAGAAAAACTGTCTTTCTCACTCTCCAGGGTCTTTGAAACTTGAACGAATTTAGGGGCTCTATACAATGACTGCAATCAAGACAACATAAGTCACATACATTGAAAATCTCATCAAGTAGCTACAGACCAATGAGCCTCACAAACGTCTATCACAACCTGATTAAGAAATTAATGAAAACCGAGTTAATAAGGCATCTTAAAAAAGACTTGCTAGTGTGCATAAGCAGGGCGTTGAAGGAATTGATTCTGTTTCATTTACCTGCTCATGTTCACGAAGAGCAGGATTAAATCTACTGAAACGGTAAACTCAATACATGCAGTCTACAATGACCTCAAGCAGCTTTTTGCCCGGTCCCCAGTGTCATGTCTACTGGAATATATTAGAGTATATTGTTCATGGTTTTTCTGTAAAATTTGGCTCATTGTGGTACTTAGTTTTACTGTCCATCATTTCCTCCCCCATATCTTACACTCCTTTACGTAAATAAGGCAATTTCAATTTCACAGTTTTTTGCAGTCCGGGATGAGAGCATCCGTTGCCTATGTCTCATGAACCCTCAGCCAACAGATGAATCAACTTAAACTCCTCAGAAACAACATCAAATTCTAATTGAGGCACACTTCCACTCTGACTTTTGGTTGCTGAACGGAAAAAAAACTGAAGAATTCGGTTTTCTTGACGGTAAGCAATGAGGCATTTAAAAAATTACCCAAATTTGCGCTTCATGACAATATAGTTACCAGAAAAATAGGATTGGCACAATTTACTCCAATTCCTGCGTAAATATAGGGCTGTGTTTCATTCATATAGATGAAAATACGGTCGTCCAAGTTTTTGCCTGTCACACTTATCCGTACGGAAGTATAAAAATTTAAACGCAAATGATAGGAAAGTTAGCACAGATTACGCGGAATGGCCACCATTATAACCATGTCTGTAAGTTTTCTGGCGATTTATTTCAATCCGGCTACGGTATGGCAGTAGTGCAGTGGCAGTGTCGAATAAACTACCCAGAATTTAACATCCCACGAAATTATTCTTTCTTTAAGAGAACTATTACGTGTTTTTTGCATTCAGAACAGCTAACAAATGTTCTGGGCGCCGACACGAAAGAATATCTGTTTTCCAGTTTGACGGAGTGCACGGCATCTGAACCCGATCCCAGGTCTTAACTTGAGGATTTTGCACGGTCTCTGCAGCCTTCATCCGTTGACGTCTTCTGCAGATAGCGAGAAACCGTCCACGGATGCACTCTTTCCTGGGGCAGAATCCCGGTTCCTAAAAAATACAGAGAGACTGCAAACAGAGTGCACTTGTGTTAGCCCTTCCCTGATCTGAACTGCTATCATCTCAGAGTCAGCAGTTTTATCTCCTGAAAAATATAAAGATAGGGAAAAACACTTATAATGATATATATTCAGAAGTTTTTTTCACTGCCAGCCTGATTCCCACTGAATATTTTTATCTGTTAATGCCTGTAAATTGGCATTAAATACAACTATTATTAACATTGTTGGCCGCGGATCGCAGGTTTTCGAATCCGAAATGAACGGGAGATGGGTTTTTCGCGAACGTTCATATAGGCACATTCTCAATGCCCATTAGTAATTGAGGATAAAGTGGGAGGTTTTGAAAGTTGCGAAATGAAGTCTTCAGCCAGCTCAGCGGAATGGAGTATCACAACGACAGCTGTTTTTAGATTTGGTGAAGTCCGCAGACCAACTTTTAGAGAATCTGTCAGGTCTATATATCTTTTCCTTGCGAAATTCTCGTCATAGATTTTAGAAGAGTGAGAATGTGCTCAATGGAAGCCAATGAGAAATGTTGACTAGCTGGAAGAGCTCCAGTAGACAGATATCTGGGAAAGGTAAATTTGTAGGTGTTCAAATATGTGGGAAAAAATTTGAATCAAGCAAGGGTTTTGGGCATTTTTAGTAGAATCAGAGATCTTTGATAGCGAATGTCTAAGAGTCATTTACACACAATAAACTCAGGTAAATTTCGAAAGGTACTGTTATCAGCTTGGCGTCTTGTGTGTGACTGCCATTATTTTTGGTGTAAGCCCACTATGCCTATTCCTAAAATGCAGATTGGGATGTCACAGAGGCATTTCCTTTGAAAGGGAAATCGTTAAAAAATTGAACTTAATACCAAAGAAAAGTAAATTAGGTGTGATGATGCGTCTATTAACCTGCAGAAATAAAGCTGTAAATTTTTAACCAATAGGCCCCTGGACGGCCGTTTTCGGGCAGATATGCATACGCTGATTATGTCACAGATAAGTGCTCTGGAAGAATTTGTTACCCGATTTTTTCTCAAGTGAAATGCCTATCTATGCATTTTCTTTGTTACTGTGGGTTCTTTATCTCAGTTGCGCTGGTATGCGGTTCTTAACCTCCCTCTTATACACTCCTTATATCCATTCAGAGAACGCAACGTGCACAATTTGATTTTTTTAACTCGTGCATTAAGTTAAGCAATTATGCCCTTAAAATATGGGAAGTCGATAAAAAATACGGCCATATCCTTCTTGGTCATACAACTACACTTGTTTATTCGAATCAATGGGAATCATTAATTAGGCCGGGATTTGTTGCTTACTCGTCTTGTAAGATGACGGCCGTCGCAAGCCCACAATATGTTGGCGAGTATTTTGCTGGATTGGGTAAAATTTTACATTAAGCCTCACAATCCTACCAGATTCGAACGATCCAGAATACATCCGACAGCTCTTGCGGCCTGCTGTAATCAAGGAAGATGTGAAGCTCATGCAGCAAAGACGACGGGTTTCACTAATCCTTCGCTCGCAAGCCTTTCGTCAAGAATTGGAAAAGATCGTTGCGTCACAAATGCGTAATGGGGAACTAAGTTCTAACGTGTTGGCCTTGAAACAGCTTCTTGACATCTTTACTCCACATACGAAGTTCGGATCGTCAGCTTTTTCCAAAGGTCAGTTAATAACTGATGCTTTAGAGGATGTTCGGTTTATTTGTACGTCCCCCACAACCTTAACAACAAATAATTGGGCAGAATTTATTGTGGTATTTTACAACTTGAAAAGCGCTTGGATATGCTGTGGCAACATGATAAATGTATACTTTTAGCGATTTCTTATTTGACCTTTTTCGGGCATTCACATGTAGCTCGTTCTCGAAGCTAAAAGATCGTCCTTTGCGGTAAAAAGGCGAATTGCTATGACCGAGACATTCGCTGGATATACTTCGAAAAATCGGCTTGGTCTCTTATTGATATACTTTCAAACGTAGTATGAATAACCAGTCGCCTGCGTGCCAAGACATATAAAACAACCATAGACTATTTGCTAGTAATTTTTAATGCTGAAATCGTTTCCCATAAGTAAATTTATTCAGCTTTGATTTAACTGATAATGAACTGTTAACCTAGCTGTGGTTCACTTCACTAGTGAAGTAAACCACACAATCAACCATTTATTGCAGTGGCGAAAACTACTTAATGTTTACAAATCTCTCATCTAGTTTCATGCAAGGTGAAGGATCCTCTTAAGAATTCGCAAAAAATTATTTATGATTGACTGAGTACTGAAAGCCATTCTGGACGCAGACAGAAGATATTGAAAGCATTTGTTTTCGCCGTGAAATCCTCTCACGTGAACACTTATCCTATTAACTATACTTCTAAGTTGGCAAGCCATATTTATCTACTTAACTGAGTGATTCAAATTGCCTGTTTTATCTATATACGTTTATGAAGCAACGTAGCTTTCACCTTATCGTCATTATCTTCGGAAATTACCTTATTCTGAATACAACTGTTTTTGTTCAATAAATTAACTCAGGCACTTGTTTACGTGTATTTTTATACGGCAATAACACCATAGGTAACGAGCAAATTCTCGATACCTCGATCGATTCAGACCTCACATTTGTTCTAATTAAACTACAGTAATTCGGCTGCGTAGTAATGTTGCTTGAAAACTTCGACATTTTCAATTTAACACTTTGACGCCAGTGCAACAGAATTTCACCGGATTTCCTGCTAATGTTTTGCGAAATTAACGGTTTACTACCGATATGCATTTTAATCCATCATCAAAATGTGTTTATATTCTCCTGGTTATGCACCAAACACGACCAAACTGTTGTATTTGCACATCTGACTTTCAGTAAACTTAGTCTCTAAGAACGCTTTTAAATACCTTATAATCTGTGTTGACAAACTTTAGAATAACACAAACCACCTGCTAGTTTCTGAAATCTTTTAAACTCAATAATTCGTTGTTGTAGAAACTTTTTCGCATGCATCTATTATATTCAGTGGCCTTATCTAAAACAACAGAACCCGTTAAGTTGAACTTTGTCCGACATCGGGCATGCATGCCTTCACAGGAAATAATCGATTATTTATTGTAAACCGTCCTATTTTGCTTGTGAATCCTGTTCATCGTTTTCAATTTTGGCTTACTTTATTTATGCTGTCATAAAGTACTTGCCAACTCCTTGGTTGCGGCTCGGGACTGGATACTTGCCGAGAAGATGCGTTACTCATTAGCCTAGCTACTGGCTACCGGGCGTGTCAAAAGGTTTCGGATAGTGAAACAGCCTTCAGTGAAGTTTAGCTGTGAAATAAGCAGTCTCTCGGGTCTGGCGAATAAGCAGTCGCGGACCAACAGCAACAGTGCTACCAGGCTGCGAAGGGCTGAGCTCTGCCACGCCAAAAGATTTATAAAAAAGCCGCAAAGCCCTATGACGACACTGTGACATTGCGAGTGTGAACCACCATTAAATAAGTTCGTTCACTCCTCTGCCTTCTGGGTAGGCTCTTGAGCCAAAGCGCTAGAGGAGACTACCTCGAACAAACAATCTGAGTGACTGTTGAGGCCCCGCCTGTATTCAAAATCCCAAGAAATTTCAGGAAACATGTCTGAGAACAGTGCTACGGTGTCTGCGAAAATCGACGCACGCCGCAATCATAGTTAAGTAGTTCGGGCGAATAGTATGCAAGCTAGATTACTTAATCGGGTACGGGCTCTTGGTATTAGATGCTGCAATGTTCGAACTTTTTTGACCCAGTTACCAAAGTGTGATGGCGCGTAGTTTTCATCAGTAACACGTGGATGTCTGCTGCCTGTCTGAAGTCTGAATCCATACACAGGCGCAAGAGAAATAAAGATCCAGGGAGTCAACCACTTCGCCCTATGTCTGAGCTTTTAGCTAGTACCTGTGATGTCATGCGACCCTTCTGGTAGACACAGTGTGGCTATTGCCTTCTCGAAAATAGCAAACCGTGCACTACTTGCGTAGGAACCAGATGATGACCCGATGGCTTACGCACAACTGAAGGGTCACTTATATAACATCTCTGTCTTCTCCGTGTACGCTCCAACATCAGCTACCGAACAATGTGATAAAGAGACCTACTTGCTGTTGCAGTAGTTAGTTGAAAGATTCACTCACCGTGATCTGCTGCTTGTTGCGGGAGACTGAAACGGTCGGAATGGACCCGGTGACCTTATTGACCGTTTGGACTTGGCTGTCCTTTCGATAATGGTGAGAGAATGCTGCATTTTCGATGATCAGAGTTTACTGTTTGTCACCAAAGCGTGCTTCCAGCACCACCACAAACATCTGCTGACTTGGTAGTCAGACGAAGGCCATACCGCCAGTCAGCTCGACTACATCCTAGTTGGTTCAAGGTTCCGCAGCTGAGTTCACGATAACAGATCGATGAGTGGTGTTGAAATTAGTAACGCTCACGGGTCTGAACATGTTCTCGTTCGCACATGCCTGAAAGTTCACATCATTTCTGCAACCAAAATGCCGCGTGCGAGACGCCTTGATGTCACGAAAATCCAGCAACCCTGCACTGCAGAGGCCCTGAGCACATAAATCCGGTCCCGTTTTACGACGTGAGTCGACAGAGAAGGTAGTGACCAATGGCCATCACTAAAGACATCCGTCTATAGAGCAGCTGAGAAAATTCTCGGATTTCACCCAAGGGCGCCGCAGTGACATGATCAGCGGACGAACCCTGCAGTTGTCTGCCCAGATGGCTGGAGCCAGGCCCCGCAACGCTGCTTTCTTCTGTCAACCCCGGAATCTGACAACAAAGTCGGCTAGGGATGACCGGAAGAAATATTGGGCTGAAATAGCGACCTCAATGGAGCAGGCCTCAAATATAGGTGACACTCAAAATCTACCAAATTATCCGCCAACTCAGTAGTAGGCCCTCTAAACTGAGCGAATTTTCGTGACGTGATTGACAGCTTTATTGTAGAAAACCCGGCGAAGGTCGAGCGTTGGCTTGAGCACTTCGTGTACCTTCTCAACTTCGATTCCGAGCCCAGCACCCCCGTACCACGTGCAACGATTCCCCTACTTTTCCTGCCTTCGCAGTGTTACATGACCTCCCTCCTAAAGGAGAAGTCACTGATGCCATAAGAAGGTTGCGCAACAACCAGGCACCTGGAGAGGACGGTATATCCTCTTAAACTACAATTGTTATTTAGACACACTGGTTCCCTGGCTCCATGAAGTGATTGCACAAGCATGGGGAGACGAGGTTGCTCCGGATGACTCGGGCTCAGGCATCCTTATGCCTGTCCACAAGAAGGGAGAGAAAACGAGATGCGAAAACTACCGTGTCATAAATCTTATCGACGTTACTGCTAAAATCTTCGCTATTGTCCTGCTCAGGCGATTCCGGGCTGTGCGCGACTCTAGGACGAGGCCCAAACAAACCGGTTTCCGTGCTTGGCGATGATTTGCGCACCGAATATTCACGCTAAAGCGCATCCTTGAATTCCGCCTTAGATACCAGCAACCGAGGGCGGTCTACTTAGTCGACTTCGCCGCCGCGCTCGATTCCGTCCATCGTGAATCCTTATTGCGGATAAGGCACTAGATGGTCTACCGTCGGAAATCATCGCCATGATCAAGGTCTGTTACAGCTTAACCACTGCGCGATTTTTGGTCCATAGCAATCTTTCAAAACCATTCAGTATTCGGTCTGACGTTCCACAAAGGTTGTATTTTGTCGCCCATGCCATTCAACTACGCTATCGACGTGATTCTTGGAAGGCCCTGCATGAAGAGGATGGTGTTGAGCTTGCACCCGGAAGCCGGCTGGCTGATCTCCACTACGCAAATGATATCGCCTCACTAGCTTCAAGCTTTGATGATCTGCAGTCCATGGTGTCGAGGGTGAATTAGGTCGCTAAATCGGTCGGCTTGTCTATAAACGCGGGGGAAGACCAACGTTTTTTTCAAACTGAATCCCTGCCCAGGAGAAGGCACCTCTCGTGGTTGATGGCTGTCAACTTGAAGAGTTGGAAAGTTTAAAATACCTTGGGCCGAGGTTGCTGCCTTATGGACAGAGTAAGGATGACATTGTCTCCCGAAACGATGCTGCTCGTCGGATTTTCTCTAGCCTTAGAAAGTGCCTGTGGACACGACGCGACATTTCTATCGCCGCAAAGATTCACGTATACCGTGCGTCTGTCCGGTCTGTCCTTCTCTATGACTGCAAATGCTGGGCTATACGCGTGGAACATCAGCGAAAACTGGAGACATTTGACCACTGCTTGAAGACCATACTCCGATGAAGTACACAGGCTTCGTCTCAAATGAGACAGTCAACACTCGCTGTGAAAACATCGCAAGGATATCTCAAGCCATCCTACAACGACGACTGAGATGGTTCGGGCACGTTCTTCGTCGCACACCTTACAATCTCAGTGTTACTGCCCTTGAACCGGCCCCACTACCCAATTGGCGGCGTCGAATAGGGGGTCAGCTCAAAACTGGCTTGACACAGTTCATCAGGACATGGAAGTTGTTCTTGGACCTTCGGTATGCGGCGTCCGTCGCTGGCGAAGAGAATGGAATGAACTGTCCAGGTCTGCTGCCACGAATCGTCACGCGTGGAGGGGCACAATCGTGACATGAGCGAGGCCGACTTGATCAGGCACGATCGCAGCCGTAACAAGTACAAGTAAGTACAAGGATATGATCAGAGGTGCCGTTGCGACTGCTTAACAATGTTTTTAGAAGTTTGTGATGCGTATACTCATTTCAATGTTTTATCTCTACTTCGGTCACATTATGGTTATTTAGGTTTATCATCATTTATAGTGACGTAGAAATGAGAGACATGCTAATAGAAGCGAAGTGGAGAGTTCCACGAAGTAGTCGTGAAGAAGACATGATCACTGGAACAAAAGCTTTATTAGCCTGACGTTTTGGATTCTCACTCGAATCAGTCATCAGAGTCAGATAGGGGTATTGAATTGCCCAGGTGTTGCAGTATATGTTGGATGTAGTTGCTAGACCACTGCATACTGTCACAGGTGGAAGCTGCCGAATTCTCATCGCGGATAGTTGCATGCGGTGCGATAATTGTCTGACCGGTCAGACGTTGCATTATACAGCTGTCCTGCACCTGTGTACATGTCAGAATCATCGGCGCCCACGCCCGTCACATGTGATTGCACGTGGTGCGATGATTGTCCGCAGTAGATTTGTTATCACCTGGGGTTTTGCCTTTCGTGTCAGCTATTGAGCCGTTATATTCGCCGTAACTGGTGTCAGAGTCAGTGGTCATAAACACGCTCTCCGTGTGGCTGCCTACTTCGCCCAGCCAAAGTATCATCATGGAATATGGAGCGAGGAGGCCATTGCGCTTATTGATGATTAATTGATGGTCAGAAAATCATGATTCAAGAAATTTTCGGCTCACGTGGTTATCGCCTCTAACGAGCATTTCGGTTTACTTAAATGAATCTGTGTCTGGGTCCCGTCAAACGAACCGCGACTTGGGAGCTGGAGTCGTCCCTCTTCACTGCTCCTGCGTGCCCGACCATCGCGTTTGGAGTAGTTTCCTCCACAGAATTGCTTTGCCTACAATTGCACAATATTCGGTAAACGACCCCAGATGTTTCTGCTGTGACAATCCGCAACCTCAGGCTAATAAAGATCTTGTTTCAGCGACCGTGTCTTCTTCTTCTTAATGAAAGACATGGTTGGAAACTTTTGGCTCAACTGACATCTTGCGCATTTGGCTTTGCCTATCACGAATTATCATCTTATGCTTTTAGATGCAACCCTGCCTGTCATACCAATAAATGACCTTATTTCTGGCCACTCACCTTATTCGAAGCCGGAAAAATTGTGGCGCTGTAAGCTTGCTGCCACCTACCGTCTGATCGACATCTTCGGTTGGAGCTCAGGTGTAACTAGTCACATCTCGGTAAGATGGTCTTCGAAATTTGAATTTTGCATTCGCAGACGTCCTATTCTACTTCTAGGCCCTTTTTGTGTTCAGGACATTTTCATCGAATCAACGATTTTCTATCTTTTAGGCCCGCATTTTCAAGGACTCCGACGCCTACCTGTTTTAACCCTCGTGGCTTGCTTTTTAACGAAATGGCGGCTTCTTCGCTTGTGAAAGTCGACTTGACGGGTAATGTACTCTGTTTCAATTATATATATTACTTTGAGGCCATCAGCCTCATCGGACTGTTGATATTGAACTCGATATCTCATTTTCAGTCGATATGGATGCTCCATATGGCTTGGTAATCTGTACTCTCGGCGTTTTGATCTGTCCTCGTTCACTATTCCGAGGTTCAGCCTGTGTAACGCCTACGCCTATCAGATCTGAACTGCAGTTTTGCACTTTTTCTTGTCAACTTTCACCGCTTCTGCTTTTCTGCCGATCAACACGGAGGACGTTCACATGCATCATTCCTCTAAAGGAGATCTGGTAAACAACCTGCCAAGGGGTGCTGTACAACGACCTCTTCGCTCTATATACCTAAGCTGAAACATTACAATTACAAACCAAAGCGAAGGTCAACATGTTAAACGACGCCTTTTCATTTAAGTTTGCGTCTAAAAAACGACCGTGCAAATAATCCTGTGGCCCATAGCGACAATCAAGATGTGGAAAAAATGTTGAATTTTTCGGTTCATAGCACATGCCGCCCCCGTTGCATCTTCGTGAACGAGTCTCCAGCAACTTGTCTCGTCCTTCTACTGACCAAAAGACACTTTTTCTACTCGGATTTATCTTGTAAGCACTAAACAGCCACCTTAAAATTACTCATACTGGCTATTTTGAACCGCGGAAGGGAAACGGGAAGATTTATCTCTGCCGCTCTAATCGGGTGGCAAAACGTGCACTGAATTGCATGCTCCATTTCTCACATTTCTTCCCCTGCCCGACCGACCAGCCAATCGCTTAATAGATTTGTCAAGAAATTACTGCGCACCTCGTCTCTTCTGGGGAGGGGACTGGCATAGAATAACAAAGCAGGAAGACTTTCACTCCCGTTCTTCGCTCAACTTTGTCACTTAAGAGCTGTGCATATATGCTCTAGTGTTCCTTTTGCTTGCTACCTGATCCCCTACATTGCCCATAGTTCCAGCTGCTTTGCTTTCTAAACTTCCAGTTCGTAGTCAGCTACATCTATTTTTTTCTCTGCTAACAGGCACCGTAATTGACGAGGGCTGTTCAGGTCTGGGTATTGATAAACAGGGGTGGATGTTACACGCTACTATCTACGAGGCCTTACCCAATGTGCGCTGCATCATCCAACTTAGTACACCAGCGACAATAGCGGCAAGTTCTTCTTTTTAGTATCACTGCAATAGCGTATAATCATACTGTCGCCCTCCAAACCTACATGTCAAGTTACGGCTTTCTTATTTTTTTCATTGTTACTCAGTTTGTCTGTTGGAGTTAATACGACGCTGCCTGTCAAGTAACCGCCCATCATCCAAGGTGGTAGTCAAACCGCCCTCTTGTCCATAAGTAATCTCAGGAGACGAAGCACATGTCCTACCACTGACTATAGTTAAACCGGCTTAAGGTGACCTCGAAGCCCCTCCACCTTGACTGGGGACAAACACTTTTCGATAGTCTTTTATCCCGCATCTGCATCCTCCTCTTGACCTAAATCTCCACCGGTTTTATTGGCCCCCATATATAACAGCTTGAATGGAGTCATTATTTCCCTCAACTTTCTGCTGCTGGCGTCCAATTTTATGAGCAGTACGTAAAGTATCCTTAGACGTACCTTAATGGAACATCCCACCCCGTGATGGACTTCAGCACTTGAAGGTGAAGCAAGTGACTGTCTGCTCTCTTCCTGTTCTTCGAACTCAGTTGACCGTGAGCACATCCCAGGCACTCATGAGTGGCAGTAATGACCTCTGGAAAATATTGAAGGAGTTTGAATGCCCAGAAAATGTCACGTATTTGTTGCGGCAACTTCATGATGACAATATTTTGTATGACAAACATCGTTATCCTCTCCAACGCTTTTGTTTTGCTCGATGCTGTACAATGAAACTTCACGCTAGTTTCTGCTCTCATGCCCCCGTCTCCACCGCGCCGTACAATACCTTCTTTGAAAAATATACTATAATAAACCTTTAGTACTTAATCGACAGCTAGCCCCAACTTAAGGCCTTCGTTTGTCATCGCAAGGAGGTCCTCTCCGAGTAACAGTTAGAGGACCTACTTTCAGATGTAAGCTCGCTTGATGCTTCTTCAGTTGTCAGGATGTATCAGAGCGTAGATATATTTATTTTCGAGCGAGCCAGCCTTCAATGACGTCCCATTATTAAGAGGGTGATGATACTGCCCGAGCCATCTATCCAACTATCTTTAGTAAGGAAGCATTACCTCGTCGCTTTGGGTAACGAGACGGACAATATTAAGATATATTTTGGTAGATTTGAACAATTTGATTAAACACGCGATTGCGTTAATTCGGTGGCCTTGGTAGGGTTCGAATCCACGGCAAATGAGACATTGCTTGGGTACAACCAACGCCTGAATACCTGAGTTGCGAACCTGATTTTTCACATTTGGCCTTATTTACCAGGGAAACAGTTGCTATTGTTTCCGATGTCAAGATCTGGAAAGTTAACGCGTCTCGCAAGCTATAGTCAGCAATATAAAGCAATCGGTAAATTAATCTCAATTGTATTTGGGTTTTACAATGTTTACTCACCAGTCTATTTCGAGCGACGTGGATATGTGAAAATCTCCAACACCTTCCCCTCAAGTAGATCAGTACCGCTTCTGGCGTAAATTGATCTGAATCGGCTGCGCTGGTCGGCGCACACGGCTTACACGGCGTCTTGAGAGCAGTCTGCAGTCTGCAGACGCGGAGCCAGCAACTGATAACGAAAGCAGTACATCGGAAGGCATTGTATCAATGGATTCGGAAACAGGCTGACTTGTTGGAATGACGCAAATGTCCAGCAAGATGTCGATAGGGAGTAATAGCTTTAGTTCGGATACGGTTGCGTTACTGCGATGCCGTCGTCCGATCTAGTCGTGTTGACGAATCCAGATGTCACCAACTTGGACGTTGAACAACATACTCCTTGGTGCGCTGCTACGGTCGCCTCAGTCCAGTCTGGAAAACCAGTTCGGTAATCGCGAAGACAGATGTTCCGACGGGAATCTTGTTGCCAGAGGCAGGTGAAGTTGGCGGCGCGGACTGCACACCGATAAGAATGACTGCAGGTAACGTTATGCTCAGTTTTCGGTCCATCAAAGCTTTAGCAGGAGAAACCACCGAAGACGCTGTGCTACGAGTAGTCACGTAAGAAAGGAACGGCTGGATTATCTCGTTTGTGGGTTCTCTTGAATTTTTCAACAATTCGTTCTGCCTAACCGTTAGATTGAGGGTGGTAGGGCGGGGAGCGAATGTGCTGGCTATTTTGTTGGCGGCAGAACTCCTCGCACGTTGAAGAAGTAAACTGAGGGCCATTATCCGAAACCAGGACTTACAGTAGGCATATGCGGTCACTGAATTCAGCGTGGCAATCTTGGGCCTCTTTGAGCAGACGTCGACCCACTTAGGTCCGAGACTCCATCAACTGGGCCAGTTAAATCGATGTGCACAAGTGACCCCAGACTTCCGATCGTTGCCTTGATACTGGCGGTTGACGAGGCGGCATCTTGGCTGTTTATTGACATCGGGAAATCGCGACATCGGGTGCCGCTGCCAGTACCCGCTCAGTAGACAAAACTGCGAGCAGTTGACTTTGTTTTGCTGGCACCAAGATGTGTGAAATGAAATTGGCGTAGTACAGCAGGTCGAAGTGAAGATGGAATCACCACACGTTCCACAAAGACAAAGCAGGAATCAACAACAGAAAGCGATGCTCGGCGCTGGAAAAGCTGATGAAGATTGCCAGTGAGGGCAGTGGTTGACCAACTGGTCTGCACGCAGGTGATGACTTTACGGAGCTGGGAATCCTATTCGGTAGTGATTCGGATGTTGGCGGCAGTGACAGGTATGCTTCGTCTGTCATCTGATAGCTGACGCCGCTCATCGTCCTCAGCCGAAATTGTCAACAATCACTGTCTTCCTCAGGTTCCTGTCGATTGCAGATAGCGCTAGAAAGGGTGCCAGCCTGGCCAAATTGGGTAGTACAGCAGTAGCGGATGCCGAAATCGTAAACGAGACGAATATTTGACCATCGCTGAAATCAGCTGGCTCAATAAACCGGAATGCCCTTCGTAAGATTGAAGCTTTACAGCAAGGGTTTATTCTCTGTAAACAACATGAATTGCTGACCGTGTAGCAGGTTTTGAACCTTTTTGAGGACAATGATAAGGGCTAATGCTTTTATCTCGATTTGACCATAGTTCTCCGCAGGATTTATCGTGCTAGATGCGTGCATGCTCGCCTTTTCAGACCCGTCGTGAAAAACATGCGACATGACAGCACCAACTCGCTGACTGGGAGCGTCTGTACTAACGCCGATTGGCAGCGTTGGATCATAATACTTGAGCAACAGATCCGAACTCAGCATCGACTTTAGGTGAACTAGGGAGCATCCGTCTGCAGCAGATGGTTAACCGAGGTGTGAAAGTCACGCAGAGACGGCAGAAAGGCGCCATAGTAGCTGATCAGGTCAAGGAACGAACGAAGTTATGATAAATCCCTCGGTGCAAGCATTCGTTGGATGGTACAAATATTTTAGGGATCTGGATGAAGACCAAAACTTCAAAGATGGATCCAAGGTACTTGGCTTACTCGCATTAGAATTAACACTTTTCGGCCTTCAAGTGGAAGCCATATTCTTGCTCAGCAGGGAAGTGGCTGATAATGGTGATATCGTCAAGTTACACAGCCGTACGCGGAATGCCAGGAAGCATTGCGTTCATCGTTTTATGGAACAGCGTTGGAGCGTTCTTGACACCACAGAGCAGCCTTGCGTATTGGAACAGACCACGGTGTGTATTTGTCGCCAGCAATTCGCGTGACTGGAGCGATTTGGATCTCCAATTACGCATCAGCCAGCTCCAGCTTGGCAAAGCAAATGCTCCCGTTCACCAGAGTTAACAGATTTGCGGGCACCGGCAGTGGGTAGAAGTTCGGCGTCACCGTTGAAAAAGTCGCGGCAAATACGTATCGAACCATCTGGTTTTTTATACATAACGATTGGAACGGCCCAGACGTAGAAGGATACAGGTGTCCGAATCCCAAGTTCCTCCAGACGTTTCTGTTCAGCATCGACATACGGAATTGGTCTCTTTGGATGGAAGACGGGTTGGCTTTCAGGACACAGACGCACCACGGCTTTGGTGTATTTGCAACGACTCAGACTGTCTTGGAACACTGGAGTGAACCGTTGGAGCATTTCTTTGGCGAGGTCTACAGGCACAGCAGGAAACTGAATCTGACTGCAAACAGCGTGGAGTGGAATATCGACCAAACCGAGTTGTTCAGTCCGGTAGAGACCAAGTAGGTTAAGAGAAGACTTGATGACGCAGCAGATTGCTGTGGTGGCCGTGGTGCGGAAAGGCACACAGCACTGAAGTTGCACTATTAACTGGCCGAAACCACTGCACGCGTTTCTGGTTGACTGGAAAGTTTGCTGCATCGTGGGGCTGAAAAGGAACAGCCAGTCTCTCAGATATTATTAGTTATGTTTGAAACAGTTCAACTGTAGTCGAACTGCGTGACCATTGAGCACAATATAAAAAAACTCTCGGTGATCAGATGTTGTGAGCTTGAAAGTGGTCAACAGATTCAGAGAACTGCCAATAGGTTAGGTTTCGAACTTGCGTTTTGATCAGGAACGGCGCTTGGAATTGGAAGTAGCGAGGGCAGGCTTGCTTCCAAAAGCTGATGTTTGAGAGAACCCACATCGATGCCCCATCTGGTTACAGGCTTGGGAACGATGTTGGCGGAATGTGCGATCCCGATGGCAATGCCGTGTCCCACAATGTCGTCTTGGATGCTTCCTTGGACAGCAGAACAGGATATACAGTAGATTCCCTATCTCATGGAATGTCATCGGGTATTCTGAAATGTGTTTTCGATTCAAAAAATACTTAAGTGGGGTTATTACATTGGTTATCTTGCAGCCTAATCCTAAGATATTTCAGCCACAGCAGGACGCCGGCTTTTTAAAGAGCTTCTTTCTGACCGACTGCAGATAGCATACTCTGTAAAAATGACTACTTAAGTAGTATTCAATTTTATCATTGATTTTTAATGCCCTTAATAATTTAAATATACTTTATAAAAAAATGCGCACATAAACTACTCTCTTTTACGCATTTTATAGCAAATAACGTCTTCTTTAAATTTTATACTTGAAGAAAGAATAGCTTTCAGTTTAAAAAAATTTATAAATTGAGGTTTCCGAACTACATGCTCTATGCCTTCTGTCAAAGGAAAATCACACATTTATCTACGCTATAAGGAAGAAACCACATAGTTCTCATAAAATGTTGCAGTGGACGTTGATAAATTTACGGATACGATGTATTATGAATGAACATTTCACGGTCTTAAAAAATTTCATAATTAGAATTTTTTTAAAAATCGGAAGATACCCTTTCTTCACATATAAAATTTTAAGAAGACGTAATTTACTGTCAAATAAGTAAAAGAAATAATATTTTTGTGCTTGTTTTCTGTAAAATATATTTGAATTAATAAGAGCATTGAAAATCAATTCGAAAATTGCATACTACTGAAGTAACCAATTTTTACAGAGTATGCATTCTGCAAACGGTCAGAAGGAATTGCATCCAAAAGCCGGCATCCTGACGTGACTGAAATATCTTGGAATTAGACTGCATAATAATCAATACGATAATTTGTTTTAGTCGAAAACAAAAGAATTTCGGTTGACATTTCATGGGATAGGGAATCTACTGTAGCTTGGTTGTTGCGACGGTATGGACTGAGCAGGAAGTGGGATTGCCCTAGATCATAGCAGAACTGGGCTTAAAATTGATCAGCGTTTGACACTCGGTAGTCAGCTGTTGGAGTGTGACTTAAATGTTCTGAGAAGAAGAGGCGATCACTGGAACACGGCGTTTATTGGCCTAACGTTTCGTATTCTCTCTCAAACACACCCTCAGAGACAGTTGCAGAAAAGGGTACTTGGGGCACAAGTTGCAGTTTTATAGGGCGTAGTTGCCAGGCCACCACAGGCCTACTATCGCTGGTAGCCCTCGTGTCCATTGCTCGGGTTCGTAGATGATGCGATGGTTGCTTTTGGTCCGTACCCGAGTCGTTAATTGCCGTGATTTCATCACCGTTGTCGATTCCTGGTGTGACAATTACTCGGCACTTTGGCTCGCTATCACCGGGACCACTGGTCACTCGCATCCTCCCCGCGTGGCTAGCATTTTTGCCCAGACAAATTGCAACACAGGGTATGGAGCCGCGATATGTCTGCGCTTATTAATCGACAGCAGACCAGAGAACCATGACTCAAGCAGTTCACGTCTCACGCGGTTATCAGCCCTTGCGAGAATTTCGGCCTCGTCAAACTTGAAGGTGTGGCCGGGTCCCGTTGCATGAGCTGCGACTTGAGAGTTAGTATCTTTCCTGCTCGGCCATTCACGTGCGGAGTAGTTTCCCAGTTTCTCCGACGTAGTTGCTTTGCCCGCAACTGTACAAGATTTGGTAAACGACTCCAGACGTTTCTTGCCATGGTAGCGGGTCTTTTGACCTCATTATCTGGCGCCTGATAGTTGCGTCTGATTTATGTGCACCTGCAACTCCGAATGGTGTGAGAAGACGGCTAACGGCTTCTAATACGTTCTTCACGTACGGTAGCGCTTGCCAAAATTTGGGGCTGGTGCAGTTCGGTCTCTCGCCTTTGTTGTGCATGCAACTGTCGACAAAGTTGCGCGGGTAACCGTTTGCTCTGAGCACCCTTCGAAGGTACTGCAATTCGGCAACCTTGTCTTCTGGTGCGCTGCATTGGGTCGCAGTACGCTGATATAGTGCCCATACGCAACTGCGTTTGTAACTGATTGGGTGGTTGTTGTTGAAGCTCAGTACTTGCGTTGTATTTGTCGCTCTCCTTCATACTTCATTTTTAAGGTCACCACAATATTTGCAACAAACGAGGGCATCAAGGAAGGCTAGCTGGTCGTTTTCTTCTTCCTCTCGTGAATTGGATGTCCGCGAAGACGCCGTTGAGGTGTTCTTTGAATGCCAGCATCTGATCCCGTTCGACGATGACGAAGGTGTCCTCCACATACCGAGCCCAGAATTTCGGTCTGTGTTGGAAGACCAGTGATTCCAGCCGTTGCAGGAGCGCTTCAGCTATGAGTCCCGAGATCGGTGAAACCATCGGTGTGCCTTTCACCTGCTCGTAAATTCTTCCGTCCAACGTGAAGTACGTTTTGAGGCAGAGCTTAACTGTTCTGTTGCAATTGGGACAGGAGACGTGGCTGGATGTTAGCATCCTTGGGGGGCTAGAGATCGCAGATAAATATAAGGCATTTAAGTAGGTCTTCTATGAGGGAACTGAGCTTAAAATGCCCACCCTCGCGATGGACAATGCCCGCGTACGTGTTGAAATCGTCAGATCCCCGTTTCCGCCTTCGGAGGTACTGGAATCGACTGTTAAACAGGGACGACTGTTCACTGATAGTCTTCGACGTCTTCAATGTGTCCGCGAAAACGATTTCTCTTGTGTTCATGGGAAGGTTAAATTTGGCATGATCTTCGTGCTCGAAAGGGCCCAATTCGCGGAGTAGGAGTCCCACTTTCCCTGCATCGTCCTTAGCAGTGGGACAGATATAGGACGAGTCATCGTATCCCTTGTACCAGAAATCGAAGGTGATATGGTCTGCGGGTCATAGAGAAACTCGGCGTTGCTGCCGGCAATATGATCGACAAATTGTAAGCCGCCAGCCGCCCTCGATTGGCCCGTGGGTGAGTTGGATAGCTTAACGGTGAGAACCTCCATGAGCCTCAGCTACTGCTGCTGCTGCAAGTCAGCGTACTCGTCAGCCGTCATAGGTGAGAAAGTGCGTTGCCAAAGTGTTATGACCCAGCCTGGTAATCAGAAATCACACGAAACGTGGGTGTGCTTTACTGTTCTCCCCAACACCAACGTGGCAGAGAAAAAATATCGGCCATGAGAAAATGTATTAAAACCTGCAATTCATTCTTTTTTGAAAATTTGCGTGCATTTATAGCACCCCGTTCAGCTTGACTAACATTTTGTCCAATCCGCTTCAAGAATAAGTTCTAGAAGAGCCGAGCCACTTCTCGCAGACATGAAACAATCAGATCCTACGGGAGCAGTGTAGCCACAGCCAATGCGGGCGCTACTGATCGTGCGTGTATGGCATGCAGCGTGGGGACGCGCGCACGTGCTGTTCTGTGAGATTGACTCTTCATGGGAGTGTGTAGGTTCTTCACATTTAAGTCTGCCAGCTACAAAGAGGAACCTCAGTCAATACCACCTCTCCACATGATCCAGAAAATGAGGCGTTAGTGACAGTCCCTAGCAAGAGGAACTTTCTGAAAGATTCACGCACTACTTCATCGCTATGTTAAGATGGACTTGTCTTGGTCGGAGCTGCCTCGCCGTGTGAATGTGGAACTTCTCGTCGTGATCATGACGGAATTTTCGCAGTAGTGAGATCTCAAGTAGAACGAAAACGACAAGCGCATCAGCTAAGGATTTCCCTCGTGTACCAAGAAATTGACCAAAAATACCATTGGATTTTTTTCCTTCACTTGGCATAGTTTGTCTTTAACGCTGAATTTCGCTGCAGGCCGCAGTCACCTTGACCATACTTGAATACTACGGATGCATGTGTTTGACCTCCTATGTCACCCGCTCAAGGATGAAATCTTCCATGACGTCAGCTATTTCTGTCCAAAGTTGTAATTTAAAGTGTACAGATTAATTAAAATAAGTCCTCGGAACAATCCACGGTCCGCATAGCTCATTTTCAGAGCTGCATTATTAAATACTCAATGATGTCTAATGCTGTGGTCTTGGATCACTGAGTGTGGGTTGCACTAATCAGCGAAACTTTGGACAGTAAATCAATTTGAGTAATAGTTGCGAAGCTGCAAAATAAAGACGTTTTCACGTGACACAGTGAACGGGCTACCTAGTGCCTGCAGGCCTACTAACTGATGACCTCGTGACTGCTTCCACCACTCATGCGAGCGCGCACTGATGCTGGTTACTTATTACACCGGCAATCTTTGTTGGCACATGTGAACCGCCCGTTCTGTGTGCTGCTTGGCCGCCTCTCGCTCTGTTCGCGCTTGTTTCACTTCTGACTGTCATGCGCACACGCCCAACCTCAAACGCCCGTACATGCACCTGGTCCTGACTTGTTTTCACATCAACGGTCTCTGTAAAACTGAACCACGAACACACACATGCACACAGTAGTTCGACCGTCAAAAGCCACGAGCTCCACAATAAACCCATTGGATGGGCTCAGCCATGGCTTACGCGTGAGGTTTTTATGGTTGAACTGACTTGCGATGCACCCACCTCGCTCTTGTTCACCACGCCCACCGCATTCCGACGACAAGACAGTTTAAAGAAGATCGGAAGCGGGCATTGACACCAATTGACTTAGTTTCTACTATACATGCATCGGGCCTTGTTTTAGGGTGGCCCCAGATCTCCCGCAACATAAAAGCCACCTTACGAATTGGCCATTACAGCCTGATTCCCTAGTTTTAAGGGAGTTCAGCTTGACGAGCTTCAAAGTCCTGACAAATACCTGTTATGATAGTTCAAACGTGTTACATGTCTTGTTGAGACATGTGCAAATTTTCCGTAAGGAAACCCCAAGATCGGTCTCATTCTCTGCTGCCTTAAAACCGTATCCTGCTGACGGATGTCCATGTACTTAACCTTCTTACGCGGTAAAGCCAATATAAAATCGGATAATTTTGGGTGGTTTTGCCGTTCCCTAAAAATACTGATAATTTTTCTGTCAAACACATAAACTTTATTTTCTCCTTATATTGCAACCCTTTTAGCTATTGTTTAATTTTGTGCTCCGTTGTCAAGACACACAATACTGCTCAAAGTGTTAATGCTCTGCCGGTCTGTTTCTACCTTACATTTAAGCAAAGCTGGAACGCACAAAAGTATCTTTCATGTGTTCGATGATCGCCATTTTAACGTTAACTCACCGTGTTGAACAATGTCAGTACAGTATCGGCACATTTAACCAAAGGATTGTCTGTAGGCTTTATTGCTGCACCTGAGGGCACAAAATCACACGGTCTAACAAATCTGCCAGTTTTTAAAAGCCGGATTGGTAAGGATCGCTTGTATGGCTGCCTAAACAGGACACGGGAATAGGAACCGGCCTGCCCGCTTAAGATATCTGACCTTACGATAAATTTCAGGATGGGTAAATATACCCGTGTCTTAACCCTAGCACGAACCCTTACATAAAACTAGACTGTTCCCTTAATCTTAACTGTAGCCCTGCCATAAACCTTAACCCTACAGATAACACGATAAAAACCTTCACCCTTATTCTAACCATGAATCTAACCCAGACTCTGAACTTAACCTCAAATTTAAACCTAACCCTAACACTCCCCTTAATCCTAAACATAATTTCCTTGAAATTTAGCGCCCAGCCACGTATATTGGAGGCGGTTCCCTTTGTTGTGTTCTGTTTAGGCGGCCACGCAAGGCATCTTTATCAATCTATAAAATGACATAGTTTCTAAAACTAGCCCGTTTGTTTACAACCTGCTTCAAACGGCTTACGCTGGCCAAAAAAATCAATATTCAAGTGTGGCAAGTTTCGTTGGATAAAAATTGAGGTTAGATTACTCTCCTCTAGATGAAAAACAAGCACAGATGCGCAAACTTAGTCTAGTCCAGCCATCCATTTCACTTGTTCGTTCACGTAAATGTTTCGTTGGTTTGTAGTTGTTTTTCTGCATCCGCTTTGTGTCTTACTACCCTGCTCACCGTCTGCTGTTGTAACTCGATACAACTTATGTCCCTTTCCTTCTTCATCTTGCAGGTGTCCTGTATGAACTCAGGTCTCCTGCCAATCAGTCAGGAGGCCATGATGCTGGGCAAAGTGGCCACTTATGACCCCAGCTCTGCTGCCCGCTCTGGTGAAAATGACAAGTCACCAAGCTCAGCAGCTGAACGTCGTAAGATAAGAGCTGCAGAGGAGTCAGACGCCATCAAGGCCTGCCTCACCGAGGTTGGGACCGAACCCCGTCTTATGCTCATCAAAAAGTACGGCATCCTGACCCTGGGTCGATCTGTCGAAGAGGCTTGGATGATCGCATACCTCACCACGACTGCCTGCGAATCACAAGTAAGTGCCCCCGCTCCGCCTTCTACCTAACGATCACGACCTTAGGATTCCCCTGCCTTCTTCGGATTCTGTGACCTGTTAACGCAGAGCCCTTGATTTGCTATAACTTGACGTCGATTTCCTCCACGTCTTGCCACCGAATCTGTATATTTTACTGACAGGATCGCCTGTGGTTGGTGATTTGATCGGATTAAACCAGGAGCATTATTTTTCGGAACTTGATAATTTGTCCTGTCAAAAACAGACGCGAAAATGGACACGCTATTATCAACGTCTTCTCTCTTTACACAACAATTTCGGCAATTCAAACTTCTGTTATCGCGCCTGGGAGCAGGGCTAATCCCGGCCGCCTCGAGGATGTCCCTGCTTGGGTCCTTTCACGCTAAACGATTTGTGGCCAACCTCTACTCGATCTCTAGGCAGTTCCGTCTGGAGCGCTAAACACCGCAGTCTGTCTTAACCAAAACACGTTAACCGGCTTGGCCCTAAGAGCTCAGCCACACTCTGCATCCCACTACGTGGAAGTTTTGGGTCTCAAATTGGATAAATTAAAGGTACGCTAATCAGCAGATAAGTTAAGATGCAATTATTTTTAATTTCAACGGCTATTTAAAGGACTGATTTCGAACCACGAGAATCCCTTCGCCCTGGGATGGACTCGAGCAACTGATCCTGGATTCCGGTGAATGCTCTGCCCTTTGCATATAAGGTTGCGAAGGCATATCGAATTTTACGTAGCCGGTGGTAACATTTTTAGTGGCTCAGACGCCAGACCACTAGAATGGAATTCGGAATACGTCGGTATAAGTCGCACCCCACAACAGCACTTTTATGGACGTTTGACCTTCGCATTTTGTGTAATATGTTATGCCTCAAGTTCTATAAAGAACCCGAGCCCCTTGTTCTAGCAGTGTGCGCAAATACTAGGGAGGTAACCCTTTATCTGGTTCTTCTTGCTAAGAAAGAGTAAACTTCCTTAATTTATCGGTGGAGCCCCCTTTTTGTGATTCTTTTAGGACTCACGTATCTTAAAATTTGCTGACGTGTTTTGGAGGGTGTCGCTGCGTCCTGCCTTATTTCGAATAGACTGGACGTCCAACTCGTCATTTCCTTGTGCATTTACAATGTCAGATTTAGGCGTTTTACCCTATTCTTATGTCTCAGCCTCCTGGGCTTTATTTTATTTGCTGCCCTTTCTGAAGATATAAAAATCGGACGTCGTTGATATTGTGTAAGCTTATTCGGTGTCCACGTCTCTAAAGGTATTTACCGCTTTGCAAATAACTTCAGGGGGGGGGAACTAAGTTAGTTGATGTTTTTTATTTCGCCTAAAGAGGCGAAATACCACCTCAATTTAGGCGCTGTGGGTTGGAAAGATGTCATGTGAAGATTGCGTAATCATTAGTCTGCTGCGAATGACAAAATATCCTCAACGTTGCCATCGTGCGGATGCTGACTCACGTCCGAGGATGCACCTTCGAATAAACTAGGCGTGCTGTTGGCCCGAACCTAGCGACAAATCCTGCGTAACGTCGTGACTTACCTTCGATAGTTAAGTGGCGATCAATGTTTCCACATCCGCTAAAGCTTTCACATGCTGTGGCCACTGATTGCAGGTAATTAGCAAGCCTGTTGGAATTTCAAATTGGAAACTTGGGCTGAACAGCATGAGGATCAGCAGTCTGCGAAATTTTAGAAAATTCGAGTTTGTACTGTTTACCGGAACTTAGGAATCCCTGAAATCAGCGGCGCGTACCTACTTTTTGACCGCTTCTGCCACCCTTCGTAACTTATGGTAGAAATTTATTTCATAAAAAGTCTCATGAGATGGTTTACTGGCCAAATTTCTTGTGGCATTTAAAGCCCACTACGGCTCCATTTGTGTCCACATTTTCTCCTACAACTAAATCGCACCCTTTATCAGCCCGTCATACGCAACCCCAGATGTCTCGGGTGAGGCACCATCACCATTCCAGTCTGCCATGTCTTTGTCGGCATTGTTAGTCTGTCTCTACTACTATTAGCCGCTATGCAGCTGCTGGCGAGGCTCGAAAATGAGCCCCAAGGCAGAACGGGACGAGTGAGTTCCGTTTACAATCGATGAACGTTCATCAAAGAATGTATACTACACCTGTCCGAAGTTCGGTTTAAGCGCAACGCAAATGAGATGCCGGACTCTAACCTGCTGCATTTGGTAGCGAGAGCAACTACCACGCAATGCCTCTCATAAAAACGTACTTGATGTAAGGTGTTTGAGAGGAGAACGAGAGTCGACCACTGGAACAAGAACGGTATCCATCTGAAGTTTCGGGTTCAAACTTAGGCCATCGATTCCGATGACATCCAGCATGTGCTCCACAGCAGGGTGAGCGCAGGAACGGTGACTTGCGCGTGAGGTAGTTTATCATGATAGTAGAGATCCACAGCGTCCACTGCACCGTGTCTTCCCTCACGCTCCTAGGCCCAGTGCAATGACCGAGTCCAGAAGACCGGGGGCGAGATCGGGCTCAGCTTAGTGGCGCGATGTGATCCGGCGCCTAGGCGTGCCACCGGCATGCACGGCATTTGTCATAGTTGCTCATTCCCAATAACGCCAGCCGTGTTCTTATCTGGCTCCCGTTATATTCTAGCGCATCACCCGAGTGGCCCGTTTCAGGGGCACCAACCCAGCAACAGACGTGACACAGTTAGACTACATGCAGACAATCGGACTATTTTTAAGCGAATATTAGTTGAACCGCTTTTGTGCTTACACCATATTTGCCTTTTTTGTGAAGCTACGACTGGCTTCTCTCAGTCCAGAAGAGCTGGTGTTGCCATCATCAGAAGCAACCAACCAGGCCTTTGAATGTGCCGGTGCCCAGACGCACAGCCAACTTCTTAGTGCATTCGGCACCTCCGAGAACTGGCGTCCTGGTGAGCTCGAATTTGAGGCCATGATGCGCAGACTGGACGGTGCCGGATATCGTACCGGACATCTGTACCGCATCGGTCAGGTGCGTGGGGGAGCCAGCTGTTCCCGCGATGCAACCGATGGACTGCGTGCGGACCATTCGCGACGATCCGCCAGCCTAGGACGTAGACCGCACCAGGACATTGAAGTGCCGCCGACTGCTACCTCGTTTGCTGCCAACTATTACACGGATGGAGCTACCAGGTACGTCTTCTTCATTATTGGCTCTAGTGACCGGAACGGTGACCGTGCGAGATTGTCAACAATCCAGCACTCGTTTTACTTTCGTCTTTGCCACTTCCTGCAAACAGAGGACTTTGGTCGATTGTAGGACAGCATTTGAATGTAATAATTTCTTACAAGGGGTTCGATTACTCTCGGAGTTTGTGGTAATCTTATGCATTTTTATATAAACAGATTTCATAGTTTCTCTTTAGTCTGACCGTTCAATGCACATAAACGTGCTAGGCTAACACTCCTTATCTTCATTTGGAAACGCAAAGTTTGAAATGGCGCATATCATCGTTAGAAGGGGGTGGAAAAACTCTCAGCATCAACATTGGGGTCATAATAGAGTCTTCAAACCGTTTGAACCAAGGACTGATGAGACTTGCTACCCTACAATTAAGATTATAACAGTCCCTGAAATTGTATAGGTCAAACTGAGCCATAACTTGGACAAGTTGTTTCTAACAGAAGGCGTCTTTTGGGTGTTGAGGCTTCAGTCTAAAACCATGTGGAACGTTCGACGATAGCGGGGCTAGCCAAGGACAAGGAAGCACGAATGATGCCTTAAGGCCGTCTCCCATATCTCTTACCGTCAGGCCAACAAACAATTTCTTGCAGGCATTTCGTCCGATGACGGGCTTTTGGTAGCGACTGAAAAATTCACAAATAAATCTTTCATTCCGCAGAACTGTTATTTATCTTTTTGTTTACTTTACACTTCCAATCTCCAATACCATCTTCTGTGCATCTCCCGCACCTTATGAGTCCTTTTTTTAACTTCCTCCTTTTGTCCTTGTTTCTGTCCTCTGTTTTAGGTTGAAAATGGCCGCTGAGCACCGTCGCAAGACCCTGTCACTTCAGCGCATGCACTGGAAGACCACACCCAACGCTTACCAGCGCGAAGAAATCGAGGAGATTGGCACCGCCAATCCAAAGAAAATCATGCATTGGACTGAGGGTGGTAAAAAGACCACTGGTGGCACAGTTTTGGCTAGTGAAGATCCAAATCAGTTCGCTCCTCAGGGCTCCGATCCAAGAGAGTTGCAGGCTAACCTTAAAAAGGTATGTATGATTTTAGGTCCCCCCTGCGCCACCCTTTCTCCCCGCATTTTGTAGATGCTGCTCTACAACCTTAGCTAGATGGTCACACCGCATTATCTGTGGTGGCGCTTGAGCAAAAATTGCTGCTGCTGGCATTCGAAACTAAAGATACGACTAAATTGCACTGTTCTCGTGGCTCTGGAGAAGGTTTTCAAAAAAGAAAGTTTTCAGTGCATCAAACAGGTCTACTTTTTACTGCGCGTCCCGTCTCCATGTAGATGTTTACTTTCTTGAATAAGTAAAAACATTCGTTATTCAAAGGTCAATACCTAAGTGGCTTAGTTCGTGGTTGAGGGACTGTGAATATTCAACTGCATTTGATAGAACCCGGAATTTGGCCGTTTTTAGATTCTTGAAAAGTAAGAATGCGCAGGTGACCCCAGTAACTCCAAAAGCCCCCAAAAGACAACGAAAAACATTTGTACTGGACAAAAGAATTTATATCGCTTCTTTGGAGTAGACTTCAAACGAGTAAATCGAGATGTTTTTCTACAATATGTAATCAATTGGTAAACCTCGAAGCCGTAAATGTCAGATTAGTTTTTGAGGTGAAGGGATGACTTGCCTGGACAGATTTATCGCATTAAGAACTATTCACAGGCTTCCCTCAGCATCGTTAAAGCACCTAATGCACAAGATCGAGCATAAGTTCAAATAACCCGCCGAACGGCACTGCTTTAGGCTGGTCTGTTTTGTTCTCGGTCTTCTGGTGAATGCATTGCAACTTTGAGAACTGTTTGTATTGTCAGTCATCACCCTTGGTGGTGGTGATTGTTCTCTGCGTTCCCGTCGTGTAATCTCGTTGTCAGCCTGTCTCTGATAGATTTCGTAGGCTGACCGCATCTGTCTGTTATGGTTTTGTTCAGGTAATGGTGTATGACTTCGTAAGCTGTAGGAAGGTCAGTTCCTTTGTTGGCCGAATCGGCATTTGAAGTGTAGACGTTCAATGGTGGTCCTATTTTGAGCGACCTTGATCTAGAATCGTCGTTCCTTAAAGGTAAAAAGTTTAGTCGGCCCATGTTTTCGTTTGTAAGTTGAGAATTGGGAGTTTGACTTCCGTATTGCCGAGAAACGTAGTCTTTTATAGTTAACATTGAAATCCTTGTGTAGTCACTTGCTTTCTGTAGCCTGAATAAATGCATATGGCTTCTGTAAGCCCTCCTTAGTCACACCGGGAAGACAACCCAGGCAGCGAAGACCGTGTCTGACTATTCTGTTTCGTGAACGCGCTTTGTTTCGTCGGCAAAATCTGAACTCATTCATCTTGTTATTAGTGATGCTCGTTCCCAATCTTCTTTATTTATTTTCTTCCGAAAGTTCAACTGACAAACAAAATTACTGTATCTCCTCCTACTTCCTCGTTCCCGTTCCGCAGGTTCGTGACAACTATTACAAAGATGTTCGAACTGCCGGTCCGCAGTCCAAAATTCTTGATGGTCTGGACTTTGATGACGTGGACACCTGTCCAGCTTCGCCCAAAGTTGTCAGTCCCCGAGGTACCCTCCTCCGTCTGGACCCTGCAAACCCGCCCCAACTGGAGCCTGGTCATGTGGTTGTCGTGGGTGCTGTGAGCAAGGGCATTATAAGCCGAGACCAACGACACAATGTCGGTCTCTTTCAGTCCGTCTTTTCGCCTAATCCATTTGACCAGGTCACTGATGACGATCTGGCACGCTACAAGCGAAACGTCGAACGCAAGGCTAAGGGGTTACCCACCGAAGAGGAGGAGGAGGCGATGGAACGCCAAAGGCGTGCGGCAACCCTACAGCCCGACAGCACGGCACGAGTGGCCCCTGAACCGCAACGATCACGTAAGCCTAGCCTGCATCATTCTAACCTTTTTTGCAAAATAAAAATATTTTTTGCGTTTTTGCGCAGCCTACACTTTTTTTCTGAACTTCAGCTTCTAGATTCCAGCTTCAGATTCAGCTTCCGTATTCCAGTGTTTTGCGTACACCAGAAAGTTGTTTCGTAACTTCGAATAAAGTCATTGACCTTTACTTTTAATCGACCACATCGTGTTTGTTTCTTTTGATTGACTCCCGAAGTTTAATATTCCAGCTCCATTCTTCGCGGTCTACTTTCAAAGACCGCTTGCCGCATATCTTTAGATTTCCAAAGCTATATACTAAAAGGATATAATTATGTTTTATCATCTCACCTGGATAGCTCTGGCTTACTATAACTCAATTCATAAGCCAGATCTCGTGAGTTGGATCCACTGTCTCGTATACTGACGAAAACCCAACTACCGTAGGCTCAATATACGGAGTCGTTTTCCCTTCCCGGATTGGAGCACGTTGGATTTAGATCATCTGTACTAAGTTCATGGTTAAAGCGGCAGCTGCACCCAAACCACTGGGCACTTTTTCCGATCGCCTAAGGTTGCCAATCAAGGGTGGTCTATATACGCTATTTGTGCCCCTAAAACAGGCCATGTGATAGATGCTCTGAATCAACACCGGGACTAGATTGCAGAACGGCAGGCGGTATCGGGGATGCGCACCCATAGCAAATATCACACATAGATGAGGTAAGGTGGCACTACTAGACACAGGCTCACACCACGTCATTGACTTGCGTCCGGTTCCGTCTCCGGTCTTCTTGACTTTGTTTTGAGATCGGACTTAGGCTGGGTGAAGGAGGATAGTAGGTGCAGCGCAAAACTATCTTCACTATAATATAATTCACATGCAAATCACCGGTCCTGCATCCGCCTTGTTGTTAGGCCCACGGTGAACCTCGTCGGAAACGACGACCGAAATGTCATGTATTCTGCTTGAAGTAGGGTTTTTAAGCAGCCGCGACGGGAAACCTTTCTTTGCTCGTCTTTGACACAGCTTATTATTAAAAATCACACAGAGAGTACAGTACTTGGTCAAATGCATGAATCAAGCGCAAGCCAAGACGGACAATTCAATGGCGCCAAGCCTAGTATAAAGTTCGCCCTGTAATCAGAACCTTCACACTCTTAACTAATCTTATGATTGGAAACTTTTCGAACGTTAAACTATCGTTTCTTTGAGTTGAACATCTAAAGATAACATTTACAGCCAAACGAGTGTAAGAAGGGATATTTTCGTGTACATTTCCACCAAAATGTGTTTCAGTTTATGAGGACATCGCAACTAAAGGGGAAAACGCATACTATTTAAACTGCCCATTTTGCCTAGCGTGTTTTCTACAGCCGTCCGGAAAGAAACAAATTCAAGAGCCGGAATTTTAGTGTGACTGCAATTCCCTCGGACTATGTTTTAGGACAGTTAATATTACAACTCCATGTAGTAAATACTTTGAGATTGAAAAATTTCAAAGAGTAAGTTAATGTTTAATGAGATGCGTATGTATAACGACTAGCTGCGTAACCAGGACGTCTTTATTCGTTGGTTTTAGCTGTCGTCAGGCAAGTCATACTAAATAAGTCTTACACGTTATGTTCGCCAGGTAACCAGGCCTTTTTAATCAGTCGCAGTAGTAAAATCTGCTGGTGGGGGTTGGAACAGAGAGCAAGTGGCTGGGATGGATGCAAATTCACCAGAGTAGAGTTGGATGCATCCAATAACTCGATAATTATACCCTAGATACACCCCAGGGTTGACAAGAAACCAAACTGATCTTATAGCCTCGCATAAAATTCGGACTTCTTCTACTATAGGCCTTCATTTTCGGACGCCATCCTAATAAACCATGGCTGAGAGTGCTTGGCTGCTCCTCGTCAACTACTTGTCAGTTTCACTCTCAGCAATGAAGTTTGTGTACTCTTGTCTTCTTCCACTGACGGCTTGTTACTACTATTTTGCGCTGCTCACTACTTTGCTCGTACAGCCGATTTGGCTAATCCCACGGCGTTGTATAGACCGCGTCGACAGCTTACACGTGAACCAAGTACCCTCGCTGACTTCCCCTCCAGTCTACTTGCTTCGGCTGCTGCTCCCTGCTGTCCCTTGTCTTCTGTCGACTCCAATTCTACAGACGCATCGGTGGGTGTCGGCGGTGCCAGAGCAGAGGAGACGTCCTCGGTCGTCCTTTTCACTCCTCCCTTGGTTAGTGACATTACCGAGGACTCCCTAACCCGTCCGTCCGTGCCAATACCTTGGCAGTGCAGACAGTGCTCTCCTTTCCAGGCAGGAGATGCGGTTTCGCAGACCAGCGCTTTGGAGGGCACACAGGTGTGCGCCTCCTTCGCTCATTCCAATCTGAGACCACAGCTTCCTCTGAGGTTAGGTAAAGAGATGGAGAAAAAAGGGCGGAAATGTTCGGTTGACTGATACTCATCAGTTATCGCGTTTTTGTTGCAGTTATTTGTTCCACTTTTTTAACGGTTGGTTCCTGTTTTTTTATCTTCTCTAGTTTTACGGTGTGCCAATTTGTCTTATAGAACACATCTTATTTTTAAAGTTTTCCATCTACCACTTTGCAGTGCCGCGTCAGGCCCCAGAATTCGAGGCTGAAGGTATCCGTTCAGACACCAGTGTCGGCGAGTTCAGTGGTGGCGAAGTCGAAAAGGTTAGACCCCTACTGTAACGTAAATATTGTTTCAATGTACGTAATTAGTTGATTTTAACTCTAGGAGCTCTTCTGGTCGTTTCACAGATGAAAGCCATCACTATGACAAATAAGTACATAATTGAAACCGTTTTTGTCGAAACAGATATTATCCGTGTTTGCAACAATTCGGTGGTTAATCCTGGTATTTGTCCTCTATTAAAGGAAATTTCGATTTATCTAATGGCATACTAACGTCGCTCCTTCCTGAACGGTTAGAGGAGGTATGCAAAAACCTATTCACCTTTTATTTACCTTCCAGGTGTCTAAAAATTCAATGTATATTTGACAAAATTAGCTCGAATCCTGAGCTTCAGAACAACGATATTTGTTAATCTTGAGAATATTTTTTTGTAGGTGCGCTTCAAGTGTCACTTTAGGACATATTGAAATTAACTTCACTGTCATATCGTTGGCAAATTTCAGGTTACTACGTTGGTAACGGTTTTTTGATAGCGTCATGTCTATCGGCTCAGTTGTTTTTATTACCCGGATTAATGTATCAGCAAGAAAATATTAAACCCAATGTTCTTTGTATACTACAGTTTTACAGCGGTGGGGAATTTCTTGTCAATTCACCGTTAACGTTCGATGACTACATAATCGAAATTACTTCACGTGAATCTTAAGGCGCTTGCACAATCAGTAAGGCAGTTTAAAAACTGAGAAGAAGCTACGCTGGTTTAATCATTAGCCGCCTGTTGTAGACCAGAAAATGTAACCGCCAGTTTATACAAACAAGCTTTCGTTTTAACAATGTTAGGTAGGTACTCACTGATCGTTTACAGGACTCACTCGTCCCGTTGTGCCTTGGGATTCACTCTCGAGCCCCGCCAGCAGCCACACAACGGCTAGTATTACAGACAAAATGATATTATCGGAAAAGACGAGGGAGACTGGAATGACCTTTTTTGGCTTATTATCCGATCGGTGAGCGCCTACGTACCAATATTTATATTCCTGATCGAAACTGGCAAGGCAACCAACCTGTGGTCAACCCGAGGTTTTCGCTCCTTCTCCACGCGGACATCTCACCATCCATAACCGCACAAGGGGGGGGGGTGGCGAGGGCTGACTGGAAGAATGCATGTTACACGCCGGTTTTTCAAAGTATGATGATATCGGGACGAGAACTGCGAATTACTTACGAGCAGCACCGATTTGATCAAAAATTTTCTTCTTGCTGTGTTCATCTTTGAAGTCGTACCCTTCTTGGACCGACAACCGTTTGCCGTAGGCTTGCCTTGACGGATAAGCTGAGGGATTTAGCGACCTACATCGTGAGTCATCACGGCATGACCCTAGCAGGGCGCTTTCCTTGGTGTAGTTGAGGTTGGTCAGCGTCCTGATGCAATTGCTACACGTTCAAAACCTCGCAGGATGCGCGAGAGTATGCGAATTTGTCAAACATTAGGCTAAATTACCGAATGTTTGGGTGGAAGCTTTGGAGGACCGAATTTGTACTGCGGTGAAGCGAAAACAGACCTTGCTTATAGTCATGTTTTTTGCTAGCTCGATTATTCTCCACGGGAATTCATACCGGCCAGGATCGGACACTGTGGTGAAGCCATACAACACAGGACTGCCGGTTGCTGGTAATGGCGAAAAGCCACCTTATCCCACGTCGTCATAGCACAATGTTGCCATCGGATCTTGCGTTATGTACGGGACAGTCGACGTAGCAGACCTCAGCTCTCCACGCTTTGGTAGCACATTTTGTTGCTAATATGCTTCCGCCTACCTATCAGCCCCAAGGGTCTGCTTATTTCACATCCAACTTCGGCGTAAGGCTGCCCCACTCTCCATCACTTGCGCGTGCGTCGGGAAGCCATGCGCTAGTCCAACGAGCGAATCACTGCCCGCTAACTAACTACTAATGCTCTCTGTAATCTTTTATGTAGCATCGAAGTGTGCGGGCTCTTGAACTTTGTAGCGTCGGCTTCTTTCCTAGTGTCGGTTTTGGAACGCCTACTTATAAATGGACTGCATTCCCTGGTTGAGTTCAAAGTTAACAAAAGACAAGCACTCAGTGCGGAACTGTTCCGATAATTTAAATTTGTTGTAGCACTATCCCACCGCCAAAAATTTTTGATTCATTTAGTATGTTATTTTCACGCGTGCAGTTGGGTCGGCCAGAAGGGTACACGTTTACTACATCTACGTAGGCCAAGTAACGGACCAACTGTAGTTCCCTGTCAGTGCACAAACCGGTTCTAAGGTGTGCAAACGTTGGTTGGCTGAAGATGTATGTGTGGTGGCCTATCGATAGTGAGCACTCATAAGTCAACCTCTACTGGACCTTTTTGGTCTCGTCAATTTCCCGTCCAATTCGGGTTTGTTTTCTTGTGGCTGATAAAGAGCCGGGATAAGTCTTACCCCGTGCATACTACAATGAATTTTCTGCGCTAATTAGTGTCTACTGTTCTGTAGGATTAAACAATCTACTCAGTGCTTCGAAAGCCTGTAATTTTTCGGATAGCGGTCTTCAGCAAGGGTCCTTGTTGTGCTAGTGAGGCGGGTTTAGGGCCTTTGCTCAACATATAACGAAATCACATGATATAATTGTAGTTCCTACCTCGACTTAACTTAACATAAATCTTTATTGAAGGTACTCTTGCATATGCTTTCCAGATAACTGCTATTGCTCACGTAACTATTTACGCTCATTTAGCCCGAGGAGACAACAGAAACAAAGGTTCATCACAAGAAACGTCGCTTCAAGATGCCCCTGTTTGCACGCAAAAGCAGAGACAAAAAGAAGCAGGAGGCTTCGAAATCCTAAACAATTTTTCTTATAATCAGAGTTCCTGCATTCGTTAGTATGCTGCATCCCGCCTCTTCTCATTGAAAGCACGCTTCTTGCTGTGTACCTAAGTTGTTGTGCCGATTCCTTGTTGCCTTCAACGCCTACATTTTCCGGTTTCTCTGTTTTATTTTCCCCCATTCTGTTCCACTCTATCTGCAAAATCTCTCGAATTTCCGCCAAGACCGCTTCTTAAGCATTGCCAACCCATTCTCGAAACCCAAATCAGGCCTCTCGCTTTGCTCCAGTGAACATGATGTTTCGAATCTTAGGCCGCCTTTGTGTTTTCCTGTCTGAGCTCTTTCCAATTTCTTAGTTTTATTCAATTTTCGTGTCCTTGAAGCACGCAGAAAAACAGTTCGCCGTTCGCTTTCTAATCCCATCAACCTCTGTAATTTTCATTTCGTGATGGTACCTCACATGCCCGCCCCGCGCGTTTTCGAAAAGACTATTTCGTCTGATGTTGCCTTCCCACACGGTCACCAGTCCTAATGTTGACTTTTAGTCGCAAGCTCTCCATGGATCTCTATAAATGTGGCAATATCATTTCAAAGTCCATTTGGTAAGTCAGGTTGATAAATAACAGAGGGGCTGGTAGCAAACGGTCGTCCAGGGTCCCGTGCAAAACCGAACAACTGTCCATGTTGGTAAGCCCTGAGGCCTGTCATGCTTTGGCCTCTGTTTGCTTTGTTGGCATGGTTTCGCTGGTCAAGGCAGTTCTGCCTTCAACAGAATCTGGCCCAGGCTGCAGTAGGTGTTGCGTAATCGCAGGAAGTGGTCGGGTGCTGAAATCTGGGTAGCTCGAGTCGGTTACTTACTCCAGTACCGAAGGCGGTTTGTGGCAGTTTGCAAGCGTTGGGTTCAACTTCTTCCTGTTGCGTGCTCGCCTCCAGAGTAATGCCGGGAGGTGACAGGCACCAGTTTCACGTTTAGGTACGGAGTAAGCAGGTAAATTGCATTGGTTCACTTATTTTATATCTCTGGAGCCTTCTTGAGGACCAGGTCAACTGGGCGGTCACTTTGGTGAATACCTAACTGGGGTCAACATTTGCGGCAGTTGTGCGCATAACTATAATACAGAGAAGGCCGGTGGGTACCATGCTTAACCTCGGCTTTCCTAGCGTTTCTGATTACGAGTTAGTGCGTTGCACGGTGACTGCTGTGCGGCCGCTGGGCATTTAGGTATATAACCACAGTACGTTCATGAACGCCTAGTTTTCTTTGCAAACTGGCGTGAAGCGATATGTCTCTCGTGTGACTTCCTGTGGTATCTCCATTGTCATTAAGTCTCTGAGTTGCCGCCCTTCCGTGCGTGGTTAGCCCCACACATGAAAAATCCCTGGTCGAGAACGTCTAAGTTTGTGTAAGAGTCTGCCTAGGCAGATGAATATTTCCGGCAAAGAAAGGGGACTTAAATGACCGTTGTGGCTTATTAGCCGTCGTCAGCCAGTCATACCCAACTCTGGGCGGTGCTGTCTGTAGTTAAGTGAAATGTTTAGAAAGGAATTCGTTTTCCACCCAACTACGATTTTTCTGACCCTGGATTGCCGATCACTCAGCATCGGACTATTTTTCGGCATGTCAGTGTTCTCGAGGAACCGTCAAGCTCTCGCTGCGGTCTAAAAAGGCAAGTGCAGATCTAATAAAACAGATTTGCCGAACTTCCGCTCACATTAATTTTACTTTCATGACTCTCTCCCATGAAAGGCCGGATTCTAAAACGCAGAAATTTACGACGCTATCCGCCTCATGAACTTAATGGGGGATCACCGAACATTTAAAGCACATAGCCTTCCTCGCGGAGTGTTCTTTAAATATGCGTCGATATTTGGTGAGTTAATTGGGAAATTTTCCATGAAAAATATCACTTGGTGTTTGAACGACAGTTGATAGAATTATTCTGAAATTTTTAAAAGCTTGGCCATCTGCTCTTAATCCTACCTGAATCCAAACTCCTGTGTCTCTTGCAGAGATCTTCATTGTATTTAGGGATCGTACATATTTCCTGCTTCAGTTCAAAGGCATATTTCCGGTGCAAACACAATCCTTCGTATGCTTTTTATTTTGAAAACACTAGACAGTATACTGCAGAGAAAATATTTACCCTTTAGTTAGAGGCCAAATGTTTGGTCTGCAACCATTCCCCTCGGCATTAGTTACATCGTTAACTCCACAGAGAACACGTCGACCATGACCCTCAAGTCATCAAGAAGCCCATTGAGTTGTCCCTCACCGGTGATACTAGCAGAGGCGCCTCCATGATGGAGTGGCTTCTTGCAGCAGACGGGTTCTAAAGTAGGCATCTTCACCCGCCCCTCCTGCAGAACGTTGAGTTAGGGGTTCCACAATTATTCCTGGTGGTGAATGAAGCCCTGTTGGACGCGCCCGCCTTCACTGCCCTCACTGCTCCCGCACATTTACACACCGCATGGGCCTATTAGGACACATGCGCCTCCATGACAACCTCCGGTAAACCACCGGAGGCTAAGCTACATCAGCGCACACTACCTACACCAATACATCAACAACCCCCTCACAATCACCATTTACCAGAGTATATCACGGTTTCCTAGAAACCGTGGCTGGGAAGTCTGCCAATCTGACGCTTCCACCAGACCACGCCGTCGGCTCAGTGTATGTGCTGTGTGTTTCGAGTGGCGGACCAGTGGACTGGGAATCAGACGGCGATGGCTGCTCCATATCCCCTGAATTTGTGAATCCTGGTGTGTGCGTTATGAGGGCCAGGTCGTGCTGTGGCGCGCGAAGACGGGTACGCCGATCCGTCAGCCGATGCGCCCACTCCAACATCAGGCAACTGACCGGCTCGGACAGTGTCTGATGGTGGGGGAGAGAGTGAGGTCGACAGCTCAGCGCATGTTCCTCACTATAAACAATCTGACGCGCTTAAAACTATCATGGTGCGCTAAAAGCCGTGGCTTGGAAGGTTGCCAACTGACGGGATAACTCGGACCGCGTGGTCAGCCCAATGTGTGTTTAGTGTGGAGTGGCGGACTGAGAGTCAGGCTGCAACGGCTCCTTCTTAATTTGGTCTTTATGGCACTCTCACTCTTTGGGATCCGAGCCAGGTGTGGTGGTACGCCCAGGGGCGGCTCCGGCCGCGCCAGCCACCTGCGACCTCTCTCATCTCCGGTCTTCTTGCCTGTGTCTTGAGACCGGGCTCAGGTGGGGGCGGAGAAGAGAGTGCGGTAGCTGCAGCGCAAGGCTACTATCACTTAAAACTAATTAACGCGCAAGTCACCGTCCCTGCACCACCTGGTGTGGAGCATACGGTGGACCTCGTCGAAATCGACGGTCGAACTGCAAGGATGGTAGACAGCATGTGTCAGGTTCCACCGTCCTCGTGGACTGTGACATCGTTATCCTTTGGCAATTTTCCGATAGAAGCAGAGAGGCGATTCGCAGGCCGCAGACTTTAAGAGGGAGCCACCGTCACTGGGTGAAGAGAGAGAGAGAGGATCTGATTCCGTATGAGCATGGGTCTGAGTGAGGCTTCGAACCGTCAAGCAAATAAAGCTCTTGCTTTTAGCGATCCTCGCTATCCAAACGTCTGTTTTGATTGGTGACGCTGGATCCACGACTGCTCACTCCACAAACAGCACATGTCAAGTAGGTGGCGTATCGCGAATGTTAACTGAAATTCGGAATGGTGGTTTCCATCGGAAGAGATAGCCTAGACGGTGTTCTCATCTGGATTAACGTAGTGCATAGTTCCAAGAGATATCAGCAACTGTAGGATACCGGCTTTTGAATGCGCCTCTCCCCGGCTACCTCGAGGTCACACTCCGTAAAAATGTCTGCCAGGATGACTTTTATGGTCGCCTCATCAAGACACGGGAGTAGGAACCGCCCAACGTGCATATGGCTTTGTGCCCAATTCAAAGGAACTTAGTTTGAGGAGCACGGGTTAGGGCTAGGTTCAGGGCTAGTTTTAACGTTAGGGTTAAGGTCGGAGTTAGGGTTACGTTAACGAGTATGTCATGGGTTAAAATTTGGGTTCGTGTTATCCGTAGGCTTTGGGTTTAAGGTAGGGCTATGTTTAAGATAAAGGTTAAATTTTAATTTTATGTGATGATTACAGATCGGGTTAAGCTGCGGGAAATTTTACCCTTCCCAAATTTACCGTAAGGCCACCTATGTTAAGTGAGCGGAGCGTTCCTATTCCCGCATCCTCGCTAGAAGTCATCCATACACAAATTTCGAATTACGAAGTATATTTTTGTCCTATTGCTATCCGATTTCCTTAGAGAACGTGTCTATGTGTATGCTTTTAGTTCCCCCATTTGGTAGAGGATTATGTTTTCTTCAAGTGTTATGGTCGCAACGAAGGGAAATTCCAGTTTCAAAAAGGTTCCTTGTTCAATTCCCAACTACATTTTAATCTGAAACGCCTGCGCTTACGGTTTTCAGACGGCATGCCCTGTGCTTTAATTCTAAGGTAAACCATACATTCCTCTATGCTTTCCAGAAGATACCATCAAATCTTGCAATAGATGTGGACCACGTTGTATTCGCCCTCAACAACATTTGCATTTGCTTTACTGCCTCAGAACTCCCACGGCCTTTAGTTCGGCCACCGTAGCGGTCTCTTGCTCTATGAAACCATTCGATGACCATTTCCCAAACAATCTTATTATGGCATTTACCACAATGAGGGTTTCGGCGAATGGTCTCCACATGTGTCAAATAAAGAACTTGGACCTACCACTGAGGTCGGAAGATAACGAACAGGATAGGTGTGTAAAAAGAGGAAGGAGGTAAAATTGTCCATCAATATTAAAAGGGACATATTTACAAATAACATCAGATAAGTTGGCAGCACAGGTACTGTTTTCTAAAAAGGACGCTGTAGAAATAAGAGGCTTGCTAATGCTCATTCAAGGCGTTTGCAAAAGCGTCCGTGAATCCTTGGGCAAGAAGCATCTGGAACAACAAATTCGCCGTGGAGTGCAACAGTTGTGCCTTCAAGCAGAATTCCGCAAATCCATCAAAAAATATTCCTAACCAAACGGGTTTGGGCCCTCGTCGACCTCTGCCTTGTCTAGACCTCCTAATCATCTACATACAAAATACCTACCTCTGGGCTAAAGTCGGGCGTTTGCCGTTCCGGATATTCTTCTGTCACACCGGACGACGTCGACGGAACGGCGGGATCCTCAGTGACGGCATAATCTGCCCTCTTGGCACGCCTACTCCAATTGTAAATCGTGTTTCGGTGACATCTCCAGTATTTCCACTTCATATTCACTTATAAAACTGTGAAAACGTCAACGTATAAATGATATATTTGCACGTTCAGGAACCAATCTATTAGTAGATGTTAAATCACATAATCGATCTAATTTAACCTCTGGTTCCTCAACGGCAACTGCAAATCATGCCAGGTAAATATTTAAGCATGAAAAAAAACCGTGGATTACGTAGCGCAGTCTGTCAAAGGGCGACAGCCAGCAATGTAATGAAAGCCAAGGATGCAACGTGCCGCACGGTCACCGGTAAGGTGCCCTCCGAATCAGCAACCTTAACAAAACTTTTTAGTAGGTAGTGCAATGATGACATAATTACCCACGCAAATAAGCCTACAAACTTTTAATAGGGAAATCTGCATGATTTTCATTCTAGGTAATTAAATTTAGGCATAAACTGAGTTAACAAATGACCTGTCAATTTTCAATTTTTTTACGGCTGAACTATACAGGGGGGCCAAGGCCCCGTTCATCACCTTCTACCCAGCATAAGGATAGGTCCTTTTTTGGCAGAGTAGTTAACGCACAGCTAGGATTCTATTTGAATGGACATTTATTGGTTTAAAAAATCTCATAATCGCGAACTCTTTTAGAGCCGATAGGTGTCATTTTTAGAGTGTAAAGTTTACAGAAGACCTGATTTGCTGTCAAATGAACAAATGGATCATGTTTTCATAAAACCTGTTTGACTTAATACGGCTATCAAATGCCAATGGAAAGGAATCATACTACATATATTTACGTTTTTCACCATGTGATCTTTGCAGGTGGTCAAAACGAAACACATCCCATAGCCGGTATCCTGGTGTGACTGAAATATAGTGGGATGATGCTGCACGCTATTTTATAAAACGCCCCACCTTATTAATCATTCATAATGGAAAACACATTTCTATACTTTGGCTTATGCTCCATGCGATACAAAAACTACTCTTCCTCTTCCACCTGGGCCCGTTCTCATGAAACATTCAAAAAAACCGGAGGAAGGAGAGGACTCATGTAGCTGGCACGGCAAAACTCTGTACCTAGGCCTACCAGCCTGCTCTCAGGTTCACAACAAACACATCTAGGATTTTAACACAGCAAGGGCAGCGGAAGGGATCCCAGCTCTCATGGCGTGGACCTGTGCGCGACTACGCCCCATCGTACACAACCTGGTCACGGCCTACAATTGGTCCGGATTTGCGAATATCACGTGTGCGGCACGTTTCTCACATTGAGTTTACAAGCCGTATGGAGGAGTCGAAGCACACACTTCTCGCTCATGTACCAGCTGCCAGTGTTGGGAGGGGGAGTGCATGTGTTTTGCAGCCTTGATGGATAGAATGAATGGGGATGTGGTCAAACCTGCCGTAAATTACTGTATATTTTCTTGGAAACGCATGTGGCCCAGTAGGCCCATGCGGTGAGTGAATGTGGATGGGCAGAGTGAACAGTGGAGGCGGACTGGATGACCGTATGCCGGGGCTCCAGGCACTGATTCACGCGTCTTCGTACGATGGAGTGACCAGTGCGGCGGTAGCGTGGACAGGATAGATCGAGGGTTGTGGTGCTGATACTAGTGGTATCACTGATGGGAGCGTTGACAGGCGTGCAAGACGTGTTAGGTGTGTCGGCGTCGCGGTGGATTCCACTGTTATGTATGTCTATGTGACCGAATAGACCTATGTTGTAAGTGAATGTTCGATGGCAAACATATGCGCGCAGGGCGGTCCGTTCGGCGACATCCACCATATACTATGCAGGGACACCGACTCTCGCTGGATTATAGTGAGAGTAGACTTTCGCCGCATCTACCTCACTCTCGGCCCCTCTCCCACCTGGCCCCGTTGTCAAGAAGACCGGAGATGGGAGAGGACGCAACAGGGCATCGCAGACGGCCACAACCTAGTTAACAAGCAGGCTACGTCTGTTCAATTTTTTTCATGGATCCTTAGCTTTTCTTCCCTCAATGAAACCATCGAATCCGGATTCTCGTTTCCAGTGAAAATGGCACGGTTGACGGTTTACGCACTAAAAATACGGTTGAGAGCCTCACATAAACAGTAGTTTATACCAAAGTCAAATTTTCTGTCGGAACTGCCCCCAGATTAAAGCATTCGCAGTTTTGCTGTGAATTGTTGGCTATTAGTTTGGGCAGCAGCCAACTTGATGCCTGCAATTGACATGGCCGCACAGACTAGGACGACCAACATCGCTTTATACTTCAAATCTCTTCTCTCCCTCGCAACATTTGGGGCTCAGTTTCAGGACAGCTCGATCGAGCGGCTTCCTTATTTCATTACCGCATTATTTACCTCTGGAAAGTATTAGAAAACCGAGTTACACCCAGTTCTCTGATTATTAAACATTTCCAAGTGAGGCCGGGTTGAGGCCTGGGTTTGTAACCCGCCTCCTCTCCCCCTCCCCCCCCCCCCCCCCATCCAAATGTATAACGGCGCTCACGAGTAAGAGGAGCCCAAACTGAAAGCAAACTATATGCTACTCTCTTGCTCTCTATTGCGGCGGCTTATGCGATTTTTCTCGGTGACGGAAATCCCTGCTGAATGTACTAGCTGATGCCAGACGTGCATTAAAGACAGTAATCCGACAGACCACCCTAACCCAGAGGAATTGCGCGGACGAGCAAGATGGTACACGTGTTACAGCAGCTACCTAGACAGCGGTGCTTACAACGCAGTAGTTAAGGTGTCCAGATGCAATCTCGTGTTGCAGCAGTGGTCATCAGGGATAAGAGTCGTCGTTTTCGATGAGTGTGAATTCCTATCCTAGCAATTTTTTTAATGGATGTCCGTTGTCCCTTAATATCTGCGCCAAGTAGGGTCGGCCAAAGTGAATACGCAGAAAAAAGCCCAGAAAGAGTTCTGAAATTCATAAACATACCCTCGATAGTAGATGCGAGCCGCTGATCTACCTATGCAGCACACAGTGTAGTAAAATATAAAACTAACATGGATGTCCCAACCTGTGTGAGTGCTTAATTGGTTGGCACTTTAGTTTTCTCGGTTCACGCGTGCACAAACGCGGCATATGCAGAAAAAAAGAAGAAGAGGCCCTGCCCAAGACAAAACCTTGATAAGGTTAAAACAAGCATGTACAAATTGATTCGGAGGAGAGAGAGAGAGGGGGGAAGGCAAGTTTTCGATACATAGAAATGACTGCCCGTTGCAATGTCAGGGAACCCTCTTGAGTACGTTTATAAAGGCTTCTTGAGGCACTGTGATGTTGCCGATCATGCGCAGCCGCTTTTTGCCCTCAGATTGACGTTGCAGCAGCTTGTTGCGGCGAGACGGATCGGCGGCGTGCTGGCACAGAGATGCAAAAGGAAGAAGTCGATGAAATTGGCAGGTCAAGGAGGACAGAGGGACTTAGGTGTCAGGGATTGAGATTTCCAGCAGAATCAGTAACCATGGTAGTAAAATCAAACGGCACCAGAAAAGTTCGCACGATTAAAGACAGTACAGGTGTTCCTGCGTAGCCCCGGTTAAGAAGTGTAAAAAACGTAAAAAAATGATTTCATTACCGAGGGAGCTGATGGACGATGACTGGATGGTTTCAGTCTTCGCAGTCCACTTCTAACTTAGGGTTAAATTGTAAGACAAATGAACAAAAACGACGGAGACTGGAATGGCCATTTCTGGCTCATTAGCCGTCATCAGCCGGCCATACCCGACCCCAGGTGGTGCACTATTCGAGGATCAAACCCGAGACCTGTTGATTAGAAGTCAAACGTTATAACCATTGAGCCAATTTTTCGTTGTATTTGCCGGTAATGTTCATCTAATTATACTAATAGCCGCTGTGCGGCTGCTGGCGAGGCTGGAGTGAGCCCCAAGACAGAACAGGAAGATCGAGTCCCGTAACCGATCGGTGAGGCGTCCATCCGCCAATCGGTAGCCAAGTTCATCTGAGGCGGGCTCAACAACAAATTCGGAAGTTTTGGTGCTTCTTTTGAACATGTTCACATCTGTAAAGAGCAGCAACAGTCAGAAAGTGTCAACTTAATATGCCGGAGGGGTGTAAAAAAGGTATCAACTGTCGATTCCAGGGACCGCGGGAAACCAATCCTACATCAAATCCACGAAGGTGCACTCAGGGAAGCAGGCGTCGGCTTGGCCGTTGGTCAACAATATAGCTATGGCGCTTCGGTTGGGCTTTCTGACGCCCAGAGAGCAAATTCAGGTGCTGGGAGGATGTACGTATAATGCATAAAAACCTTCGGACTCCCTAAAAACTACTAACCGGAACCAGCTGGCGTTGAGCGACATCTCGATTAGTTTTCAGCTGGCAGCTGTGCTTCCGACGAGGCAGTTGATCGTGTTGACAGGTGGGGGCAACTGGGTAGAGACACAGCTGATATGTTTTCGAATAAGCCATGCAACGGATCATGTATTTGGTGTTTGCAGCATGTCACAGTGGCAGAGGGTAATACACAAAAACAACAACAGCAGTGCGCTTCCACATCCGAAAGTAGGAGAATCGTTCCCACAGCCAGTGCCAGACTAGGCGCAACCATAGGCCTTCAAGGAGCCCGAAGATGCGCCATAAATGTAAAACCAACACCAGAGCATAATTTTGGGAAGGAATCTATACAGCTGACTTGATCACTTTTAATTTCAAATAACAACACGCCGTATTCATTAGCGATGTGGTTACCAGGGTAGCAAAATGTTCTTTATATTAAAACTAGGATATGGGAATTCTCGAAGCGTCCACGCTCAACTGAGTTACGCGCTCACTTAAATAAACAAGTAGACAAGCCTGAAAGCCGGGTGGCAACCTAAGCAACGGAGGATCAAAACAGTCATCCACGAGTTTAGTCAAAAGGGGCATAGAAATCTGGAGAAGATCCAGAAATAGCATAAAGTAGTCAAAACACGAACATCAAAAGTTAGAACAGCAATCGAAAACCGAACGTAGACACCCCTATTCTTCAAATCAGAAAAGTAGTCATGGGATGAACACGTGCACGATCCGCAACCGCGACTCGGTACGAGCGAAGAATTACCGTCCATGGTTAGCGAAGGCCAATTTATGGGGCCCTTTATTCTATGCGAGTCAGAAAGAGTATGGCTCACGCAAGATGGCCAACTGTGGAAAAAATGCCTTACACGACAAACGTGACATTCAAAAACAAAAGTCAAGAAGCAGGACGTCTATCGAAGTTTGACCGGGAAAAAAGAAAAGCGACTTGCCAACTTGGCGGTGACGTCCTTGCGGTAGGGTTTAACATCTGCACGGGCCACACTCCTGTTCTGTGCCAACACCTGAATTTTAATGAGGAATTGCTGGCGTGGAATTTGTTTGGCCAGTGCATCGGCCAAGTGGCGTGCCCGAGCAATGAATGAAGCCTTGGGAACCAACTGTGTGAGCTCCTCCACCACCTTGCCGTTCAATTGTACCGACAACTGCAAATAAGAGAGTGAAAATAATTTTGAAGGGAGAGGACAGCAGCGTCAGCGACGCCGAGGTCGCAACAACGGGGTATGGTAAAAAACCACTAAGGTGGATAAATACCTACAGTTAAAAGTGCAGTATTGCTACGGGTACATGCTGTTCTGAAAAGTACTGACTGCCCTAAATTCCAATAGTTGACTTTAACCACCTTTGGCGATATACTTGGGGCCTCTAAGGATACGAGTACATCGTTGCCGAAGTTAAAACCCCACAAGGAACTGCGGATACGTATCCATTTCATTGGAAAAAAAACAACACCAGGTGAAGACAAAGTTTTCAGTCCCCAGTTCCCAGGCGCGTCGTTCTCATGCATCCCATCTGATAAAACGTCCTTAGCGGCGCTATTTCACGGTTTTGCTGCAGGGACATAACGCACTCCGTCCGTAAGAACTCAATTTCCATTACGAGCATCAATTCTCTACCTAAATGAAGTCTTGTCAAAAATTCGAAATAGGACCTGTTCCAGGTAGCTGCCATCGAAAATTCTATCTGTTGAATAGCATAACTGTGTTCGCGAATGTCGATTTGTTTACATAACAACTTCGTCCAGCGTTTACTAGATTTGGGGCTGTCCTGAGGACGACTATATCTGTCTACACTAGGTAGTACTTAGATTTTCATAAATAAAGCTGCGACGCCTGTCGTGGATGGAAAAAAACTACCCTATTGTGACAAAACAGGCGGATTCGACGACGTACAATATGTGATAAGGGGAATAAATAGTATCCGTTTTGGGAGCCTAAAACGCTATACACCTTAACGTCGTCATTTGCCAGTTCAGAAATCGTTCCTTTTTATGCAGGATATCTTAGTTAGTGCATTTTGCCTTGTTTTAATTTTGGAGAGCAATTTAACCTCGAGAGTTTGACCAAACAAGACTTGCCACACTGGAAAATTGATTTTATGGTCTGGCTTCAATCGTGCGAACGAGGTTGCGAGCTAACGTGTTATTAAAACAACAGACGTTTAAAAACGTTTCTAAATAAAAGTTTTCAAGACTGTACAATATCGATTCAAATTGAACCATGTCTGTTCGTTTTTTAGTGTCTCTCATGAAGTATACGGTATATTCCAAAAACCATTGCAAACTTATACGAACACTATATGCTATCTTGTTAATGGCATAGAGGAACGTATGATATTTCTTCCAAAGAAGGAATATAGTTTGCAGACTGAAAATGCTAGCTGCAAACGCAATGGCAGATCGGGAATGAGAAGACTTTTTTACAACCGAAAGACAGAATTTCTTTGAGTATACAATTTGAAGAAGGCACGTTTTTTCATCAAATGAGTACAATAAAGACTATTTTGCTTATGTTTTCTATACAAATATATTTCAATGTTAAAGGGCATCAAAGATCCATAGCAAAAATGCACTTAATAAGTTGTCATATTTTTCTCGGGTGAGTCTTTGCTGGAGGCTAAAGAGACGTTCGTTCACAAACCGGTATCCATTTGTGTCTGACATATCTGGGAATTATGATCCAAGATAATAAATATTACTATTCCAGTTAAGTTGTCATAACCAAACCAACTAATCATTTTAAAATTTTGGTGAAAATTGCATGAAGTCGGTCACTGAGTGTAGTTGATTAAAGTAAATATGATTTCGCTTGAGCTCAAAGGACTAAAAGTGTCCATAAGACCACATGTTGACAGGCTGCTCAGTGGCTAATAAATTTTAACCCCGAAAATTCCCATCAAATGCCAGATTTGTAGATCTGTGTGATTTCGTACTCTAAAGTGCAGTAATAACGACTACAGGCAATTCCCTGTTTAAGCGTGTCGATATTGCCCTGGAGTTTGCCGAGGCAGCCTGAAAAAAACGCCAAACTGGTCGTCATCTAATCGTCATTTAACATTTTTAACACAGAAATGGAATGCTTTCGAGTGCATGTGATAAGTCTGTTCAGAGACGAACATTGATGGTCGCGTTTAAACTTGTACCCTGTTCCCATATAAATGCGCTGGTCCGGTGAGAATTTATCAAAAGCACGCGTATGCTGGTCAACTGGTCCTTAGAATCATTTGATGGAAGGAAGGAATATCATACTTTCCTTCAAGCCATTAACAAGATAGCTATAGTGTTCATAAAAATTCGCAATGGATGTGAACTATGTTGTATGCTTTATGAGGGACACTAATAAAAGAACAGACACGATGTGATTTGAACCAACGTTGTACAGTCTTAAAAAAATTTAATTAGAAAATTTTCAAAACCAAAAGATATCCGACCTTTGAGTACAGAATTTGAAGAACGGAAAAAATAAATTGACTTAACACAACAAACTTTTGCAATTCACAACAGAACATGGTACACTTGAATATATGCCAGACTTCTTAAAGCGGTATTTCTGGGAGGATAGTTAATAATGTATGGGAAAAATAGTTTTAAAATGTTACACTGCCTATAGTTCGTTAGATAGTGAGTTATTTTTGTAGAAAAGCAGTATGTCCTTCTAAAAGTCGTGTGACATGTGTGATATGAGCTTTGGTGTTTTTGACACTTTTGCACTTCTTAAGAAAAGTGCTTTTCTTAATAAACGAAATATTACTTATAAAACTTATTTTGTATTTTAATTAACTGGAGCTAATTCAGCAGTAATTTGGTGTTTTGGTGGATGCGTCCGCGCTGAGTTCACATTGGATAGAGATTTTCAGCGGTTTATGCACATTGCATATGTTAGGTCACATACTGTAGACTAATGCAATTTGCACGAAAACCGAAGTGGTTTTGATTCGGGTGTGGAAAACGACCAAAAAATAATGGCCAAGGTCACTCAAAATACGATCAAAGCAGTGGCCGCGACTGATGTAAAGTTGCAACGGCCATATAAGGAACCAGCAAAGACGATCCCTTGCTGGGTTCCGAAACGCAATTTTTGCAAACTAACACAGTTCCACAATGGTTGTAATAAACAGCACTCAATCTACTGCATGTCTTCTTGACACTAACGAGATAGAAGCAGAGCAAAGTGTTGTGCACAATGTTTGGCATTAAGGCAACGTCTGTTGTCTTCAGCACTAAAACTGTCCAACCATATAGTAGTGAACTGGTTTTTTTCTGGACAGAAAAAGGCTTAAGCCCTCTGCGAGAAAATAGAGGATCGTTTGCAGCAATTCCTATTCTTTTTGTAGGAACACAAAAAACTGTAATAGTGTAAAGGGTATCTAGGGAAAGTTGGCCTAAATGTTGAAGAAACGACACTGGAAAAGCTTTAGCTAAAACCAAACAATATGCCTCTTCTACCGTTGGCGTTGAAAGTGATCCGTAGGGGCAGCCTAGCCGAGTCATTGAATTTCAAACATAATTCAGACGGACGATCTCAAGTCACACACACACACTGTCGGCTGAAATACGATTGACGAGGTCCACCGTATACTCCAAAGAAGGGTGGTGCAGGGACGGTGACTTGTGTGAATAAGATAATAGTTGACTTCGCTGCATCTAACGCACTCTCTCTTCCCCAACCCTGGTGTCAAGAAGATCAGAGGCGAGGTCGGGCGAAGGTGACTGGCACCGGGCGAACCTGCACTTACGCTCCCCCACCCAGTGCGGCATTGGTGATGTGTTGGTCCCGCGCATCTACCACGCGGCCCGTTTAGCGGGCACGCCTGCTGATATGGCAGTTCGACCGTCGATTTCGACGAGGTTCACCGTATGCTCCACACCAGGTGGTGCAGGGACGGTGACTTGCGCGTGAATTAGTTTAAGTGAAAGTAGCCTTGCGCTGCAGCTACCCCACTCTCTCCTCCTCCCCCGCCTGAGTCCGGTGTCAAGACAGAGTCGAGAAGACCGCAGATGGGAGAGGGCGTAGGTGGCTGGCGCAGCCGGAGCCGCCCCTGGGCGTGCCACCACACCTGGCTCGGATCCCACGGAGTGGGAGTGCCGTAAAGGCCACATTAAGAAGGAGCCATTGCAACCTGACTTTCAGTCCGCCAGTCAGCCACTCCGCACAAAACACACAGTGGGCTGACCACGCGGTCCGAGTTATCCCGTCAGTTGGCAACCTTCCAAGCCATGGCTTTTAGCGCACCATGATAGTTTCAAGCGCGTCAGATTGTTTATAGTGAGGAACATGCGCTGAGCTGTTGACCTCACTCTCTCCCCCACGCCCACAGTCAAACCGCTGTCCGAGCCGGTCAGTTGTCTGATGCGGAAGTGGTCGCAGCTGCTGGTGACCTTATCTACGTGTACTACGGACACGACCTGGCCCCCCCAAACACAAGCACCAGGATTTCACACAAGAGGGGGTTGAACGGCTTACATCTCACATGTGTGAGATAGCCAGAGGTCACGTTAAGAAGGAGCCATCGCAGCCTGACTCTCAGACCACCAGTCAGCCACTCCACACAACACACATTGGACTAACTGCGAGGTCTGAGTGTAATTGTCCGTTGGCAACCTTCCAACCGCGGCGATTAACGTTACCGCACACTCTTCTCCGCCCCCACTGAGCCCGGTCTCACGACACAGGCAAGAAGACCGGAGATGAGAGAGGTCGCAGGTAGCTGGTGCGGCCGAAGCCGCCCCTGGGCGTACCACCACACCTAGCTCGGATCCCACGGACTGGAAATGACATAAAGACCACATTAAGAAGGAGCCGTTGCAGCCTTACTCTCAGTCCGCCAGTCAGCCACTCCACACAAAACACACATTGGGCTTACCACGCGGTCCGAGTTATCCTGTCAGTTGACAACCTTCCAAGCCACGGCTTTTAGCGCACCGTGATAGTTTTAAGCGCGTCAGATTGTTTTTTAGTGAGGAACATGCGCTGAGCTGTCGACCTCACTCTCTCCCCAACCCCCACCATCAGACACTATCCGAGCCGGTCAGTTGCCTGATAGGGGAGTGGGGGCATTGGCTGACGGATCGGCGTACCCGTCTTCGCGCGCCACAGCACGACCTGGCCTCCATAACGCACACACCAGGATTCACAAACTCAGGGGAAATGGGCAGCCATCGCCGTCTGACTCCCCAGTCCACTGGTCAGCCACTCGACACACACAGCACATACACTGAGCCGACGGCGTGGTCTTAGTGGAAGTGTCAGATTGGCGAACTTCCCAACCACGGTTTCTAGGAAACCGTGATATACTCTGGTAAATTGTGATTGTGAGGGTGTTGTCGATGTATTGGTGTAGGTAGTGTGCGCTGATGTAGCTTAGCCTCCGGTGGTTTACCGCAGGTTGTCGTGGAGGCGCATGTGTCCTAATAGACCCATGCGGTGTGTAAATGTGCGGGAGCAGTGAGGGCAGTGAAGGCGGGCGCGTCGACTGTATGTCGGAGCCCCAGGCACTGGTTCACCAACCTCAATGCGATGGATTCGCAGGTGACCGATCAGGCCGATGCGTGAGTTGAAGTTGCGGGCGCAGTGTGGGCAGGAGAAATCGGGAGAGGCTGGGGCGATGTCATTCATGGTAGTGGGGGTCTCAGGGGCGCTAAGAATGGCAGGAGCGGAGGGTGTGCATGGTGTATCGGTGTTGTCGGCATTGTGGTGAATTTCGCTGTCATGGATGCGCATGTGACCGAATAAGCCCATGCGATGAGTGAATGCGCGAGGACAGTGAGGGCAGTGGAGGCGACGATCTCTGCTGTGTGATGGTGCTCCAGGCACTGGTCACCTGTCTCTGTACGATGTATTCGCAAGTGATCGACCAGGCCGATGCGTGAGGTGAATGTGCGGTCGCATTGGGTACAGCTTAGGAGAGATTTCCCATCGTTGATGGTGGTGGTGGTGGTGGTAGCGAAGGCGGTGGTGGGGGTAACAGGCGATGAGTAGATGGATGTGGTCTCTATGATGGTGGGAATAATGGAATTGATGCCAGGAGTGAGGGTGGGGGAGTTAGAAGGAGGGTTGGCAGAATTTGACGTAGAAATTGGAATTGTCGGATTGTTGGTGCATTGCGTCCAAAGATGTCCAACCAGGCCGATTCGCGCGCGGAAGATGCGTTGACAGCGCGGGCATGTTGGCAGGGCCTGGGCATTAGCGGTGTTGGTCCGGGGCGCTGGTGACTTTCGTGTCGCTCTTTTGGCCTTGGCGGCGGCGATCGGGTTGGCCTCATAGATTGCTGAACCAGTCTTCACTGATCTTCTCCATGCCGGTCTATCCTGGGCGAGGTCTTCCCAGGTCGCCGAGTTTATTTGCAGTTGCTTCAGCGATTTCTTCAAAGTGTCCTTGTAGCGTCGTTTTTGACCTCCCTGCCGGCGAGAACCCGTAGCGACATCTCCGTAGAAAAGTCGTTTGGGTAGTCGCTCGTCGTCCATTCTTACCAGGTGGCCGCTCCATCGCAGTTGCACTTGCCTCAGCATGGCATGGATGCTGAGGATTCCGGTCCGCTCCAGGACTTCCGTGTCCGGGATCCTGTCTTGCCATCTCAGCTTCAGTATTCTGCGGAGGCAGCTGAGATTAAAGTGATTCAGCTTCCTGGCTTGGTTCGAGTAGACGGTCCAGGTTTCCGCTCCGTAAAGGAGTGTCGTCAAGACGACGGCCTTGTACATCTTCAGTTTGGTGTTCAGGTGAATACCGTGGCGATTCCACACGGAGGCCTGCAGCCGGCCGAAAGCCTGACTAGCTTTGGAGATCCGTTGGGCAACATCGTCATCGATTCTCGTGTTGCGCGACATAGTGCTTCCTAGATAAGCGAAGGTCTCCACGTGTTTGAGTTGAGCACCGTTGACATTGATCCGAGGAGCATTGTATTCCGCGCTGGGTGGCGGCTGGTGCATGACAACCGTTTTGGCTGTACTGATTGTTAATCCAAAATCGGCGCAGCCTTCGGCGAAGAGGTCCATGCTACTTTGCATGTCCTCCTCCGTCACGGTGTTACGGGTGCAGTCGTCCGCGAAGAGCAAGTCATGGACTCTACCAGTAGACACGCGCGTTGAAGCCTGCTGATATAAAGCCCAGTAGTTTAACGGAGTAAAGTTCTTTGCTGCATAGTGTAAGCAGCCAAAAGTCACTCTTAGATGAGGGTAAATATGTGCATGGAATCACCCAGGCAGTTGGTATTTGCAAGAGTGGCGACTTGGGCACGGAGATTGATACCCTCCCCTGCCCCACCAGGTGACCTTGCAGCAAATGCCAGTGGGTGACCTATCCTAACTCTAATCCGCTGGAATTTAGCGTAAGGCCACCTGTTCTACTATGTGCAAAATAATTAGAAGCTGAAGTGTATTAGAAAAGTCGTACTACGCATATTTCAGCAGGCCGCCTTCGATGAACGAGAGCTATGGAAGCAACAAATACATGAACAACCTCTCGGAGATCATAAAAAGTACTCAGTGAAACGAGATCTTTAGGTTCCAGCGGTACACCTCTTGAAATGCTATCATTTCGGGGAATGTAAATTTACCCTTTACTGGGAATGCATTTGTAGCAGAAGTCTCGCATTCAGAAATGAACATGGTAAATTTCCGAATAAAGGCACTGCATATAAAGATGTGTACAGTACACGTCCAGGTTTGAAGCTGGATGTGTTTAAGTGCCCAATGGGCAGAGAATAATAGAAGAGAGCAGCCGTTAGGAAAGCTAACCTTAGTAAGATCCGCTGGTTGCCAGCCCGTTTCGGCGAATTCAAAACTATAAATGCGGGCATCAAAAGGGAGCCAACGTTTTAGAGTGGAAAACAAATGAGTGGGTCCGATTTGTAAATAGCTATTGCAAACGGTAGTAGAATGGGGCCACTAGACAAATGATTCTGACGAGGGCAGACTTACTCAAAATCCACAACAGTTCAACCGTTAATTTCGACAAGGTTCACCGTGTGCTCCACAGCAGGGTGGTGCAGGGACGGTGGCTTGCGCGTGGATAAGATTATGGCGATTATAGACTTGCGAGTATCTACCACACTCTCTTCCCTTCCCCCACCTGGGACCGGTGTCAAGACAGAGACAAGCAGACCAGAGTTGGGAGAGGGCGCAGGTAACTGATGCGGCGTCAGACTACACCTACGCGTGCCACCACGCCGCCGCCCCCATGTTCGGCACACGCGTTTGTCCAGGGCATCTACCACGTGGTCCGTTCTGAGGGCACGCACAAAATCCACATGGACGAATGAAGCACCTACTCACGGACATACGGATAAGCGGTTCAAAATGGATAAGGATGCAATACAGGCATCGCTAGGCAGCCAATACTGTGAGAAACAGTCGTCAATAAACGAAAGTTTGTCCGCCGCAAGGGTCAGGCTACCACTGTATGGAAGGCGCTCTGATGAGCTGACGTACTGTGAAGGAGATTCCTGCAACCTCTACCTCGCTCCCGATCCTCTTCCTATAACTACCGTAGTCACGTCAAAGTCAAGAAACTTGAGGTGAGCGTAGGTGCGGCGGCTGAATTAATGTCCACGCTGTTTCCCATATGCACACAAGTCGCGGATTCGAGTCTCGGACGGTGCACCCCTTGGGGTTTTGTATGACTCGCTGATGACATCTAATGAGCCAGAAATGGCCATTCCAGTCTCCGTTGTCTTTACCAGAAACGTTCTCTGCATACACACAGGAGCCAGTACTGGAACCAAAAATTCAGTTCTGAAGATGGCTAAGCCATCCCGACGGTCGGTGGCCTTTCAAGTCATGATTTGTGGTAAGCCTGTGCCAAATCTCGGATGGACCGTCTGTCTGCTGCGTGTCACGTAAATATGTGGCTCATACCGCATCTCGCTCTCCCACTCCGTAGGAGATTATTCATCTGAGCCCGATCCCAGCTCCGGTTTTCTTAACTCTATCTTGAAAACGAGCGCAGGGGGTGAGGGAAGATAGAGTGCGGTAGATGCTGCGTAAGTCTAGCATCACTTAAAACTAACACATGCAAAAGTTAGTGCATTTGTTTTCAGTCTGATTAAGCAGGTGGTGGACATAGTCGAGCTCGAAGGTACAACTGTTATGTAGGCGCTCGATTAAATACTACGACCAGCAGTCAACTCTGGAGTCAGACTCCACAAGGCCAAAAAGAGATGAAGAGCTCGAATTACATGTCTAGTACATATCCAGGGCAGACACGAAAGTGAAAAAATCGAGTCTGAATATACCAAGTCTAATTTAATCTAAAAATCTTAAGTCACATAAAGCATTTACCTGGCGAATCCCGATGACACAGTTTTCAGTTGATCGTGAAAATCCACAATAACTTCACTTAGAGGGAAGTCCATGGAGATATGGACGAGAGTTTCATCCAGACAGTCTTGACTTAGCAGCTTGCCCCGTCTGGAGAGGCAAAGCTTGAGGGTGGGGCTCAGATAGGGCTCGGGGACAATTATAGAGCCCTGAACGTGCATCTCCTCGTACTCCTCCGCGCAGTTATCCAGCTGAGGAGGACGAAAAGGGGGGGAAAAATAGCAATGGTGCATGAGAAAACGAGTGAATAGTGTTGTCCCAATCATGAAATAGGCCAGCAGGAACAGATGGATACGGTTGATTCTATGGTTTTTCAAACATAACTGGAGTTCGAATATTCGCGAATGCACTTAGTGGTCTACGAAACACCTTACCAGGCGTCTATATGAATACGAGCCGGGCATGGACAGCGTGAACTTTTATCATTATATGATAGATGTGGAAGGGAGGAGGAAGGGATTTCTCCCTTATCCCTGTGATCGCCTAATCAATCACGAAAATAATGAAAAAGGCGTTCGATAGACAGCATGATTTTTGTTGACGAAAACTGGGCGATAGTCGTGCGTTGGACGGATTTAATCTAATCTAATGTGGAAATAAGGAGGAGGGGGGAGAGAGAACCAGTGATAAAGGGTTCACCACAACCATGGATTCGACTAGATTGTAACTCATGGGCGTATAATATTGTAGTGGACCTCAATCGGACGAAGTCGGCTCTGCAAACCCACCGAAACTCCTCTTTTGGCCCTTATGAATATTGGAGAGGTTACCAGCTGTTTTTCGCTGAAGATAATACTTACAAATCGGGCTAACGGGACTCTCGGAACACTGATCATGCACAGGGAAGTTCAGGAGGACAAACATGAAGAGAAAGTTATTGCAAGATGCAAGGAGGAAGCCCAGGAGATAACTAACCATAGAAGCATCGTGGATAGTGACCCACTCCCCGCCGTACTTCTGTATGTTCTTCTTCCCCTTAAGACGCACTAGGTACGCAAAAAATGTAGAAAAGCACAACGGATCACACAATGCAATCTAAAAAATCGAAGAAAATTATCCAGAAAGTGACTGGGGAATATAAAGCTTTATGAAGAGTCTCAAAGGCCGATAAATTGCAGTTTTCACCAGTGGTCATATTTTTAATTCTGTTAAGGCCTCAAAAAAGACAGGTTAAGACTACAGGAGGATTAAGGCATAGAATAGGGACAGATAACAAAAACATAAAATGGACACGTCATCGAGTACGGGGAGACAAGGTGGCTGACGAGTGAATTTAAATATCACAGCCCCCTAGTTGACTATTGTATCACTAAGGGAGGTAAAGAGGGGCTTGGCGCAAAAAGCAGATGGTTGGTACACAAATAGTCTTACTGGGTTTGCAGTATATGATTCACCAAAATACACGAACTCTGGCCAGTACGACCATCATAATACGACGATGCCCACCGTAGGCTCCACAGAAGGATGGTTCAGGGACGGTGACTTGCGCGTGAAGTAGTTTTAAGTGGCAGTAGACTGGCACGGCATCTACTGCGCTCTCAATTCCCTTTTCCGCCGGTGCCCGATGTCAAGAAGACCGGAGGTGGGTCGGGTGCAGGTGAATCATATCCCACAGAGCGGGAGAGGGGGTGCGGCATGAACCTGCACCTACGCGTGCCACCACCCCCGCCGATGTTCGGCATTTGTTATGAGAGCTCAGCCCAAATAACGTCAACCGTACTCTGATTTGGCCCCCGTGTTGGTCTATCGAATCTACCACGGGGCCCGTTTAGGGGGAACACTAACTCCTTCAGTGGGCGCGACGACACGTCCGACTTCGGCTTGAAAGTTAGCTGCCTAGTCGTGAATTTTGTCAACCACAGAGAGCTTTTTGTTTCACAAAACCAATAGATCAATTTGCGTTAATTCCGGACATTAAAACTTCTTCCGAAGCCTGCGGCACGTGCGCTGTAGGTGGGAAGAGAGACGAAGGAAGGTGTATGTAATGCATGCATACAGGCGGCCGACACCCAGAATTACCGCGGTAAGAGACGCTGGGGCACGTGAGAATTAGGTTCGCCCCATACTCCTCTTCCAGACGCTGTCGGAAGACATCCATGTGGAGAAGACCCATGAAGCCTAACCGCCAGCCGGCTCCTAACGCGGGGCTAAATAAGGAAAATGACAGGAAAACGTGGTGTTATGGTGACAAATAGAAATACCTAAAAAGCCAACAGAATATAGGCAACTAAAGATAAACGGCAAGAGACTAACCCTAAAAGATATGTCTAATCCCCTTTTACTGCCAGCATATAGTTCAAGTGTGCAGTGGGCTTATGGGACACCAATGCATTCAAAAAAAGAATAAAGTGGACAATAGGCCAATGAAGATCAATCAAAATACTATCACAAGAGAAGCTGCACGGTCTCAATTCAAGTTAATACACGCAAAAACATACAGAAAGAGTTCAATAACGTTACCGCGCGTTGTTGGTGGCCCCACCTAAGGAACGATAAATGGAGCATTCGGTGTAAGAGCCACGACACATGGGTCCACGCAAGCTGCCCCAACAATGACTTACGTTGCCTACAACGACTGCATGCATGGAGGTACTTTACTTGCTCAAGGTTCGGCTAGATTTTCTGCGCCTGCAGTGACTGCTAGTTATTATTTCCTGTCCAACAACAGACTGACAATCTAATATGTACGCCCTTAGCTCCTACTACCATAAAGTGGTCGCATGTTATATAAGGGTTATGTTTCTGGCTGCGCTAAAGGAAATGCTTAAGAGATCGGTTAAGGTTGTGTTAAGTTTGCATGCCACAGACCATGCTGTCCCATCCAACCCTCTTGAACCAATAAAATTTGATTTGCTGATTTCCGTCCGTTTACACGCCCATAACTTGAATATTTTATATTGCACGTCAGTTCCAGCACCTCATCGGAGTAATCAAACAAACTTAGGCTAGAAATTCGAGTATTCTCAATTACCTCCACACCCTCCGTTGATTGCCTTGTTCATCTGCCCTGCTGATAAAACGAATACTATTACGCTTCACGTTTTACAGGAGTCCCTGTGCTCTATGTGCCCAGCGGACATACATATTAGATCCTTGCCAACAACAATATCTATAGAGACCGTTTAACTGTCAGCAACTTCTTCATGCGCCTGCTGTCAAAGTCCTTTATCTGGCACTAGATCTGGTAACGAGGGCCATCGCGGAGTAGGGTGGCCGAATTGCCAGTGTATTTTGGCATCCACACTATTTTGCAAATAAATGACGTGAACATAATTATTTGCATCTTTATCCATATTTGGTAACTAATGCTGTGCAATTTACGATAACAACAGTAGTTAAAGTGAGCACCATAGCAGCAAGCGTGTTTTAACGACCAGCATCCACAGTGCTTTTATATTGGCAGTATTGCCTACGTTATCTGAATCATTCACATCCATGCAGTTCGAGTCATTAGTGGTCGCAATAACAGTGGCAGGAGTTGTAGGAAGGAAACTAAGAGCAGTGGCATTAGCGCTAGTAATAGCATTTTAAATGGATATATCAGTATTATTATTATTAGTCGTAGTAGTAGTAATAATAATAATAGTAGTATAGTAGTAGTAGTAGTAGTAGTAGTAGTAGTAGTAGTAGTAGCAGTAGTAGTAGTAGTAGTAGTAGTAGTAGTAGTAGTAGTAGTAGTAGTAGTATTAGGTGACTTAAGTGCAGACGGACAAAGATGAAAGGGCAGACAGTGTATCAGTATTAAGACCATGACCTGGGCTCCAAAAAATGGTGTTCAGACTCACTGCTTTTCGGAGGTACATTCGACACTGGGATCGTTTAGGCACAATTTCTCTAGAGCGTCCCTGAGAAGTTTGTGTTCGGGACCATGTGTCACTGGGTAGATGCCAGCGTACACCTACGCAAACCAAAACCAAACCAAAGGGAATAAAGTGAGGAGCAACAGAGGAGAGAGAGAGAGAGAGAGAGAGAGAGAGAGAGAGAGAGAGAGAGAGAGAGAGAGAGAGAGAGAGAGAGAGAGAGAGAGAGAGAGAGAGAGAGAGAGAGAGAGAGAGAGAGAGAGAGAGAGAGAGAGAGAGAGAGAGAGAGAGAGAGAGAGAGAGAGAGAGAGAGAGAGAGAGAGAGAGAGAGAGAGAGAGAGAGAGAGAGAGAGAGAGAGAGAGAGAGAGAGAGAGAGAGAGAGAGAGAGAGAGAGAGAGAGAGAGAGAGAGAGAGAGAGAGAGAGAGAGAGAGAGAGAGAGAGAGAGAGAGAGAGAGAGAGAGAGAGAGAGAGAGAGAGAGAGAGAGAGAGAGAGAGAGAGAGAGAGAGAGAGAGAGAGAGAGAGAGAGAGAGAGAGCAGGATACGGTTCTCCGACACAGCGGCAGTGCCAAGGTAAAAAGAACAAGAAAGTCTAAAGTGAAGGATGAGAAGCGCCTCAACGTGTCAAAACACAGTTTGACCAGACATGCCGTCATTCAGCACAATTCCAGTGCTTTTTGTACATTAATATAGTGCTTGTATAATTGGCTCCAGTGAAAAGGTTTAGCTGGGGTTTAGGCATGAAAGACCGCATTCGCCCGTAATATAGCATAGTAAGCATGTCAGTCAGCAGGTGAGGCCTTACGATAAAAGAGGTCCATCATTCGACACTTCGTTACTTTTATTTCTACCTAGCATTAAAGCTGCAATGTGAAATTCGCTCACTGCGTGGGATCCGATCCACGTGTGGGAGCGCGTCTAGGTATAGGTTCGCGCTGCGCCAGTAACCTGCGCCCTCTCCCGTCTCTGTTTTTTTTGACTTGGTCATGACACCGGGACCAGGTCAGGGAGGGGGAAGAGAATTGGGCAGAAACAGTGCAAGTCTGCTACCAATATAATATAAATCACGTGCAAGTCACTGTCCCTGCTTCGCTCTACTGTGGAGCACACGGTGGATCTCGCCAAAACCGGTGGTCGAACTGTCACGATGGACATTTTGAATACCTGTTGAAGTACTTAAGCGTCTTTGTTGACAGAAAAACGACGTACCACGGGCTTAGGTGGTTCAATGTAGTTGACCGTCGGCGACTGTTTAGATCCACTGTAAAATACGTCCCCAGTGACGACCTCAGAAGGTGTGCGGATATCCATGGACACGAATCCCACCTGGCCGGGGTAGCTGTTTGATAAGATAATACCAGTGATGTGGTGTGGAGCCAATTTGCAGAATTAAAAACAAAATGCTTAAGAGACTTATGCAATTTACAAAACAGGTCTCTGTGTTTTAGGTTTTTGAGGTTGAAAAGAGGTAAAAGTATTATAATGGTGGAGTTTAATGTCCTCAGCAATTAATAGTTAACGTGGAGTAAATTTGACTGAATTACACATCCTAATGCTATAAAAGGAGAATTAGCAGCCACATTTTAAACCAACGTAATTTTAGGACAGTTGGCGAACTCACGAGTATTCCGATGAGCTTCGTGTTTAAAACCTAAAGCAGCTATAATGCTGGAAGGGTTTAACAGTTTATGGGGAGAATTTGGTTCTGAGTGCTAGGCCGAGAACCTTGGAAAGAAAATTAGAATGTACATGCTTCATATGTGGGGTTACAACTGGCTATGCCCATAGTCCACTATAAATAGGAACAGCTAATCTTGACTGCCTACTGGCAACGGATAGAGTACATACCTTTCTCAGTGAAATCTCATTCGCTCTAAGGACTGGCAAAACCTCGTTATCTCCAAAGGACAGAAAACACGATGAATAAACTACTTGAATTGTCTTGCCCCTAAGCCTTTTCCTTCGTCCGCTGTCTGCGTTGTTAGAAATTTTTCGTTTTCTGCTTGCTTCTTACAAAGCCAACAACAGTTCTGCGAAGCTGGCTTGCTATTGTGTAAAATGTAACGAGCAAACTTGCCATTGCAGTATTGTCGTAGTCGTGTTTGGGGAAATCATGTTCGCAAAAAAGCAATATACACCACCAGGAGAAAGTCACTTACAGAGCCTCGCAGGATCGTTCGTCAGGACTGAGAATACCAACTTCTCGAACCTTGTAGGCACGGCCATTTCTGACTATTCGTAGATCCATGCCTGAAAACGAAAAATGCAAAAAAAACAGGTTGCCGATAATCGCCCGTAGGTGGTCAGTCAGGTTTTGACTCACGACGATAAGATCAAATGGAATCCTGCGGCACCTCGCTTAAGTGTGCAACGGAGTCCACATAAAATATTCGGCTGCCGGTGGGGCCTCGCCACTCAGATATTTGCAGCTTTGGCTGTACTAAAACCTTCCCCTCGCTGTCCTGGGTTCGAACCCCACAGAGGTCAGCGAATTTTTACAAATGGGTCAAGTAAATTATCCAAATCTGACGAAATCTCCTATCGATCAATTGTGCCTGGTAGGCGTCTGGTGGATTCTGGATTGATGTCTTAGCAACTCCAGCTTGTATAGGCAGCTTACTGGCAGAAGATCATTACCGAAAAGGTTAAGATCATTGGTCGCGAGTTCGAGCCTCGGGGGGGGGGTGCACCGACCGGGGTTGCGTATGACCAGCTGATGACAGTTAAAAGGCCAGAAATGGCCATTTCAGCCTCCCTTGTCTTTTTCGCTGCTGGCGGGGCTCGAAAATGAGTCTTAGCACAGGACGTGAGTTCCGTAACCGGTGAGCGTGCATCCACGATGATCAGCTTACTGTATCCGAATTGGTGGATTCCATACGTTTGAGTAGGCTATGTGAGTAAATTAAACCCAAATGTGATTAATGAAGCGGCTCCCAGTGGGGTCCCGTAGCTCCGGTGGTTGGAGCTTTAGCAGTCCTGAAGCCTTCACCTTGCTGTCTTGGATTTGAATCCGACCGACGCCGCCGAGTTCAGCGCAATTGGGTCAAAGGAATCATTCAAATCTACAAAAACCCCTTTATTGATATTCGGAAAAGTCAGAGAAACTTACTGGCGCTTGTCTAACTGACCGAAGCGAACAAATTATGGGAGAATAGTGCTGTCTGCCCTGCTACTTGTCGCGCAACTTTTAATCGTGAAGAAACTGCTTTAGGGCACTTTAAAACAATAAGATCTCCGCTCGCTCAGTCGCGAAACTCATAAATAATAGGAAGAACATTGATCGTAACAGAGTTGCAGTAGATTTCTTATCTCATTAAATGTCCATCAAAATTCTTAAATGTGTTTTCAATTCGAAGAAGTGTGGTGGTAAAACTAATTACGGTTCAACCTAATCCCAGGACACGACAGCTTTTGAATGAGTTTCTTTCAAACCATCTGTAATGTTTTTTTAAAACCGAAAGGTACCCTTTATTCTAGAATGAAATTCGAAGAAAAAGTTCTTCGATACCAAATGAATACAAGAAGTAATATTATCGTCAGGGTTTTTATAAAATATATTTGAATTTGTAAGAGCATCGATAAAACAATGAGAAGAATTTATACTACTTAAGTAACAGTTTTTACAGTTTACTTTGCAGGCGGTTGGAAAGAAACTGATTCAAAAGCCGGAATTCTGACGTGTCTGAAATATCTATGGATTCAACTAAAAGATAATTAATATTGCAAACCCGCTTAGACAGTCTGTTCGAAACGAAAACACACTTCCGAATTTCAATTAGCATTTTATGAGGTAGCAAATCTACTGTACCTTTTGTTCCCTCTTCAACAAGGTCAAGTCGGTACTTCAGGAAGTTATAAATAATCTGCTAAAGATGAAAAGCAGCTTAATGAACAGTTGTATGTTTTGGACGTATTTACGGAAAGGTAACAAATCACAAGATAGTTCACCATACCAGGCGATATATTTCCACCGAGAGTGAGTACTGTGACCACAACACCCCGAAATGGACGATGTTCAGAGTCCAGGACCACGAAATGGGCAGGGGATTGCATGGAATCATCAACTGATGGGCTTGGGAAAATTAAAATCCAAGTCAAAATAGGCGTACCTATGACTACCTAGAAAGTAATAGGCTCAACTATGGTCTAGAGGAAAAATAAATGTAGCCTACGCCTGAAGAATTAAAAATGTCCACTTAAGCCATATTTAAGTCAAAAAGAACAGAAGGATACGTTCTTCTGAAAGTGCGGGAACATTGAAAACAAAGCCAATCTGATCGAGTCCGACGGAATTACCATTTTCCATCTAAAATTAGTGTAGCTATGATGTCCTCAATGTTTGTCCCACGTTTCGCAGAAACCTCAAGTTAAAATAGAAATTGTATAACATGATGAATAGACAATACCGACAACACGTCATTCGGGTTGATTCCGAGCAGTAGTTTTAGTTGCTGCTTAACCTTTGGTGGATCCGCAGTGGGGAGATCAATTTTGTTGAGTACAGGTATCACTTTCAGGCCACGCGAGGTAGCCATGTGAAAGGTTGCTAGGGTTTGAGCCATCACACCCTATGAAATAAGAGGCAAACGACGTCCCACCTCACAAGCATCTACAAGCAGTAGAGCATTATCAGAAGCCATTATGGACTTTTTCACTTCGTAAGTAAAATCCGCATGACCCTAAAAGGTTAACAGACGGCAAGGAATTAGGGAAACAACGGCATCTAACGGGAGTGTCGAGGAGGTTGAGTAGAAACGTCTGATTTTCAAAGCGACAAAACATGGCTGCACTGCGAGCCTTCACGGTGATGCCCCTGGCGCGCTCTACACTCAGCTTGTCCAGCACCTGCGCATTGGCCTGGCTTTTCTCAATGACGCCTATGGAAGGCGGAGGGGATGGAAGAGGGTGGGTGAGGATAAGAGCTTACGAACCCGTGTACTCAAGAAGACGATCAACGAGGGTACTCTTGCCATGGTCGATGTGGGCAATGATGCAGAAATTGCGAATTAATTCCGGCTTGAAATCGGAGAGGTTGAGAGGCTAGGCGAACGGTTGGAAAGAAGAAAGAGGCAAACCTTCGCAGTTGAGAAATGATTGCATCGGCTGAGCCACTTCCAGAGATCATAAGTTGACCTTCCGAGGTATCCTGACCGAAAGTGCATGATCAGATTTACTGAAGACGGGTCATTCTGAGGATATTTTATACTGAAACAGTGGGAAAGGAGGCAGTGAGGACTGAGGTAGGCACATATTTAGAGTCCTAAGAGCTTTAGGGCTGGCATAAAAACTGTGGATTATTGATTGTTAGTCGCCGTGTAACCGTTTGTGTGGGCCGTAGACTCTGAGTTTCACGACAAAGCGAAAATGCCCCCCGACACACTGCGACAAGGCTTGATCAGTGTAAGCAAATCTTGCCTGAAGAAACATAAATCTACTAGAGATACAGTTAACGGCTGCCGACTTAAAGGCGTAGGCGGTTCGCTAAAGATAATGTTCGCAGTATCACACGATTTAAGTGTGCAAATGGGCAAGAAGCACGCTATGAGCTCTCCTTATACTTGTGGTAGTGATTACATTTGGCGGAAGAAAAACTGTCCGAAATTTAAGATTGATAAATAAGTTTTAACGTAAGGGACAAATAAAACCGTAATGGCCATTTCTGTCTTAAAGGACATCATTAGTTATTGGCGGCGTAGACACAGGTCGGGTTCTTGAAGCTTTAAATTAGAGCATTTATTCATCGAACATTATTTTAAAGTCAAGCGCTCTACAACGCAAGCTACAGACCCACTTTTGCAAGCTAGGGGATAAACGATCCCTGATCCATCCTGCTTTCAGGAAGGGAATGGGCATTTCAATTTTACATTGAATCTTAGGGAATAGGTGCCTGGCAGCTGGTAGTACAGTGATTAGAAAATAATCATACGTAGGTGCATATAAAAATATTTAAGCCTGCAATGGCCATTTCTGGCTCATATGGCAACGCTAGCCAGTGTTACCTCAAGCCCAGGTTGGGTGTCCGTGATTTAGGGCAAAATGCAAAATGCTAACGGCAATCATGAAAGTAGGACACAGTAGTGAACACAGTCCCATGTAAACTTGGATAGTTATGTGCACATAAAAATCAGAAGAGCATGCAAACTTCCAAGGGCAAACAAAATATTCCAGGGAAGACGAACAACAGCTTCCGAAGGGCTAGGACCCCAGAGGACCGTTAGTGGGCAATTTCAGGAATTCGGATTGCCCGGAGCGTATAACAGGTGGTGGCTAAAAGTGTCATCAATGATAGTGTCAGGGACCTTGACTGCGATGTCCTCCTGTTCGCTGACGGCATAAAACTATGGACAGTTGTTGAAAATACGGCAGACGAAGACCATATGCAACTGAAGTTGAACAGGCTCAAGTACTGGTCAAAGCGCTGGCTTATGCCGTTTAACGTTAGTACAATTTTCTTCAAATTGGCCGCTGTGGAGGCTCCACGAGAATTTACTTTCTAAATGATACATCATTGCAACTAGTTGACAGGCAGATGGACTTGGGTGTGTGGATTACATCGTCACTCAAACCAACACTGAACTGCACGAAGGGGGCCAAGTCAGTCATGTCCGTATTGCAAATCATCAGGCGCGCCTTTATGGGATTTTACAAAGACAATTTCTCCAAAATATTTGGAAGATTCGTGCGGCCGCACCTAGAATATGCCATACAGGCATGGAGACCTTGAACTGACAAGGATAGTACAGTCTTAGAGAAAGATCCAGAGACGGGCGATAAAAATTACTAAAGGCCTGCGAACGCTAACCTATGAAAACAGACTATCGACCCTCAACCTATTTCCCCTTTCCTACAGGCAACTACGAGGAGATCTCATACTAACCTTTCGCATTATGAATGGCCTGGACTGTCGCTTTATTCCCAATTATTTTTTCACTCTGACTAACACGCCCACCTTGCGAGGTCACGCTTTAAAACTACGCACAGGTAAAGCAGGGTTCGATGGACGCAATTACTTCTTCAGTAACAGAGTGGTTGCAGCGTGTAACGCTCTGCCCATGGATGTTGTTCTCTCTACTACCGTGAATTCCTTTAAGCGCAAACAACGCTCATCAAACACCCTTATAGTCAAATTGCATCTGATCATACTACTTATAATAATTGAGTAGTTTTTTAAGTGCATTTTATCGACTAGCCAACGGCTGCTTGTTTTCCAACGTCACGGTGGAAATATCGTTTCAATTTTCCTTATGCATCGATGTTTTCTTAGCCACTTTGTAACCAATAGGGAGCTCAAAGGCGTTCGTCTATCTTTCCCTTCATATAACTGTACTGGACTGAACTGAATGTCAACAGGCTCACGGGGGTCTGACGAATAAGCAGTCGCGCCCCATCACGGCAGTGGCATCAGAGCGTAGAGAGGGGGAAGAGATCTGGCATGCCGACTGCTTTATTAAATGCTGCAAAGCCCGGCAACGGCACTATGACCGTGGGACGCTAGTAGATAAGGGCGCTTGCCAACACCGCCTTACGGCAAAGGCGACAATCCCAACGAGCAATCCGAAGGGAGCCAACCTGTATTTTGAATCCCTAGGGAACCGAATTAACATGTTCACGGCATCATCGCAGTCAGATTAGGCATGATCATAGCCGTATGAGATACAATAAAACGAGCAATTACTAGAGAAAATTATGCCCGGTCAATAAAAGACCGCCAGACTAAATGAAATAAATTAAATCTGTTAGGCTAACTAGTAGTGTTAGCCCATGCAAATGAAAGGTATGGGTCTTAGGGTAGAAGCCCCAGAAGACAAGTACGGAGGAATTTTGACGATTTTGGATATAAAACCTAGTGAGTGGGAGATACAATTTAAAAAACACTATTATGCTTACTCTAGCATGGAAAAATTGGCCTTACGAAGGACTTATAGTGGCAAACGGCGGTGCAGTGAAAGAAGGCTGGGATGAACATATGTCATATATAGTTTAGTTTTCATTTCACTGAAGACAGCACCGGATAGTAGATGCAAATAGTAGAAGAGACTCGAATGTAGGCCAACCACCTGCAGTGCGAAGTATATTTAATTAATTTCGTACCGACAGAAACATCCATTGCTGAAAGCGGAAGCCTTTTAAGTAATTACAACGGGCGGCTCAGCGAAATTTTGTGCAATCTATCCGACTCTTTCACTTATATCATACACTCTTTGCAATGGAAGATTTTCAGTTACAATGAGCAGTGACCTTTGTCAAGCAGTTATGTTTAAATTGTTTGATAGGTTTGCCCATTCCTCGTGCAGAATTGAATACGTTCTTCGAAAGCTAATCAATGGTGGACCGACATGGTATGTTAAAGGAGTTATGTGGCCTAAAAAGGAACTGCTTTTCCGTATCGGTATGTTTTCAAACCCACCATTCGGTTACCTAATTTAGTAGCATCCTCTTGTAGCTCACGATATGCATGGCGAAAGTCGGAGAAAACGGAAGTGCAATTTCTGGTAAATTTGCATCTCTTCATAAAATCTATAAGTAGACACAAGTCCCCATAAATCGAGGAAGGAGAAAACTATTTCAGATGAAGTTGGTCCACCCCGACGGCGGCCAAATTTTTAAATGTATTGTGTTTAATTGTCCGGCCGCAGAAAACCACACGGCTTGAAAACAACCGCTGCATAGTATGACCCCGCACAGTGATCAACCCTCTAAGGAGTATACTGCGGGTTCTAGTGTGTCACCGGGAGAGCTAGGCCTACCAGCTTTGAGCTTGGATATGCTGTCTGCACACGTTCCGTTTGCTGCATGCCGAAGTCGGAGACAGGATATTTTTCAGGAGATAGGAGACGGGACTATCAGTAGTTAGTTTCTTTGTCAGAGTCTGCATCACTGTCTGGAGGTCATATTTCCGACAAAAGGCCTTGGAGCTAAGAATGACTATGCAGGTGACATAAACAACAGAGGGCACTTTGGGAGTTGCGTACATTTTGTACATTTCCGTAGTCAGTAGTCTGCTCCTGTGGGAAGAAATAAATAAGCCCCATACTAAGCTTGAAGTATCCGGGACGCTGTCCCATTATGACAATCCGTTTTCAATGTCACTAAGAGTGGCTTTTGGGGCGAGGCAGGAACAATGAAATCCGACGTCCTAGCTGAAGTTTTGTGCCTACGAAAACTCAGAGGTCAAATATACAAGACTTTGTAAATAAGCTACTTAGGCACCGGTGTAACTTAAATGGACAGGACACTGGGCAGCCAATAGAAAGAAAAAACATATATCTTGCTACCCTTTTTATGACAAAGCGGATGCCAGCCATTTCAATCTTCCTCGTAGCCTGTATATCGTGCTTATAAACCCGTCGTCTGTTGACTGAGGTAACGTTAAACAAGTGAGATGATACATCTGGCCACCATGCCTGCATATTTGGCAGATTTTGAACACTACTGAATTTCGCCAACCGAGAAGTTCACTGATAATTGGGAAGAGTATGCTACGGCTATCCCCTCCGTTTATTCTTCTGCTAGCACCACAGACGGAAACCGATTCGAAAGTAGAATGCGAAGGATGATCGGGTGGTGTGAAATGAACAACAGCATTTTCTTAGTTTTCAAGAGGCTGCTACCAATCGTCGACCACAGCATTTTGCTTTCCAGTTGAAAAAAAGTAACGCATACGAATTGGGCGGTTAAGGTGTGGGACAAAGTTAGGCCTCTTTCGAATTTCGCCACCTTAGCTGAGATAACATATCGCAAGCACAAAACTCTACGGTCAATCAGTGGTGCATTCTGTGGTTGACAGTGAAAGGCAAACAGAAATAGTTCTGTCACTAGTTCACTATATACCCTTTCTCGATTAAAATCTAAAATGATGCGTTTACAGAAAGAAAAGCCAGAACGAAGGAAGCTGAAACCGAAAGGAGCCAAACATGCGAAACGAATCGCCAAAACCATCGGTGATGAACTCGCGGTTGGTCAAAAAATGCGCTCCTGTGAGCAAGAGGCCGGTGAAATTCTAAACTCATGGGTAGGGCGAGGACTGCGCCCAAACTATTGCATGGATTGATGCTGTCGCAGAAAGTCCGGCGTGCCTAATCCAAAACGAGGTCTGTTCTCGAACGACAGTTATCAAACACAATGTTTGCGATTCTTCCGCTCACAGTATTCACTTTTAGATAGAAGTTATCGGACGGGTTCCCCGTATGCGGATTTAGTTAACGATGGAAATACTACGAGGGCTTTAAAAATCCCGGAAACTGCATTTGTTCAGCGGAAAATATAATCTCCAATCTGTACATGTGACATAAATTTGGCTCTCATATGTGACTGTTCACTAATCCAAGTGGACACTCAATAATTACTTAAGATGGTACTGAAGAAAACAGCAGCCTTCACAGCGAAGATGCAGAACAGAATCGATTTAGAATTCGTGCACACGAAACCGGATACTGACTAACATAATGGCTTGGCGCTAGTAGGGAAATATCTTGAGCGTAACAGAGTTCAGTTAATCTGCGTCTTGGTACAATTTTTACAAAATTGAAAACCACAAACGGTCTTCCGAAGAACTTATAAACAGAGTAGTTAAATAGGGTTGAATGCATAATGAGACTTTATCGAATACAAGACTAAATCTCGTGCGGTTGAGAGGTCATTTTATATAAGAAATATGGCACTGGTGGACCAATAGATGGCCTTGGCCATAGCAAAAACTTTTTCGACACACTGTCTTATACCATCATCGATCACAATGACCCACTGTTAACAGAATCTAACACTGTAACAAGGTTACCAAGCCAGACTAAAATCGGACGTTTGTAACTACTCACTAACAACCTCTGAAATAGAGGTACCGACAGTAGGACGTAGTCGTTACCTGAATTAATTTCGTGTATTTTATAAGTAATGTGGATAAATGCATTATCGTAGTTATGGTTAGTGAGCTACATACTAACACAATAAAACTACATTAAAATATTCTCTCGTGAGACCTACAATCTAAAATTTCGAAGGTCCGATCGCTATCGGAAGGCTACCTGATGGCGGATAACACGTGTGATCTGACAGGATGTGGTTGACCAAACGAGCATATATATGGGCCTACGGGACATTATCCTCAGAGGGCGGTATGAATAACTTGCCAAATAGTAGGCTGCGTAGCAGGCGCATATAATTCCGTTCGCCGGGGACTTTCGTAAGTTGGCCACCTGCCGACAGGAAGGGTAGCGGCAAGAAAAACTAAAGCCCACCAGAGAAGGGTAGGTAAGCATCTCCCAGGACCGAGAGTAGATTACATTTTAGGTCATGCAGGGTCAGTACAAGGAAACCATTAACATGATCAACGGGTGTGTAGTAGGCAAGCGCATGGTGCCAAATAAGGTCTCCATAAAAGACCATTTCAGTCGCAACGGTTGCGAGGAAAACAGCGAGTTTTGGAAGGATGTCACGGAATAAGGAATGGCCAATAACGGGGGAAACAGACAATAGTTCGAGCCTTCATATCGACCCTGATAACAATTTTGCAGCATTACGCTCGCGTGCGGACGCCTACGCTGGTACGCGCCTCAATTTTACAGGCACACACACGCATGCAATGACCCCTAATAGCAAACGCTAGCATTATGCCGGCATACTCTCTGCATTTACATGCCAGAAAAATTCCCACACGCAAATTGGCTGAGATACTCACGTGGTGAAGAGATTTCGGGATCTGAGTCAGCGACATGACTGCCATTGGTCTACGCGTGTCAACTGTTGGCGGCCATTTTAATCTAACATCCGTTACCTTTAATATTTGTACTTTTGATCGATTATTTACATGTTCTCAAAAAAATCCAAGTTATTCTTTACAAGGCGATATTGACGTACAACCAACGGATGATCCGTTTCCTTCTTCTATCAACTCAGACTGGTTAATTCGAATTTTCTCTGGAAGAATCAAAACTTCACTAGCAGAACGTAATCGTGCATTTTCAAGCTGACATACTTATCCATGTTGGTTTTTTATATTAATTTACCGGCACGTATCTTCTCAGTTGTGGGAAGAATGACATACGTGTAGATTGAAACTTTAATGGTCGACAAAGGAAACTGAGTTTCTGTGCAACGCACAGGTATAAAGTGATCGAAGTTAGGTCAGTATAAATCACATAACTGCACGACTTCTTCAGCCGTTTTCATTAGGTGGTTTAACGGACCACAGAACCGAAATAATTTTTTGAAGGTACTGGGAACAATTTTTGCGCGGATCCCGGATGGGAATGGTGTAATCGGTGGTCTGTGAATATGGCCGGTGTTCCTTCTTTCCCTACCGCTGACATCGCCTCCCCTCGTTACCAATATCGCACTGCCTCGCAACTCCTTGACCATCAGCATCTCCACGACTCTAACCCGCAGTAACCAATGGCGCTGACCTCCCCACCGGTATCTTACAGATCATTCGTGACCACCTCCCACTCCAAACGGATCGATTGTAAAGGTCCCAAGTATCGGCTTGTATCTTTATACTTATCTTTTATTGCCTACCATTTGTCACTTTAAACATACATCCCTTGCGTTATAAACTTATTCTCTCCTTCTATGTATACACGTGTGCCTGATGAAGTGCTTAACGATTCTGCCGGCGCTATATGACAGAAGCCGGAATGGAACACAAGACGGTGGATCTTCTTGGTGCGTATGGCCTTCACGGGTGCCTGTAATGCCATTTCTAATCAACGAAGCCATCAGGAAAGGCTCTACTATGCCAAAATTAACTTATAAATAACGAAAACATTATTACTCAGATTGTCATTACTCTTAAATGGGCAATAGGACTGGTGAGCGTGATTTACATAAACTCCTGGGTGCGTTTCACACGAGCTGAAAGGCTTTTTCGGACGGGCATCAGCGTGGCTTGAATAAGCCAGCATAATGTTAACACAAACTTACCGACATTATACCAGCAGTTCGTTGTTAGGGACAGCGCACGCTCATACAATGAGCCGTTCTTGCCGGGCTGCCCCTACCACCTTTCCCTTCTGTATAACCAGCAAGCTGGTTTTTTCCTCCCAGGGAGAGCTTTATCACAAGTTGACAACCACCTGTCTTACCTTCTTGACTCATGAGTCTGCTGTATATACAGCAGACCGAGGGTTTTGAGAACGAAAATATGTCAGATTTTATCCTTATAAAGCATTTTTCAAAAGTCACTGCTAAAATAGTAGACCACGAGCATAGAGAAGATGTATTAATGATCAGAAAACGGACACAAAAAGCATTGACTAAATAGCGAAAACGCGGGCAGCCGATAAAGCGAGGCCATACCCGTACCACCAAAACACTAAGAAGAAATAGAAAATGCGCTTATTATAAACAAAAGTAATCTCGTATAAAAAAATTGATGGAATTAAATATTCTTATTCCTTAAACAATGAAAATCTTGTCATAAATCACCCTATGACGGATATGATAAAGAGAAATTCAGGTGAATATGTTCAATCAACGCCACATTGCACAACTGAAGGAAAAAAATAGTTACATAGTGAACACAGAAAAATTTGCCAAAAGTTAGCAGAATTCTGTCAAACGCAAGCCAGCATTCGCTGGTTTCGCTCATTAAGGACGGAAAAATGATATAAAAAAATAGGTTCGCAAGATAAGATATATTTAGACAGCATAGCACTGACTTCTGTAAGCGGCCATGACTTGGCCATGCTCAATGCACGGCCAAGGACAATACTGACATCCATGAGATAGAAATCGATTAAGGAGTCTTTATCGAGTAATATTCGAACTAGACGATGCAAACTCGGTACGCCGCAATACTGACATCCCTGAAATCCTGGATGGCATACGATACATTATCAATTTGTTCGTGAACTGGGCATGCACGAAAACCCCGATTCAAAGTCAAGGTCAAGTGGGTGTGGATCACTTTTTAAAGATTAAATAAGCTTTGTTTGTTGACTTTGCCACTGGTTTATTCTGTTAATTGTGAGTTCCTGTAGCAAATTATAGCTTTAGATGTTGTGCCGGCAAAAATTATCGCTATGGCCAAGGTCGACTACCTCTCTACCACTGGGGGAGTTCTGGTCCATAAAAAGCGGCCCTTACCTTTTGATATCTAATTTGACTAGAATCAAGCGTACGCCTCATCCTGCAATGAGAGGTCTTTGTCTGATGAAATAATAGATTGCCTGCTACATTTAGAATTTATTTATTTAGAATTTATATTTGGTTAGCACCGGGAAGTTACTGTCTAAGCAAACATTAGTAACGAAATAAAGTTATGACAATGTATGCAGATAAAATGTACAAATTCATAACTTGTCCTGCTATGTCAACAGTTAGCAATGTTTTAAAATTAATGGTGAACTAGAAAAAATAGGCAGTGAAAAAAAAACTCCTACCATTAAAATGGAGGCAGAGTTCAATAGTCCTTCATTTTCGAATAGAAGGTAGGAGAAAAAACTGCTTAGGAAAAAATAGTCAGGTGGTAGAATAGGGTAATACTGCAGTAGCATTTCAGAATGAGATAATGAAACGTCGAGGTGATTCGTTCTTGATCACTTAGGCGTATGAAACAGAATCTCACGAAAATGCGTCAATGAACTTAAGTCCTCAGCATCATATGATCCAGAATTGAATTCTGATGATGGTAAGTATCCAAACAAACCGCAGCATTTAAGACTGTGGACCACCTGTTGTCATGTTGAACAAATGGCATCCAACGTCATCGATGGCCTCGACGTCTGAATCCCTATTTTATTCTTTCTGAAAAGCCCATAGGATTAATCGTGTGAGATCTCAAGAACGGAGTAATTCTGTTAATCCTGCACCCACATCAAGGGCGCCAGTTACTTCTTGGAAGCCAAAGCAGATTTTTATCTAAAAGACGCAGAAAAATCATAGAAATCTAGCTTTTCCATGAAAATACTCTAATAAGATCACATATTACTACTCAAAACATGCCAAGCCCAACTACCTCGAATTTCCAGCTACCTCCTGACCCTATATTGAGGCTGCTAAACCAAAAATGCCAACATTCTCGTCTACGTAGGGCGCTCATGTTAAGTGTAACCTGCAGATCAGGAAAACGCTCAGTTTAGTTTCACTCAATGTGAAATCAGTTGTAAATGAGATGGCTGAGCTGATAACATTAGCTTTTCAGCTTGATCCAGATTTGTTGTGCATCGCCTGATCCTGGGCACACTCTCCTATTTCTGATTCGGCGCTTGCTATAGATAATTTCAATTTGTACCGACAAGACCACGCTGAAAACGTGGCAGGGATTGCCTGCTTTACATTAAGTAATACTTTGCATATTTCACTTTCAGCTGAGCATTTCGCCATTTTCTGGAAATGTATGCTTTCTTTCGGTCATCCTCGCACACAATAAAAAGCGGTAATTGGTTCTGTCTATAATCCTCCGTGTTATTCTAGCAATGAAAGCGAAGTCTGTGAACTATTTGAAAATCAAAGACTCAATTTGATGTCAAAATAAGCGTAGGTGATTTTAATCTGCCAGACATTGACTGGTAGGCAAATTTCTCTCCATTAAAACTTCAGAAATTGATCGATAGTATTAACTTTTAAACATGTCCCAACTGGTTCGTTCAGGGACTAGAAAGTATAGCATTTAAGTTTTAATTTTCACAAATGATGTCCACCCTCTTTTTATGAATTTCCCTCGTGATCTATTCACAAGTGATCACGAGCTAATTCATTGTTGTTTTCTAGTCTCCGTTCCTACAAAGCCTGAGGTAAAATGCAATAACCTCTTATTTGCTATCACAAACCATGAATTAATAAATAATTTCGTAAGCACTCTAGATTAACGTAGTACATGTTCAATCAACGATACAAAAAAACTTCCATGAGCTATTGCACAGCCTTAGAGAAAAAATCCGGACATTGACCCGGCTTAAGATTGTAAATTCAAATACAGCCTCTTCAATCGTTCCTCATTTTCATTAAACGCCCTCTCTTGTTAAACTCTGAAAAACTAAAAAGCAAAACAAATCATTAATTTTCGCATAAGTAATCAAATTCTCAACTCCTCCCAAAATGGCTTTTTACCGGACTGCTCTTGTGAAACCTGACACACATCTTTTCGAAATCTACTTACCTCTCTTCGTAATGATCATCTTTCGGTAGTAATTATCTATTTTGATCTTAGTAGGGCATTCGATAAAGTGCCTCATAGATGACCTCTTACTAAAGTACAGGCTATATGATTTCGCAGTAACCTTACTTACTTTATTAGCTCTTACTTATCTGCTCGAAAACAAAAAGTTTTAGTGGGGTCCTCATACTCAAGTGCCTCCCCGATTGTGAGTGGTATTCTTCAAGGTGCTGTATTAGGTCCTCTGTTGTTCTTACTTTACATAAATTATATTTCATCGATAGCTAAGCATTCTCAATCTTATATTTATGCTGATAACCTCAAATGCACGTATTTCTTCTCTAACTATACGACCGAACGATGCCTAGAACAAATTCATTCGGACATAGACGATCTTTCGGCGTGGAGCTCCACATGGCTAATGGACTTCTCAACTTCTATGTGTCACTTCATGAGTTTTGGGCCTGAAAAGGCTGCCGCAACCTGTTATTTTTAATGTTTGCCCTATGACTGAATGCCCCTCCATCAAGGACTTGGGCTTAAGCTAGACCAATAAATTAGATCTTGCACCTCATGCTGATTTAATTATGGCCAAAGCCGCTCAGATTTGTAGCTTGATTTCTTATAATTTCTACCTTCCTGAAATTAAGTTAAGACTTTTTCGTGTGTTTGTCCTTCCTATTCTTGAAATTTGCTGTCACTTCTTCGATTTAATGAACGAATCTAGCAGTTCAAAAATTGAAAATGTTCAAAGACATTTCACAAAAAACTTCTGAATCTGACTTTCTAACATATTTCCTACTCAACTAGATGCCAGCCGACGAAGCTAAAATTTCTTTGGGTCAGGAGACTGGAAGTAGGCTTTTGTCTCCCTTTTAGACCAAATAATAACTCAAATCTCCCCAAGCATTCTGTCATTAGTCTTCCTTGTAACCTAAGAAATTCTGCACTAATTATACCTCCTCCGGCATCCTCCGCATCTAAAGGCTCTCTATTCTTTTATTCTGGGCAAAGCTTTCTTTTAAATAACTGGCCAATTGAAAAAAAGTTTGTTAACCAGTCTATCTGCATTCAAGCAAAGACTGCACATTTATCTTAACCCTGATTAAATTTGCCTTTTATTTTCCTCCACTTTTCCGAGCTGCTTTCTCTATGGCTCGGAGAAAGGACCATCGGGAATTTAAGTGACCCATTAAAACTATTTTTTTCTCTACCTCGAGTCCCCCATGAACCATGATGTCTCTTTATATCACCTGTCATTCAAACGATGAAGTCATTCGGACGTACACATTCGGACGTATGCAGTCTAAAATTCTGCCGTTTCTTTGGATACTTACCATCATCAGAATTCAATTCTGGATCTAAAGATGCCGTGGTCTCAAGTTCACTGGCGCCTTTTTACGAGATGTTATTTCATGCCCCGTAGTAATCAAGAACGAACAATATCGACGTTTCATTATCTCTTTCTGAAATGCTACTGCAGTATTAGTCTACACTACCACCCTACGCTTTTTGTCAAAGCAGGTTTTCCTCACCCTCTATTCGAAAATAGAGGCCTATTGACCTCTACCTCCATTTTTAAGGTAGGAGTTTTTTTCACTCTCTATTTTCTAGTTCAGAAGTAATTTCAAAACATCGCTAACTTTTGACCTAACAGGACAATTTCTGCCTACATTATTATATATTTGTAAATATTATCTGCACACGTCAAAATTTTATTTAGTTGCGAATGTTTTTTAAGGCAATGATTGGCTGGCGGTAACCAAATAAAGATTCTTAATTCTAAATATCCTTTTCAATCTCCGAAAATTTTGAAGAAGCTTAAAGCATGTCACACACGCTTTGTCCTCATTAAACTCTTGGCCTGTTTAACGTGAGGCAACTTTAATTAAAAATGTCTGGAAGTGTAGTCATTCGTAGTATAACTAGTGTTTATTCCATCATTTAAATTTAAATAAGCGTGCTGGTCGGGCAGCGATGGCTCAGTGGTATCAGCGTCGTTTCCGCACAATGGTGCCCTGGTTCGAACCTCGGCTTTGCCGCGTACTTCGCACGGTTCTTGAAGGCTATATTTTTGACTTCAACGGAGATCGCAAAAACAATAAATTGTGTTTAAGTTATATGAACAAATTTTTAGCGAGATCAACTTTATCAATAAAATATTGAAATGATTCAGCCGTTTGTAGACTGGAAGATCTCGTGGAGCTGCTGGTGAGAAGTGCACATGAGAAGGATATTGGTCGTATCCCCTACTGTCTTGCAGTAAGCTTATAAGGATGAAGAGTATGTCGAATAGAGTCCAAAGCTTCATAAAAAAGTCCGCAAGAGTAACCAGTAGACCGAACTTTCGAAAGAAGAAAATTCCTCTGAGACCGAAAATTTTAAACCGAATTTGAAGGGCATACGCAGTACCAAATTTAGTTCAGAATGGCAGGTTTTTTGTGCATGCTGAGTATGTTGCCTATCGATACAAACTAGTGGATGGAAACATTGAACTCGAAGTCTTAAAAAACGATTTTGACGCCTTTACCCAGTGGTACTTCACATGGTACCTTTCCCGTTCTTGGCCAAAATGTTCCGTTAGGGTTCTGAGGTCCAATTGCAAGCGTTCCTTATTGAAATTACACGGATGACCGCGCAGATGAGTTGTGCAGGCCAAGTCGCAGAAATCCTCCGGTCTCAGTGAGGAAGCATGCCCACGACTAATCCGGAATACTCACAGCAGTTTAGAACGAACGCACCTAGAAGACTGGGAAATAATTTAAGCTTTTTCAAACAATACTGGTTTAGTAAACGTTTAAGACCATCGACCATGTTCGCTGCCCTTCGTTGCACTTGCTCAGGGCTAACAATGCGAACGCTGACGATTTAAATTTGCCTATTGATATTAACCAGCCGATCACAACATCGTGCTTGAGCTCTTAAAAACGGATTTTCAAACCTTTGTTCAGTATTTTCGCACATGGTGCCTTTCAATTTTTTTGGCACAAGTGCTCCATTATGGTTATTGGCGACAACCATCAGCCCCAGCTAAGTACAGACGATCATGACCTAAATTTTACCGGAGTTATAAAGGATCAGGGCATATCATATTCTAGTAGTCTTAATCTGTCAGAGCACCGTACCCTGATTGTCTCGAAAGCACGCCGAACTATTGGGTTTATTCTCAGAAATTTCAAAACCGTCAATATTAGCATCAGCCTTTATAAAATTTGTCAGATCTAGTCTGGAATATTGTTAATTTCTATTAAGCTTTCTACACGCTGGTGAACGGAAGAAGATAGAATCAGTGCAGCACTTCTTTACTAAAAGAGTTTTCTGTTCAGAACACAGAAACATGTACTACCAACAACGCTGTGAGTTTACAAGCCTCGAACCGTTGTGGCTTCGCAGATTACAGAAGGGGCTATTTTTACTGTTTAAATTTGTAAACAGTTATACCTTTAACCCCCTTAAAACTCTGAGGCAGTTTGACCACTCTCGGTGCCCCAGGCATCGAGTTATCATTTTATTTCTTCCTCTGGTACGCACCTTTAAATACCGTTGGTTTTTTAGGTAAACGCTATAGCAATCTGGAATAAACTACCCAAATATATCACAATGCAGCAAAAAATCCTTTTTTTACGAGAGCTGTCACTAGTTTTCTACATTCAAGACACCTTCAACGAATATTTGATGCTGACTCGATTGAAGCTCTCTTCCGTTCTGATGGCATTCATGGACTTTGAATCCTGTGCTGAGGGCAATATTGCTGGCTCTGCAGTCCGTAATCGGCTTATTCCTCCTTTGAAAGTTAGCAGCCCTTCGCTGACATACCTGTTGGTGCAGAATACCGGATCACTATCAATTAAAAGAGAAGTACTACAGGGTGCACCTGTGTCAACCCTTAACGAATCTTAATCTGTTCCCTTTGAGTTATAGGCAAATGCGTGGTGATCTCCCTGCAGACATTCCGCATTGTGAAGGGATTGGATTGTTGCCTGGAATTCTCGGACTTCTTTGAATTTGCCACCACGACCCATCTCCGAGGTCACCCATTGAAACTGCGTCCAGCAGGCGAGACTGATGTGCGCAAGTTCTCCTTCTCTGTCAGAGTGGTTAAAACCATGGAATGCCCTCCCTGAAGACGTTGTGATGTCACCATCGCTGGAAAGCTTTTAAAAGGAACCTTGACAGTTTTTATGTTCCGCAACGAGCCTGAGCGATGAGGCATTTATCTTAACCCTCGAGAGTCGTGCACCACTTGTCAAATTTTATGACCGCCTTTTTGTACCTTGGCAACCCACACGGTTTCTCTGTATACCGCACTTAATTTTTATTTAATCACTCAATCAGCTGCAGGTTTTCTCCTGAAAACACTTTTAAAGAACGATCAAAAAGTTTTTCTTACTGTCAGCACTGTCAGCTGCAGATTTTCTCATGAAAACACTTGAAAGAACGATCAAATGTTTTCTCACTTTCAGCTCGATCCTCTTTTGACCTTGCCTGTAAACTGGCAATAAATAAATATTTCTTTTCATTCACGATGTCCAAGTTGAAATTTTGTACTCTAAATGGGGTCTCAAGAAGACGCCAAATATTGTCAAAAGAGTTCTTGGGGAAAATATGAAATGCACGTCTAACACAGCTTAACCTAATGGTTGCGTTCTGGACTGCCTTCTTACAGCATTTATTTATTTATTACCAGTTTACAGGCAAGGTCTAAAGAGATATACAGTTAAGGATCTAGCTGACAGTGAAAAAATTCATGATAGTACTTTCAGGTGTTTTTCAGGGGAACAAACTGTAGTGCATTGAATGATCAAATGTCGGTCGGGCAAGGGTTACACAGGTACATGGTGCAGTCGCTTTCCCTTCAGTTTTATTGATCCCGTATTCTGCACCAGCAACAGGTCTGTCAGTGAACGATTGCTCGCTGTCCACTGAGGAATTAACAGATTACGAACGGCAGAGCCAGCAATATTGCCCTCAGCATGAAGCCTGGCATAGGATTCAGAGTCCGCGAACACCATCAGAACGGAAATGAGATTCCACAGAGTCGGTACCCGAAATTCATGAGATGTTTCCTGAATTTAGAAAGCTAGTGACAGCTCTCTGAAACAAAGAATAGCTTTGCTAAATTTTGATAATTCTGGGTAGCTTATTCCAGCTTGCTATAGCGTTTACCGAAAAAAACTGATGGTATCTAACGGTGCGTGCCAGAGGAAGAAATAAAATGACATCTCGATAACTGGTGCGCCGAGAGAGGTCGAGCTGCCTCAGAGTATTAAGGGGTTTAAAGGTACAACGGTTAAAAAGTTTAAACATTAAAAATATTCCCTTCTGTAATCTGCGAAGAAACAACAGGTTGAGGCTTGTGAGCTCACAGCGTTATTGGTAGTACAGGTTTCTGTGTTCTGAAGGGAAAACTCTTTTAGTTAAGATGTGCTGGACTGATTCTATCTTCTTCCGTTCACTAGCGTGCAGAAGGCTAATTATAAACGAGCAGTACTCCAGACTAAGTCTAACACATTTTATAAAGGTTGCTTCTAATATTGACGGTTTTGCAATTTCTGAGAATAAACCCAGTAGTTCGGCTTGCTTTCGTGACAATCAGGGCGCAGTGCTCTGACAGATTAAGAATACTAGAAGATGATATGCCCTGATCCTTTATAACTCAAGGCACATTTAATTCAAGACCGTCTGTGCTTAGATGGGGCTGATGGTTGTCACCAATAACCATAACGGAGCACTTGTGCCAAGAAATTGAAAGGCGCCATGTGCGAAATACTAAATAAAGGTTTGAAGATCCGTTTTTAAGAGCTCAAGCACAATGGTGTGATCGGCTGGTTTATATCGATAGGCAACTTTTAAATCGTCAGCGTACATAAAGGATCTACCATACTGAAAACAATCAGGAACATCGTTGACAAAAAGGCAAAATAAAAGCGGGCCGAGCACGCTATTCTGAATAACTCAACACCTCACATGCGTGGGGTTGGAGATAAAATCGGAAGTTTTAACACATTGTGTGCGAGCATCCAAATAGGAAGATAATAAGTTCAAAGCCTTGTTACCTGTGCCAAAGGAGGCAAGTTTCAGTAAGAGGATATCATGGTCAACTTGCTCAAAACCATAAGTGAAATCGTAATAAACCATGTTAAGTGTAAAACCAACGTCTATAGATTGTAGCACATGATCAAAGAAAGAGAGCTGGCAGGTGTCACAAGATATTTTTTGGACGAACCAATGTTGAGCTATATTAAGAAGGTTGTTCTCTGTTAGATAACGCATCATCTTGTTTTGACCAAGGTCTTCGAGGAGAAATGAAGTGTTTTTCTTGGCCTTAAGTCACCAAATGACGTGGATCGGCCATGTTTGGGTTAAGGCAAAATGTGCAATTACTTCCATAAAAAAGGGAAGGTTTCATTTTCAAAAGCAAGATTAAATATCTTACACAGAAGGGACGGAAATATATCATTTGAATCAGCCTAAGGAACGCTGACCGGAACGCCACACAGTCAAGGAATATAAGATGGACAAAAACGCCAAAATGGCTATGGTCACGTCCCAGAGGGTAAAAGTTGTGGTTTCGAGAACGTTAGCGGTCGAAAACAAGCTCGATGGAGATAGAGCACCCGAATTTTTATTCAAAAGTTTGGACAAGAAAGCGTTGGAGCTATCGGTCGTCAACTTAGAGTCAGCTATGGGGTTTTCTAAGGCGTCTTGAGGTATGGGGTACTGCGACTTTATTGCGCGTGAAAAGAGTTTCACAACATTCAAGAAAGGAGGTTCGATAAATTTGACCTTACTGGCTAGCTGGTTGTGTTTCTACAGCCTCTTAACCTGCCTTAAGTTTAATTGTAGCAAGGTTAGTGGGAAGCGTCGTTTTTAAGATGAAAATAACGCGAGTGTCTACGCAGTCTACGGCTAAAAGTTAATGCGAGGTAGACTTCATCCTTCATATTGCTTATTTTCTTTTGGGAAACAAATCGAGAAATAAGTCAACGTAGAACTTAATACAATGTATCAGTACAAAAATTCACATCAAAATATAGAACAAAGTTATTGCAATCATATGAATTAAGAAGTGTCAGTAATTCCCCCATATATGCTGATCGAAAGTCACCAAAAAATATATTTTTGGAAAATGATCCTTCAGCATCGAGTTCTAGTGTAGAAAAAACTATGGAATGCTCAGATCTACCAAGTGGGTCTAAACGTGACACTCATAATGGCTGCCAACCTCTACAGAAAATAAAATCAAGTATATTTGATCCTAGGGTGGGAAAATCGACTACCTGATAATAATAATAAGAATTAAGAATTTATATTTGGTTAGCACCGGGAAGGTTCTGTCTAAGCAAACATTAGTAACGAAATAAAGTTATGACAATGTGTGCAGATAAAATGTACAAATTCATAACTTGTCCTGCTATGTCAACAGTTAGCAATGTTTTAAAAATTAATGGTGAACTAGAAAAAAATAGGCAGTGAAAAAACTCCTACCAGGAAAAATGGAGGCAGAGTTCAATAGGCCTTCATTTTTCGAATAGAAGGTAGGAGAAAAACTGCTTAGGAAAAATGGTCAGGTGGTAGAATAGGGTAATACTGCAGTAGCATTTCAGAATGAGATAATGAAACGTCGAGGTGATTCGTTCTTGATCACTTAGGCGTATGAAACAGAATCTCACGAAAATGCGTCAATGAACTTAAGTCCTCAGCATCATAGGATCCAGAATTGAATTCTGATGATGGTTAGTATCCAAAGAAACCGCAGCATTTAAGACTGTGGACCACCGAATTTGTACGTCCGAATGACGTCATCGTTTGGAGGACGGGTGATATAAGGAGACATTATAGTTCATGGGCGTCTCCAGGTAGCGTAAATATAGTTTCAAGAGGGTTACTCAAATTCCCGATGGTCCTTTCTCCGAGTCATGGGGAAAGCTACTGGGAAAAGATGAGGAAAATAAAAGGTTAATAGAATCAGTGTTAAGAATGCAGATAGACTAGTTAACGACCTTATTTCAATTGGCAAGTTATTCCAAAAAAACTATACCTAGAAGAAAGAAGAGAGAGCGTTTACTCGTGAAGGATGCAGGGGAGGTATAATTAGTGCAGAATTTCTTAGGTTATAAGGAAGATTAACGGGGGTAATGACAGAAAGCTTTGGGAGAGTTGAACTATTATTAAGTCGAAAAAGGAGACAAAAGCCTGCTTCAAGTCTCCTGACCCAAAGAAATTTTAGCTTCGTTAGCTGGCATCTTGTTGAGTAGGAAGTAGTTGAAAGAGTCGAAAATAGGAGTTTTTTTGTGAAATGTCTTTGGACATTTTCAATTTTTGAATTGCTAGATTCGTACATCAAACCGAAGAAAGGACAGTAAAATTCAAGAATGGGAAGTAAAAACATACGATGAAGTCTTAATTTAATTTCAGGAAGGTAGAAATTATAAGAAATAAAGCCGCAAATCTGAGCAGCTTTGGCCGTTATTCTATCGGCATGAGGCGAAAGATCTAATTTATTGGTGTAGCTTAAGCCCAAGTCCTTGATGGAGGAACATTCAATCATATGGCAACCTTCAAAGATAAGAGGTTGCGGCAGCCTTACAGGCCCAAAACTCATGTAGCGACACTTCGTAGGTGAGAACTCCATTAGCCATGTGGAGCTCCAGGCCGAAGAGCGTCTAAGTCTGAATGAATTTGTTCTAGGCACCGTTCGGTTGTAGAGTTAGAGAATGAATACAAACATTTGAGGTCATCAGCATAAATAAAAGATTGAGAATGTTAAACTATCGATGAAATATCATTTATGTACAGTAAGAACAACAAAGGACCTAATACGGTACCTTGAAGGACACCACTAACAATTGGGGTAGCACTTGAGTATGAGGACCCTACTATAACTTTTTGTTTTCGATCATTTAGGTATGATCTAATAAAGTCAGTAAGGGGACTACGGAATCCTATAGCTTCTAGTTTAGCTAGAAGTCGTTTATGAGGCACCTTATCGAATGCCTTACTAAGATTAAAATAGATAACTACTACAGATAGATGATCATTACGAAGAGAGGTTAGTAGATTTAGAAAAGACATGTGGCAGGTTTCACAAGAACGGTCTGGTAAGAAGCCGTGTTAGGAAAATTTGATAATTTTATTGCTTATGCAAAAATCCGTGATTTGTTTTGCAATTAGTTTTTCGAAGAGTTTAGCAAGAAAGGGCGTTTTATGAACACCGCGATAGTTATGAATGTCCGAGCGGGAACCAGATTTAAAAACTGGTATTATAATAGAAGTTTTCCAATAATCGGGGAAGAAACCATTTTCGAGAAATACTGAGAATAATTTGCTTAGTAAAGGTGGAAAATCCCTTAACTGTTTAATAAGTGAGTTTGGAATGTTATCAGTTCCAACTGAATGTGAATTTTGTTAGGTGAGCTATTTCTTTTTGAATACATGAAGGCGAGAAATTAATAGTTGTTAGAAGCGAATTTGAAAGCAGAGGAATTGTGGGAGTGGGGCTAGTTTCAGTGGTAAAGTGGTTGGCAAAAAACGAGTTTAACAATTCTGTTTTGCCCAAATCATCTGTAACAAATTTTTTGTTACATTCGAGTAAGGGCGGAGTTACATTCAGACGCTTAGCCGATGACCGAACATGAAAGATTTGAGCAACAGATTTGGATGAATTGGCATCACTTAGTGCCCGAGACTCCCTACGCTTATCTTGCGCGAGCCTTATTCTCGATGCTAATTCAAATATTTGTGCAATCCTTAAATGAACTGACAAAGAGCTTTTAGATGAATCTTTAAGTTGCTTTTGTAATTTGTTAAGTCTGTTCTGGAGAAAATGCGGAACAGTAGAAGAAGCTGTATGTGAATTAAAAATCTTAAACGGGATAAAAGCCTGGATTTTTTCTGTGAGGCTCTGCAATAGCTCACGGAAAAAGTTAAGATCGTTGATTGAGAATATACTATGCCAATCTAGAGTGCTTACGAAATTATTTACTGTTTCATGGTTTATGTTAGCAAAGTGGAGGTTATTGCATTTAACCTCAGGCTTCGTAAGAAGGGGAACTGGAAAATAACAGTGAATTATTGCGTGATCACTTGTAGCTAGACCATGATGAGAATTCATAAAGAGAGGGTGAACATCGTTTGTAAAAATTTAATCGAAAATGTTGTCATTTCTAGTAACTGATCTGACCAGTTGGGACATGTTTGAAAAAGTTAATAGTATCAACCAATTTCTGATGTTTAGGTGGAGAGGAATTTGCCTGCCAGTCAATGTCTGGCAGATTAAAATCGCCTACGATTATTTTGACATCAAACTGAGTGTCTGCAACTTTTTCAAATAGTTCACAGAGCTCGCTTTCATTGCCAGAATAACACGGAGGATTATAGACACAGCCAATTACCGCTTTTTTTATTGTGCGGGAGGATGACTGAAGCAAAGCATACATTTCCAGAAAAAGACTAAATGTTCAGATGAAAAGGGAAATGTACAAAGGATGACTTAATATAAAGGAGGCAACCACCGCCACGTTTTTTAGCGCGGTCTTGTCGGTACAAATTGAAAGTATCTATAGCAAGCGTCGAGTCAGAAATAAGAGAGTGAGCCCACGATTCAGTTATGCACAGCACATCTGGATCAAGCTCAAAGGCTACTGTTCTAAACTCTGCCATCTTATTTACAACTGACCTCGCATTGAGTGAAACTAAGCTGAGCGTATTCCTGAGCGGCAGGTTACGCTCATCAGTATTTATAAAAAAGGATAATTTGGTGGCGGAGAAGAAAACTGGAAAGAAGAAACGAAAGGTGGGAAACAAAATTGCTCTGGTCTACAATTTGTCGAAATGTTACTGTTAAGAGAACTGAGATTATTGTACAGCGGCATATTTGGATAAAAACCTTGGAAGGGAAGGCTATATTGTGGCGTTTGAAAGATAGGGGGTGGCATAGAAATGCGATTTTGAGGGAGGTTAGCAAAAATTGGCGGAAATGTGCATTTGAAAAAGGAATAAATGATTTTGTAAAAACTGGTAGCATAATTAGAAGCGTTAAATATTTGTGGATTTCGGACAATTTTTGGGTTAAGAAAGATGCTAACGTTAGCGTTCGCAGCTGTTGTAGATGCTGAGGGGTTATCAGGTTTCCCATCGGTAATGCCATTGCTGATTTTAGATTTACTAGGAGTTTTCTTAGGGTTAGTAGATTTGGCAGGTATAGCAGGCATGGTTTGCTTGTGATGAAAAAGAAGTGGAGTTGACACAATTTCCCTCAAACCAGAAACAAGGTTAACGGGTAAAGATTCAGCTGGAATAGAAATTCCTGTCGATCCGGAGGGCCGTGGGCTTGCTTAAGCTACAGGACAAACCTCTAGGATAACTTACGGTATTGAAGGTGTAGACCAAGGCTTCTTGTTTGCTAATGAGGGTAAAACCCGACGTTCCATTGGGGTTTTATCCCTACAGATAAACAACTTGTTTTTTTTTCAAATATTGAGCTGAGTGCTCATGCCTAGAGAAAATATGGTCAATTTCAATCGCTGAAAAAAGTTTGACCAGAATAGGAGGGTTTTTACTACGGGAAGATAACCTTTTAGCTTCAGCGACTTTAAAGTTAAAGTCGCACGAGTAAAGGAAATTAAATGCAACGTCCAGGGGGATTTTACTCTTGGGAACGTTTTTTAAAAGAAAATTGAAACTTCTCTTATGTCGATCAAGTGACTCAGTACTGACCATGTTTATAAAAGGCTCTAGTTTCACGCATTGTTGAGAAGTGAGTGAAGACAACTTTCCCCCAAAAATGGTACCAAGGATCGTGAAGAGAGAACCATATTTAAGACATAAAAGGTATTAAAGTTTTCCAGGGCGTCAAGGTCTAATTTCTTCATGCTTAAGGTGGGTTGTTCTAGTGGAAGTTTTACGCGAAGAGGATGTTTGCGTCTAAGTACTGACTGGGGGTTTCATATTGGTTTTTAAAATATAAGTACTTTTTCAAATCAATAATACGAAGGAAAAATTGTTACTAGTGACGTTTTTGCGGAATAAAAAGATTTAATATTTTAAGCAAGTCACTGCAAGCAAATATCTGCTAGGTAACGAGTTTAAACTGAAAATAGAATTAGCGAAGAGGCTATGCAGGATGAAAAATTATATCAACTGGTATACCAGTTACTACAAATTATTCTTCGCTGGAAATAAGGTAAACTTACAAATTTTTAACTTTATTTCTAGAATTAGCCTTTAGATTCCGTCGTTTTGACGTAAATCTGCGAGAAATTTAATGAGGCTATGTAGGGTGAAAATGTTTAAAAACTCTATATTTCTCCCTTTTGCAATTGCAATAACTGCAGGTGTGTGCAGCTGAGGATGAGGTAGAAATACAATTAATTGTCAATAATTAAGCTAATATTTTCTACAGGAAACATAGAAATCAGTTGAAAATTCGAGAATTCACTAATCTTCAAATTTGAACCAACCGCCTTCGACCTTGACCTTTGATCTCACATGCCGATATCTATTGCCTTCAGCAGGTCTTCAACATTTTCAGGACCGGGCGGTGTAAACCACTGAGCTTCAGGAAGATTGAAGTCCCCAGCAATCATGCAGAACTTAAGATTTAAGTCAGCTGCGGCAGGAAATGCCTGCGAGAGACAGAGATCATAATCCTCGCTGGCGTTTGGTAAGCGATAGACAGAACCAACGATATAAGAGTAGTTATCCGTTAGAATAACTCAGAGCCAACAGCTCTCTTCTACCGCGGTAAGTTATCGAAAGTTCAACAGCAGAACTGTAAGTGCTTGCGCAACATAGATACAGCTTCCTCCGCCTCAGCCCTCATCTCAATCATTCCGAATGTATGCAAAGCCTAGAATAGAGCATTTTTAGTCAGCTTGGCAAGGTGTGCCCATGTCTCCGTACCTATTACAATGTCAGGGCGGTGGATGAAAACCAGAGTCTGGAGCAAAGGCATCTTATTAAGCAGAGATCTGGCATGTTTGACGAATAATTTAAGCGGGCACTTTTTTGGTTTCTAAAAAGGGACAGTTAGGCTGTCAGAGTGACTGCCTTCGGCCAAAGAAATAATCTTTTCACTTGAACTATCTGTCTGTTTCTTATTTGTATGTGTGCCTCACCATTGGCCCTTCATGTTTTCAATTCTTTTAGTAACTGTGTCATTTTCATTCGCTCTTTCAGCTCGTGTTATGGTGGAAAAAAACTTCAGAATACAGGCCCCGTAGGGTTGCTTTTCTTTGTAGCAGGAGCTGTGCCTGTGCTTCGTTTTCCAAGATTATTTTAAGAGGTCTTGGTCGAGGATTTGATTCGGCTGCTAACATAGCCTTCCCTATTCTATATGCCTTGAGAATGTGGATGAACTCGCCGTCCGTTAGCATCGTTTTTGCATACAATTGAAGGAGATCCAAGTCATGTTTAACTCGCTCCTTTGGAATAATTGAAGCTGACTCCGGGACCCCTTTAATGACTACATTATGTTTTCGACTCAATCTAGGGCCCGTTTGTAACTCAGATCTTTCAGATGATTGAGTACTGGTAACCAATTAACTTGGCCTGATAGGTCCAGATGAGCCTGGTGTTGGGCAGGCTGGAGCCAAATCCCTGCACGAGTTGTTCTTCTTTGACCTTTTCCTCTTTGGCTTTACAAACTCGCCAACCTCTTAAACATCGCATGTTGGTGCAACGTCTACCAGCGATGAAGCGACGGGCGGTAAAGCCAGATTAGGGCTGATGCTACCCAAACAAAGTACTGATAAAGGGGAGCAAGGACTAGATGGGGCTCCCATCAGAAGAAGCAAAAATGCCTCTGGTTTACCGGGTTCAGCGATCGCGATATGTTTAATGTGACTTGCATGTAAGCTTGAAAAAGCTATATATGAATACGAATTTTGATTTGTGTTAGGTTCATTACAAACAGGAGCTTTTTTAACAGTTGGGCAAGATATAGATTTTTTTATGTTATCTTTTTCTTGTCTTTGATTGCTTATTTCCTGCTCCATCCTGAGAATTTCTGCTGGAGGCTGAATCACCCCAAAAAGTTTCGTCTTCGTAAGCTACATTAGTTAAGCTTACTAAACTTTTACCCATTTACCGGGAGGTGAACACATAGAAGAATAACTATAGTTACAATTGTTTTCTGCATGTCCATTAACTTGCTTAACAAGATCCCCTGCCAATATGGCCAAGTGGGTAGAGGTGCCGATAACGGTCCCAAACAATTTTGTGGTGCAGATTCAAAACTAGGTCATGAACCATTTTTTTGCGACAATAAACTTAAGGAACTTGAATTTTGCATGTAAGAATTGCCACCAAAAACAGCGAGTCAGTTAGGATATTCAACAATACGAATATGAAAATATAAGGACTCAACCTTTGGTTTGAGCCCCTTCCGCGATTGAAAGCAGAAATGAGCAAAGATCGAGGCTCCGCCCATCCAGGTTTGGACCGGTGCCGTCCTCGAGACCATAACTTTTACCCTCTGGGACGTTACCGTAGCTATTCGACGTTTTCGTCAATCTTATAGTCCTGGACCAGATGGCGTACCGATCAGTATTATAAAGGCGGATGCTAATGATATTTTCCCGTCACTTCTATGTAAGATATTTAATCTAGCTCTTGAAAGTGAAACCTTTCCCAGTGCATGGAAGGAATCGCACATTCTACCTATCCCCAAACACGGCCAATCTACGTCATTTGACGATTTTAGGCCAATCAACACACTGTCCGCAGCTTCGGAAATCCTGGAGACCTTGATCAAAGATAAGATGATGTATCATTTAACTGAGAATAACCTATTGAGTGCAGTTCAGCATGGGTTCCTCAAAACTAGGTCTTGTGCCACATGACAGCTCTCTTTCTTTGATCATGTTCTAAAATCTAGGGATAATGGCTTTGCACTTTGCATAGTCTATTTCGATTTCACCAAGGCCTTCGATCGTGTTGACCATGCCCTTCTTCTCCTGAAACTCTCCTTATTCGGTATATGTTGTAAACTTCTGAGCTTGATATCTTCTTACCTTAGCTCTCGTACACAACATGTTAAGATCTCTAATGCTATCTCAAACTCGGCACGTGTGAGGAGTGGAGTTATTCAGGGTAGTGTGCTAGGCCCATTTTTATTTTGTCTTTTTGTCAATGATGTGCCAGGTTTATTTCGAAATGGTAGGCCCTTTATGTATGCCAACGATTTAAAAGTTGCCTATCGATACAAGCCGGCAGATCGCGACACCGTGCTTGATCTATTAAAAAATGATCTCGAGGCCTTTGCACAGTGGTGCTGCACATGGCGCCTTTCCCTTTCTTGGCACAAATGTTCCGTTTTGGTTGACGGTGACAACCATCAGCCTCATCTAAGCATAGGTGGCCACGATATAAATGTACCTGGCGTTGTTAAGGACCTGGGCATATCATATTCCAACGGTCTCAATCTTTCAGAGCATTGCGCCCTGATTGTCTCCAAAGCACGCAGAACTGCCGGGTTCATCCTCCGAAATTTTAAAACTATTGATATTAGACTCCGCCTTTATAAAAGGTATGTTAGAGCTTGGAAGACTGCTCGTTTCTATTTAGCCTTCTGCGCACTAGCGAACGGAAGAAAATAGAATCGGTCCAGCACTTCTTCACAAAAAGAATTTTATCGTTGGAGCACCGTAATCTGTCGTATCAAGAACGCTGTGGGCTTGTAAACATTGATCCCTTATGGTTTCGCCGAGTGCAGAAGGGACTCTTTTTGCTGTTTAAGCTTTTGAATAGTCGTACATTTAATCCCCTTATCACTGTGAGGCAGCTTGACCATCCTCGGCGCAGCAGTCATCGCAATGTCTTTTTATTTCTTCCATTAGCTCGCACAGTTAAGTATCGACGGTTCTTTTCGGTAAACGCCATGGCCATGTGGAATAACCTTCCCCATAATATAAAAATCCAACGGAATTTTTCTTTGTTTAAGATAACTCTTACTTGTTTTTGCATTCAGAACAGTTTCCAAGAATTCTGGGCACCGACACGGTAGAATCTGTTTTCCTGTCCGATGGAGTGCGCGGCATCTGAACCAGATCCCAGGTGTTACCTTGAGAGATGCGGCACCGTCTCTGCAGCCTGCACCCGCTGACTTCTTCGGCAGACAGTGAGCAACCGTACACGGATGCTTTCTTGCCTGGGGCAGAATCCCGGTTCCTAGCAAAGACAGAGAGACTGCATACAGGCTGCAATTGTGTTAGCCCTTCCCTGATCTGAATTGCTTTCATCCTTACAGGTGGCAGTTTTTTCTCCTGAATAACATAAAGAAAGGCAAAACATTTATAATGATATATATTCAGGATATTTTCACTGCCAGCCTCTACCCACTGAATATTTCATCTGACAATGTCTGTAAACCGGCATTAAATACAAATATTATTATTATTATTATAAATTCCAGTTGAGATCAATCCTGGGTAGGGAAGAATCCTCAGCAGTAGAATTTTTGTTTTTTTTCAAGCCTCAGAATCCTTACGTCCAAGTCGCAATTTAGGAACTCGGGGATTATATAGACAATTCTTTAATAATTTTCCAGCACCGTGTCTTCTATACATTCAAATCATTCCACTAGCAAACGTAGTTAAGAAAGTTCCAAGGGCTTTCATTAATTTGCAAAAAAAGCGAAAAAGATCCTTGAAATACTGCTTGTGTAAAACCGCTTGTAGTGTAACTAACACCTAGCCACTCCTTAATTCGTAAGCCACCACACAATAATTGAAAATTTCATGCTGCAAGCCGGGATTGAGCCCGTAACCACCAGTGCTATGGCCATTCTCGCTAACCACTTGACCACCTCATCACGGCGGCGGGCACTCTCACAATTAATATTTACGATATTGTCGGAAATGCCATATGCGGTGACTCTAAGAAGCTGTCCATGAAGCTAAACCAGCTCAAGGACGAGATAAGGCAAATAAAATCTGCGTCAAAAGACAACTCTTATGCAGTAGATGTCACACAGGTGTCCACTGAGCGAATTACTAGGAGCACCATTATATCGATCTAACTTTCGCCTAAAAAGCTCAAGGGATTCCGACGTAACAACATCCAGAGGAAGATTATTCCAAGCTTCAACCCCTCTTTTGGAGAAAAAGTACTTCCGAGTGTCAAGTCTAGCCCAAGACACACGTAATTTGAGCGGATGACCTCTCAAGTGCAGTGTTGTTGCTCACTCGAAGAAAGCGCCTGGGACAAAACAGCAGTCCTGAACGCGTAGTATGCGGAATGTTAGTGTCAGGTCTCCCCGAAGCTGTCTTTAGTGCAAGAGAAAGAGATAAAGATTAGACAGCCGTGTTTCATAAGGCTTTGTGTCTGTTCAAGGAAAATGTTGGTAGCTCGCCTTTGTAAATTCTCGTTGATGTTGATGTCCTTCGTCGCCCAGGTTTGCAAGCATTGATAGCGGACTCCAACTGCAGTCGCACAAAGTTTCCGAAGACTTGTGGTTAAGCAGTCGTCATTGAAGGCTGAAAAAAGCTCGTTTGACGAGGAAGAGAATCTTCATCGCTGAATTCGCTGCCTTTACGCAATATAGGGAGGGTTAAAGCGTGGGCATGATCCAGACTCCCAGGTCCTTTTTGGCATCCATTTCTTTCAATGGAATGACATTTAGTTGTAAACCGTACGATTCGCAGGATTGCCTTTCCCGACTCGTATGACGTTGCACTTGCTCTCATTCAACGGCAAGAGCCAGTCCTTTGACAATTTTTGGAGTCGATTTAAGTTTGCCTGCAAGTTTTCTTCGTCTGCCGCAGTTTGAATGACGTGCTAATGTTTGAGATCATTGGCAAACATGGCAATATCACAGTCCATTTTAATGGCATAATAGGAAATGGAAAAGAGGGGATATAACCGTACAGGGAATATTGTACCGCGTAAAACAGATCGATCTGGAGTTGGAGGTGGTGATGCGGTGTCCGATAGACTGACGCCTGGTAGTGCAGGACTGTCCGCCACTACGGGAAGGGACGTGGAGATATCTTGTCTTTAGACGTACGAGTGGTAAGTGAGAGCCGGAAGATGTGAGCGGTAAGGGGCGAGGTTTGGAGAGGAGGAGACGAGGCCGTTTTCGCTAATGCATGATCGCGATGAACGGGGTGGCCAGATCCCGGGGTTTTTATATGGTTGTTAATTCTTGCTTCGTTTTCTGTCGGTCATTGGAGCTGTTCTTTGATTGTTTTTTTCGAAGTTGTGTCTTTGAATATTTAAGGCAATTGCGTTGGTTTTTCTATCATTTATGGCGGCAGCGGTGGCAGGCGTGTCAGTTGTCGGGACGTCCAGACAATTTCTCTGTGTGCATAAATTCATGTGAGTACAAAAAGAAGAAGAAGAAGAAGAAGAAGAAGAAGAAGGTTGTTCGCTGGAATGTGAGCATTCACTTTAATTCATAAATTCATATCATTTGCTGAAGTAGAAGGCGCAATAAAGCGCTTTGGAAAGCGAGTAGGGTACCTTCCATTCAGATTATGTTTAACAAACGGGTTATCATTCCAGGCAGGTGAATTGACAAAAATTCTAGCCGGGAGTCCTTATCCTGCGAGATTCGTATTTTACAGCCGCAAATGTGTAAGTGCTAACTTAAGCTCGAAATTTTTGTTAAGGTATCGGTTGCCTGATATTTCCTATGCAGACCTGTGGGTTGGGATTCGTTCTTCAGTATAACGCATCAGAATTTAGAATTTATATTTGGTTAGCACCGGGAAGGTACTGTCTAAGCAAACATTAGTAACGAAATAAAGTTATGACAATGTGTGCAGATAAAATGTACAAATTCATAAATTGTCCTGCTATGTCAACAGTTAGCAATGTTTTAAAATTAATGGTGAACTAGAAAAAAATAGGCAGTGAAAAAACTCCTACCATGAAAATGGAGGCAGAGTTCAATAGGCCTTCATTTTCGAATAGAAGGTAGGAGAAAAAAACTGCTTAGGAAAAAAATAGTCAGGTGGTAGAATAGGGTAATACTGCAGTAGCATTTCAGAATGAGATAATGAAACGTCGAGGTGATTCGTTCTTGATCACTTAGGCGTATGAAACAGAATCTCACGAAAATGCGTCAATGAACTTAAGTCCTCAGCATCATAGGATCCAGAATTGAATTCTGATGATGGTTAGTATCCAAAGAAACCGCAGCATTTAAGACTGTGGACCACCGAATTTGTACGTCCGAATGACGTCATCGTTTTGGAGGACGGGTGATATAAGGAGACATTATAGTTCATGGGCGTCTCGAGGTAGCGTAAATATAGTTTCAAGAGGGTTACTCAAATTCCCGATGGTCCTTTCTCCGAGTCATGGGGAAAGCTACTGGGAAAAGATGAAGAAAATAAAAGGTTAATAGAATCAGTGTTAAGATAAATGTGCAGTCTTCGCTTGAATGCAGATAGACTAGTTAACGACCTTATTTCAATTGGCAAGTTATTCCAAAGAAAACTATACCTAGAAGCAAAGAAGAGAGCGTTTACACGTGGAGGATGCAGGGGGAGGTATAATTAGTTCAGAATTTCTTAGGTTATAAGGAAGACTAACGGGGGTAATGACAGAAAGCTTTGGGAGAGTTGAACTATTATTAAGACGAAAAAGGAGACAAAAGCCTGCTTCAAGTCTCCTGACCCAAAAGAAATTTTTAGCTTCGTTAGCTGGCATCTTGTTGAGTAGGAAGTAGTTAAAAAGAGTCGGATATAGGAGTTTTTGGTGAAATTTCTTTGAACATTTTCAATTTTTTGAACGGCTAGATTCGTTCATCAAACCGAAGAAAGGACAGCAAAATTCAAGAATGGAAAGTACAAACATACGATAAAGTCTTAATTTAATTTCAGGAAGGTAGAAATTATAAGAAATAAAGCCGCAAATCTGAGCAGCTTTGGCCGTAATTCTATCGGCATGAGGCGAAAGATCTAATTTATTGGTGTAGCTTAAGCCCAAGTCCTTGATGGAGGAACATTCAATCATATGGCAACCTTCTAAAGATAAGAGGTTGCGGCAGCCTTACAGGTCATACACTTTCGATCCGCATAAGCATTCTTTTTCTTTTCGACCTTGGAAATTTAGCTCCAAGGCGATGGCATCATGGAAAATCGAATAAAATATTCGTTTCACGAAGTCGTCAGAATTTCTGCCACCTAGACATAGTAAGTAGGACTCCTAAGTTAAAATGTAAGTAAATGACGGTTACTAACAAGTTCCTTGCGGAATGATGGTTCCAGCAGCTGGGCATTAAGTTGTTGGTAGGCAGCGCGGCTAGCAATTAGCTGTGTAACAGGATTAGCCGGCATATGGAAGCCCTGCTCAATTGGAGCTGTTCTTGACCCGCCCTGGATCAGGTCGTGTGTTCGTTGCCGGGACATTAAGCGGTGAAGCATGCCCATAATCCACAGCTGCCGCTTAGCTTTTATGTTTAATTTTCGATTTAGTGTTGAGAGGGAGTGCGTTGGTGTTGAATACTGTGAGGAGCCTATGGCAAGAACGGTGCGTAGGTGGCTATGGGCAATATTTGATTCAATAGCCCATTCCCTAACCCTATCACGAATCGACGTCTGCGAGGATGTACAACTCTCAGCGCTGCTTTCACTTCCTCAGACGATGAATTACTATATTCCTCACTGTCATCCGTGGGCTCAACTGCAGATGACCACAACAATGATTCATCTGTATCTAGGGGCACGTCCATGCAAGTTCGATCACTTGACGGTGCAGATGTGCCTTCCTCATTAATCTTTGCTCGTTTGAGCTTTAAAATATACCTCTCCACTTCCTCAGTAACCTCATGGCATATTTCCGCCACATCGCGGGCAAAATGCCTTCTAATTGTGCTCTTACTGGGTTGCCTAAACATTACAGAAGGTTAATAGACAAAATAAATGGATAAAATAGACAGAAATGGAATGTAAATGCAAAAAAATTGGTGGGTCAGAAGTGCAGACTTAATTACGGTCAAGCACGCAAGCCACGACAGATAAAAGTGTAATGGCCGCTTCCCACGCCCATTCTAGACACACTAGCTCGCCAACCAATCACAGCACTGAGTCTTAATATAAATTAACCAATGAGCAGAGGCTATGTCCTATCTCGGAATGTCGAGATTTACTTATATCAGGGCTATATCGACATGCTATTAGGGAGGTGTCTTGGTTGTGAAGGTACAGTATATTATTTTGCCATATAGTGAAAGTATATATTTAGCGTTCTTACTCTGGACAGCACCGGATTACCATTCACAGATGCATAAAGCGGCAAATTAAGGTATATAAATCGGCTAGTAAAGAATCAGAGCCTATGGGTCCAGCAATGTTTTCTATTGTTTCCGATGGATCTCCGGAAAGGGACATATTAACACTGAACCCAGAAATATCTTCCAGTAGGTTTTTCAAGCATCTGAACGACTCATTGGTGTATTATCCGCGGAACAGGCGGAAGAGACAAGCGCAGTCAAATGCAAAACTCTTGGGTCTATACAAGAATTCTGAATTGCTACGCACATTTCGCTGGCCACACCCAGCAAGTTATTTCATAAATTGAGACCCTTCCATTCCGAACTGCCCAGGAACCCAAGGAAATTACTGCGAAACCTCGATTTATACATTATTAAGCCCCTAAAGAACAGGTGCTATGCCTATTTGGGCCTTGCATATGGTCTGCCACACGAACTGTGTCTTCGGCTGAAAATGAAAATTCGGAAATGTGCGTACAGTTTCACATTAATGGAATGAAGAATTTTAAAGAATCCAGTCAATACCTGCATCCCATAATTTGCCTATAAGCCAACCAGTTGTTGGCCAGCCCTGATTTGTGTGCGTTTTCTGTGGTTCCATTAAAGACAGACCACATGGATAATTTCTTGTGGGACTACATCTCGGAGCTGAAGGAACTCCTGACAAATGGCCTGCCCAACCCGTAGAAGGATAGTGTTGTCTAGATAGCGTTAGGTAATTTTATCTGAGAAACGCCCGCTCAGTCTTACGTAAAGTAAATTAAAACCTAGTATGGCTAGTATGGCTTAAAAGGAAAGTTTTTTGGTAGATATATAGTCAATCACTGCAAATCTTGTCATATGTAGACAGCCGTTGCTAACCGCATGACATTCCTTACGTTTAGTGATCAGTTGCGGGATGACACGTCGTTCTAATCGTGAATTCATTATGCACACCACAAGACCAGTTCAACTTTTGAGGATTTGCCCATAAAGTTGATCCCTGCTGTCAACGCGATTACGTGCACCTTGTCTGTCTGGGTGTCGTGCAGAAGCTTTTGGCAGTTTTGGCGACTGGGACCAAAGTTATCTGATCAAGTGAACGCTTTTATCGGCAAGTGTAGCTTGCTGGCTGAATTTTCCCGCACGTTCTGCTCTTCGAAATGCCTGGATCTTGGAAGATTACTGAATACCGGCAGTTCTTATTGTACAAAAGACCAGTAATTTTAGCCATATTGTTGATTCTTCCCGTATAGCCACTTTTTACTTCTGTCTGTTAGTATAATTTGCCAACGTACATTACAACAACCCTGCACTGATTTTACCGGTATTTTGTTAAGTAAACTTGTTTCTGATTTCCCCATTTTCTACAGTCCCTCTGACAGTTTCTAATATTAATTGTCTCCTACATCTGCCTGACAACGTCAGTGGGTATTGGATGTTGAACAAATTTTTGACACGTTCCTTCGAGCACTTTTGCAAACCGTGTGTAACAGCATAAAGTGACTGATAAATGTAGCCGTAAAATTGTACAGGCATTTTCTAAAAGATGCCTGTCTGAGTTTCCAAAATTTTCCATGCTGTTGGACCGCTATATGGGGATTTCGCGGTCTCTTTAGTTATCGAGCTGACTATCCACCATTTCCCTAATTGACATGTGTTTTCACCTAAATCACCTGATAGTGTCATACTTATCGGTGGGAGACCGTGCATACTGAAATCTGTGTCGGCTACCAGAATACTGTGTCGGTTTTTTGCGGACTGCAAGGATTTGTTCAAAACATATTTATCTTATTTTGTGTTGTTTATTTTTAAAACTTCTAAGTCAATTTAAGTCACTTTATTGTGGGAATTAGGCTTTTACCCTCGAGCTCCCTATTCACACCCAAAAATGTCAAAAGAATATGCGTTTACAGCAATAAATCTAACAAATGTAAATGTAAGGTCATCGATATGTCTGGGCCAGGTGCAAGCTGCCGCTACTGACACGATCTTCATGATATGTACAATAGTTTCTCAGAAATGAATATCTTATTTGCATTTCAGTGTCAAAAGTTTCTGAAAGGACCACCTCGCCAGGGAGTCCGTTCCATACTCCCAAATATCATCTGCGAAAAGGCGTTCTGACGTACGTCCCTGTGAACCAAGATCCTCTGCAGTTAAAGGGATGAACCCTCAGATGTCTCATCCCAGCCAATTCGAAGAAGTCAGCAAATTCTAGGGCACACTTACGGCCTCTAACAATTCGGTAGGTTTGTATGAGGTCACAGCATAGTTGCCTGTAATTGAGAGGAAACAAATCAAGTTCAGCCAGCCTGGCTTCGTAAGGCAGACAACTAAGATTCTTGACCATCTTCGTAGCCCTCGCCTGCATTCGTTACATCTGTAAATAATTCTTCTTAAACCATGGATGCTGGGCCTAACGGCGCATTCCAAGTGAGCTCGAAAAAATGCCCCGTAAGTTTTTCAGAAGAGTTCCTTATCAATATTCAATAATCCACGTCTGAGCGCAAATAAGACCCGTGTCGCACGTTTAGTTGCCTTAAAACACTGTGAAGATGGTTTAAGTGAGGAGTTTATTCGAACATTGAGGTCCTTCTGTTCCTCGACAATCGAAAGGGGCTGCCATTGAGAAGGTATTGTTAGAAATCATCCTCATTGGTCCCTCAGGTACGGAGTCTTAGGACCACATACTTCCATACGTTGTAATTTAAGAGTCAACGAGCATACCATCTGCTTAAATGTTTGATACTCTCTTGAAGTGCGCACCTATCTGCATCAGATCTGATGGCCCGGCAAAATTTAACATCGTCTGCAAACATGACGGCGCTGCAACCCAGGTCTTCGACAACGTCGTTGATGTACACTAAGAAGAATAACGGCCCTAAGACGGAGCCTTGAGGGGCATCACTTAAAACAGGAGAAGGTGTTAACTTCGAGGTATCGACGCAAACAGTTTGCAATCTTCCTGGAAGAAAATCCGCGATCCATTTCAGCAGCAATCCACTTATTCCAATTTCAGATAATTTATAAATTAGACGCTTGTATGGGACACTGTTAAACGCCTTCTTTAAATCAGTGTAGATGACGTCAATCATGCCATCTTCGTCCAGTGCGCGAGTCCACTGCTCTGTCGAGAGTAATAACGTGGAAAGGCAAGAGCGATTCTGTCTGAAGCCATGCTGGGCCCTGAGAGAAATCAGTTTTCCTCTATGAACGTCATGGGTGCCTTCTTAATTATTTATTTCATTATTTAACAGCAAATGGAGGTTAGTCTGTTTAAGAAAACGATCCTGACGGGGAATTTTTCATCACCCCCCTTTTACATACGCTTTCTGTACATTGAATTTTTTCCAATTTTTTAACATGCTGCTCGATGGCCGTATTAAGGAAACTGTAACCTATCAAGTGTATGTGCTCTGTATATCAGTTTCTAAATGAATAGTTGGTGGCATTTTTAGCAAAGGCGTGGTTCTATCACAAAAAAATTTGCGCAGCCGAAGGCAACTAGGCAACGGACTGCTCTGTTGGAGCTACTTAAACGTCCACCAGACAGCATGGCCATATACTCGGTGAGGTTTTCAAATGAAACGTTCACTCTAAAAAATGCCCACTGCTTTGCACAGAAGATGTAAATGACGTCCAACCTGTCCGGTTCGGAGCCAGCGCAGATTGGCCGAGGATTCAGAACCAACTACAGTATCTGTCATAACTCATGAAATTTTATATTGCGACGTGACTGGATCCAGAATTTGTGTCATTAATCTGTTCCAGAGAGGTTGTGGCGTTTTGAGGTGCTCGTTTCGTTTGATTCCGACCTCTTCTCCTAACTGCTGAAGCAGTTATTCGATTGGTATTATGAGTGTCAGAATAAAAATTAGATAAACTTGCCCAAGGTTTGGCTAAGTTGGCACAATGTTTATTATTTGCTCATACTGAGTTATACGCTTTGCGTTATAGTTGGCAGCATTGCAATTGCCTGCTTGAGATTCCACTGAGGAGACGGTATGACGAACATCTTGTTTGGGCTGTGTGGCTTTGGCCTGAAGTTCACGTCTTTGCATAGGTGTGAGGTCTAGACCTGTAAATTCTTTTCGGTTGAGCAGAGTTTGCTTTATTTCAGTGTTTTGTAGAATAAGATGGGCTTCTCTCTGTGAATAGGAGGTCACTAACACTGGCTTATTTTTGCTTCTGGAGTAAAGCATTTTGGTGGATGTTATACGGATGTTAAGACCACATGAGTGTATGACTTGTCGGTATTAACTCATGAAACAAATCCTCTTTCGCTCCCCTACTCAAGGCATCTACAGCATTCGGAAACGTTTGCATTAGAAAATAATATTTACTTCTTGCCCACATTTGTAAGGATTGAATTACTCCGCCGGAAGCCTGTCAAGTCACCGGGTCCAGATAGGATTCATCCGCATGCCCTTCGAGAATTGGCCGATGTACTGTGTGAGCCGGTGTCAATGATATTCCAAAAGTCCATGGAAGAGGGAAAACTCCATCAGGAATAAAAAAACTGCCCTTATCTCCCCGATCCACAAAGGAGGGTTCAAGCTGGAGTCGAAAAATTACCGTCCCATTAGTTTAACCTGTATTTTATGCAAAGTCATAAAAAACTTCCTAAGAGACATATAATGAAGTATCTGGAGCAGACGAACATAGTATGAGCTGCCCAGCATGGCTTTCGCCCCGGTCACTCATATCTTACGAGTGGTCTTTACTCTCAGGAAAAATGGACAAAAGCCATAGACCAAGGCTGTCCATTTGATGTCATTTTCTTTGACGTCAAGAAGGCTTTTGATAGTGTACCTCATCAGCGACTGTTGCATAAAATTTTGCAATGTGGAATCCAAGGAAACGTCTTTAAATGGAACAGAAGTTTTCCACTTAATAAATATAAGGATATATCCATACAGGCTTTCTATAAAATATATTTGAATTTATAAAGGCCATCATAAATCGATGGACAAAATTTACACGAATTTTTTACAGAGTGCAGTTTCCACAGGCAGCCGTAAAGAAGCTTGTTCGGAGGGTAACATCCTGGTGTGGCTGGAATATTTTGGGATTATACTACACGATAATTAATCTTACAAAGTGGCCCCCAGTAACCTTATCTAGTCAAAAAACTCTTTTCGGAACTTCGGTTAAAATTTCTTGAAATAGCACATCTACTGTACACGTAAACCAGCCGGACTACGGCAGGAGGTCATCCAGTTACAAGAAGGCGAGTTGTGTTAAAGCATGCATCTTGAAGCAGCCCCTGAAGTCTGACTCCAGACGGGAAGAGAATCAACTTACACGATGACTTGGCCAAATACTGAGCTATGACTTTTAGCACATTGTAACGAACTAAAAGAACGACCATCACCATAGTAAGGAAATTAGATGATAGGTCGACCCCATATTCCTCTTCTACATCTGATCATATAAACCGTCCGATCCAGGTTGACCAGAGATGATACTGGACACAGTGACTGTCGTAGCCGCTGAAATCGCACCACACGCCTGCAGCCCCCGCTGCCTTTTTGTGCCAAAGCACAGCTCAGTTTTTAGACCAGTCTCAGCTGGTTCTGGTCCTAACAAAGAAGCCCAGGAGGCCTGAGAGAAAGCAGCTGACATCTAGGGAGGCAGTAAAAATACGCCCCACCCCCAGGACAGCTGCAGTGCGTGTGATCTATCGACTACTGGTAATAACTAGGCACTGCAACTGAAGGCAGCACTGCTGCCCATTTTGACATATTCCGTCTTCCAAATATTTGGTAGCCGCAGAGATAAAGAAAAAAAAGCAGACTTGCCCACACGAACCCCAGGCGGCAGAACCCATCGGAAGTCAGACACGCTTTCGGCTTCTACTCTGAATACAAATTTTGCTGTGTATTTTGGTGAGCAAGCACAAAGCAATGGAACTTAAGTACGTAGAAAGCAGGATAAAAAGAGCTCTGAAGTACTGGCAGAGGGGGCGGGGCCGGAGGTGTCTCGGAAAGTAACGAAGTATTCGCTAATAGGAGTTTGGTATGCCTGGCTGTATGTGTAACGAAAGAAGGATGATGGGACGTGACACAGTTGTGTTTAACCAGGGATGAGGGGACGTGAGAGAACGCTTATCCAGGTGGCGTCGGTGTTGACGGTGGACTGAGGGGGTCCTTACTGTCCTCCGTGGGCCATTGTTCCTTATCACAAAGAGGGAAAGGGGGAATCTTGACGTCCACGGTACCACCATCGGCTTTATCCAACCGAAAAGAGCCCCACATGTGCGCCCAAGGCACTGGAACCTGAACGTGGCTGTGGTACTGGAAGACAGGGTTGTCAGGCCTCAGAAGAGGTTGCTTGAAAGGAGAAAAAAGTAAAAACGAAATAAAGTTAGGCCTGACCGAATGTAAAAAAACTAACGCGTGCCCTAGAGGCTCGTCCATGACCGAAGGAAAACGCAGAGCGACAAACCGGAAGCGAATTCCGTCCCTCTTATAATTATCCCAAATTCAAGTCTGCGGATTAGATGAGAGGCCAAGCCTAGGCACACTGGAAGTCGACAAGTAGCCTGTTATATGTCGGCAACAGTGTAATCACCTGGGGTTGGGTATGACTAGCAGATGACGGCTAATGAGCCAGAAATGGCCATTACAGTCTCCCTTTGTCGGCATTGTTCATCTGCCTCTACTCCTACTAGCCACTGTGCGGCTACTGGCGGAGCTCGAGAGTGAGCCACAAGGCAGAACGGGACGAGATAGTTCCGTTAACTATCGGTGAGCATTCATCAACGAAAGTCTCGATGTCCGTTCAAATGCAAACCACCCTCGCAGTCTTGACACGGGACACTCAGTAGCCCAATTATGTAGAGTGATGTCGCGACAACACCCACACACTCTTCACGTTCATCAAAAGTTGGCCGGGATGGGTGGTTGACCCAACCAACCTGGTGTCACCAGGTCGCAATTACAGAAGCATAATGTCAAACACCGGAGGTGACTTGACCAACGCAAGGTGAAAGGGTAGCGCGCGAATGAGGAGCAGCTGTAAGAGATCCACTCACCTAGTGGAGTTATTTTAGAAAAGTAGATAAGTAGAACAACGGTCCACGTAACAAAGAGTAGCCGATATGGCTGCAGTTATTCCAGTGAAAGTGTAGCCAGTGACTTGACTCATGAAGCGTTGACCGAATTTCTGAAATGCGTTTTCCATTAGAAAAGATTACTAAAACGGGGTTATAATATTGATTATCGTGCGGCATAATCCTAGGATGGTTTAGAGACGTCAGAATGCCAGTTTTTGAAGTTCAACAAAAGGCGACCTCCTGACCTGACTAAGAGAGGTTAGGATTAGAGCGCCCGATCATCGTATTACAGCCACACTTAAGTAAAACTTCATAATCCAAAACGCATTTTAAAATTTTCGGTTATCATTTCACGAGACCGGTCATTGTGAGGAATTTGTTTGGTCCGTCCATAATACTGACTGCTTTACCAATAACAGAGCGAATGCTGAAAATGATGTTGTGTCAGTTGGGGTATGAATGCCTAAAAGGGGACCAGAAAGGCTTTACTGCGAACATGACGGTAAAACGTCCCAGACATTTGCATTTTTGGTATTTTGCAATAGTTGCCGGTTTATCAGGGGACGAGCAGGGAGGGAGTCCAACCACACTAGAGTGAAGAGAAATAATTTACCCAACGTGCGAATCATTGACTTTGATGCCCACCAGGTGACCCACAGAAACGATGATATGCGCAAGAAGCAGTTTATATTGATAGCAGATTTATGCAGCATTCACCACACTCTATCCACCATCATTAATTCAAAATCAAGTCAAGAAGACCGGAAGGAGGAGATGACACCGGTGGTTGGCGCGGCGTAAGCCTACGCCTAGGAGTGCTACTAAACTCCCATGCGTGGCACACGCTATCAGTGTGCATCCTCAATAATGCCCACCTTGCTCTGATTTGACCTCGGTATTGTTCTAGCGCATTCACTGCGTCGCCCGCTGTAGGTTCACGACCAACGCATAAAATATCGTATTGTGATTACCAAGACTTGAAGAGCCCGGTTCTATATAACAAGAGTGGGGTGAGTGTTGGAGTTCCAGGTGTATTTATAAGTCCGGAAGGAGAAGGTTCTTCGATCACCGGAATCATTTCTACATTTGCTTTGGCTTTCGAGCTCGCGCAGGGCTTCCATCGACAGAGATAGAAGGGGCAACATAACAAGAAACAGTTATACGGGGTTTGATTCCAGCAATAGAAAAGCATTCTTCTTCTTTTTCTTTTTCTTCTTCTTCTTCTTCTTAAGTAAGACTGCAATATTGACGAAACTCACGTCGCCCTAGTTCTCGCATTTTACCTTATCAGCTGACTTGAAAACAGACACAAGGATAGTCAAGCCCTAGTCATCAGAACTTATCTCATCTCTCCATGGATTTGACGGTGTCAAGTTTTCTCCCGGACGCCGACTGACTGATCTCGACTACGCTGACGACACCGTCTTGCTGGCCTCAAGCTTTGTTTGTCTACAGTCTGTGGTATCAAGGGTGGATGAAGTCACTGCCTCAGTCGGTTTATCGATAAGTGCTGGGAAGATCAAACTGGTTTAGAGCTGCACCCATGACCGCTCGAGGAAGATAGTTGCCAATTTGAAGTACACCGTTTTAAATACCTCGGGACGAGGCTGCTACCGAACGGACGGGGTAAGGACGACACTATCTCCCGAATCCTTCGAAAGTGATCACGAACTCGACGCAAAACCTCCATCGCCTCGAAGATCAACATGCATCGTATATTTCTCCCGTCAGTCCTGCTCCATGGCTACCAATGCTCGGCTTGGTGCGTTAAAGATAAGCGGAAACTTGAGGACAATCTTTCCAATGAAGTAAATCGACTTTGTCTCATGTAAAGCAGTCCATACTCGCTGCGACAGCATCGCAAGGATATCCGACGCGGTTCAAGGACGATTGAGGCTGTTTTTGCACGTTTTTCGTCGTCCGCCCCACGAGCTTTGTGTTGCTGCTCTCGGATCCGTCGCCGTTATCCACCTGGAGGTGTTGAAGAGAAGGGACAACTCAAGACCTGACTCGACACAGCTCGTAAAGACATGAAAAAGGTTATTAAACCTTCGGTATTCGGTCTCCGTCACTGGCGAAGAGAAATGGTTGAGCTGTACAAATCTACCGCCGCATATCATCACGAGGCCGGATGGATCAAGCATGATCACAGTCTTACCAAGTACAAGCCCGCACCTCAAAAATTGTCTCAGGGAGCCACAGAACCAGTGTTGATACATGCCTTGTGGGCTTGAGTGGGTATGCCGTCTTCTTAAAGCGTCGCTATTATCCGCAGCCTCAGTACTACGCCAGGACGGTCGCACAACATTGCCTAGGTAAGAGGCGGATGAAACTCTATCATAGGACAGAGAGAGAGAAGACGAAGGGTTGACAATTGAAGGCAATCTAAGTCCTCATGCCAGCGCTCAACCTTGGTCCGCAATAAAAACTATCCACCTCGCAAAAACAGTAACTCGGCGCAGAGGATATGCTACTAAATTGGTTAATAAGCTGACGGAATTTCCGAATGCCGCCAACAACCTCGCAGATGGCTGAGAACTTCAACGATACGCCTTCTTCCAGTCGACTCGAAGTGCAGAGTCGGGGCAAATCGCTGCACTTACATTACGAGATGAGTTGGGTTGAGTACTTTTGCGATATTAAGACTCCTTGAGTCAGACAATCCAGGCACGGGTGAGAGATACAGTGTCAGGCGCTGTTGGCTTAAACACCACACACCGGTTTGAGGTGACGAACACAGTCGCAAAACCCTTGCACCACGAGAAACTAATGGACAGTTTCCAAGCGCAATTAGTGACACCGTTAAACTATACGTGGCAAAATTGCCGTAACAGCGATACTATTTGGTGATTTTAGAAATAAATTTTCACCTTAGAGCTAAGATTAAATTAAATAGCTTTTGGACCTAATCAACTTGCAGGTGGCAGATTTGAACAAATTCTACACGTAGAGAGCTGTGGCGGGTTTAGAAGAGAGAGAAATGAACTGGGGCCAGCTTTGTGGAATTTAAATCACGTTTACTGATGTGGCCAAACAAGCCATTAATCTAATGATTAGTACTTAAGGGTAGCTTTTAAGGCCAACCGCGGTGGTTCGGTGGTCATGGTATCGAACGCAGCCCATTTTCCCAAGAACCAGGAGGGGGAGTTCTAATCGAAGCCACGAATAGTTGACTTCCCATTGCAAGTACACAAAGATGATAACCACTGCGAGGGCCAGACGACTTACATGTTTACTTACAGAACCCACAGATTCAAGCGGTGTTATGGAAGGTTGCTAATGGAGTTTTCAGTAGGTGTTAAACCCCCTGCGACCTCAGTTAATAGTAAGAAGTAGACAGGCATTTGTACACAATCAACTGCAGAATGTCTGTGATAAAAGCACCTCTCATCCCACCCTCACCGATAAAAATGCCAGCGTTACGGTGGTTTACTTGACCAAGATGGGAAATTTGGTTGACAACCAGGAGGCATTTGCAGAGGGCAAAAGAGCATGAATGTACTGTTCAGTGGAGTGAGTGCAGCTATGATCTGCGCATTAATTGGACCTCTGTGAGACACTCCTACAATATCACCTTCTACTTCTACATCCAAAACGTTGGAAACGCAATGCAAAGTCAATACGATGAGAGTTTGACGTGGGTACAGATGCTGACAAAGTAAAACAGTCAGTCGATGCGTGCCCCGTAAGGAGTGATCTCGTCAGGTGGCAACTCTCCAAGCCACGAATTTAAGCGCACCGTGGTATAATCGAGAGCATCAGATTGCTTATAGTAAGGAATATGCGCTGAGACAGTCGACCTCTCCATCCTTCGTTCCTCTCCACTTCACTGCAGATGACAGCTAATAAGCCAGAATTGGCCATTCCAGTCTCCCTTGTCTTTGTCGGTTCCACCTTATCAACATATGCTACACGTCGCTATGCGACCGCCTGCGAGGGCTCTAGTCTGAGCTCCAGGGCACAACGGAACATAAATGTTCCTTAAGCAGATCGGTCAGATGATTCGGGCATGTCTCATCTGACATCATCTGACTCCATGTCCTGCACTTAATAATTTCAGAAATTATTTCCTTGATATATATATATATATATATATATATATATATATATATATGATAGTGTGGGGCTCACCGATCTGCTTAAGGAACATGCATGTTCCGTTGTGCTCTGAGCTTCAGACTAGAGCGCTCGCATAGCGACGTAGCATATGAATGGAACCGACAGAGACAAAGGGAGACCGGAATGGCCATTTCTGCTTATTAGCCGTCATCAGCCAGTCATACCAATCCCAAGTGTGGCACGCCTGGGATTCGAACCCGCGACCTTTTGGTATTTGAGTCGAACGCTCTACCATTGAGCCACGGGCTTGTTGTTTTTGTCGGTTGTGATCGGGAATATGAGGATCATATGCTACGTCGCTATGCGACCGCCTGCGAGGGCTCTAGTCTGAGCTCCACGGCACAACGGAACATACATGTTCCTTAAGCAGATCGGTGAGCCCCACACTGTCATCATATTCCCGATCACAACCGACAAAAACAACGAGCCCGTGGCTCAATGGTAGAGCGTTCGACTCAAATACCAAAGGTCAGGGTTCGAATCCCAGGTGTGCCACACTTGATTGGGTATGACTGTCTGATGACGGCTAATAAGCCAGAAATGGCCATTCCTGTCTCCCTTGTCTTTGTCGGTTCCATTTCATCATATGCTACACGTCGCTGTGCGACCGCCTGCGAGGGCTCTAGTCTGAGCTCCAGGGCACAACGGAACATACATGTTCCTTAAGCAGATCGGTGAGCCCTACACTGTCATCATATTCCCGATCACAACCGACAAAACAACGAGCCCGTGGCTCAATGGTAGAGCGTTCGACTCAAATACCAAAGGTCGCGGGTTCGAATCCCAGGTGTGCCACACTTGGGATTGGGTATGACTGGCTGATGACGGCTAATAAGCCAGAAATGGCCATTCCGGTATCCCTTGTCTTTGTCGGTTCCATTTCATCATATGCTACACGTCGCTGTGCGACCGCCTGCGAGGGCTCTAGCCTGAGCTCCAGGGCACAACGGAACATACATGTTCCTTAAGCAGATCGGTGAGCCCTACACTGTCATCATATTCCCGATCACAACCGACGAAACAACGAGCCCGTGGCTCAATGGTAGAGCGTTCGACTCAAATACCAAAGGTCGCGGGTTCGAATCCCAGGTGTGCCACACTTGGGATTGGGTATGACTGGCTGATGACGGCTAATAAGCCAGAAATGGCCATTCCGGTCTCCCTTGTTTTTGTCGGTTCCATTTCATATATATATATATATATATATATATATATATATATATATATATATATAAGAAGAAGAGGCGATTACGGAAACAATAGGTTTAATATTCTGACGTTTCAAAATCAAACAAGATTCCATCGTCGGAGATAGGTTCAGTACGGCGCCTCACAGTATTTATGGGTTCTGAACATGCTGGCTCTACAGCTATTCGTGCCGGATGCACTGCAGGGGGGCTGGGGAGTTAATTTCTGTCCTGCTGGTCATTGATTTTTCTCCCTCGCCTCGTCTGGGGGCTGTGTCTGGATGGCAAGTGTCATTGACCTCGTCTGCATTGCCCGCATTTGTTGTTCCGGACCCGCATGTCATTTTCTCGTCCCTCGTTTGCATCTGTTCGTGCACGTCTCATCGGTGGTTGCTGAGTCGTCGCCAGTGTCTCCGTTCCTATCGGGTTGGAGACGCCCATCAGTGGTGTTCGTCCGCAGACTATGTTCACCTGCGTCCATGTTCATGCCTGGCCGGAGGTCTTGCTGGTTTGCGTTCTCCGCGGTTATCCCATCGAATGTGTTGGTGTGTGGCATAGGTTCACTCAGGCATGTGTTCTGGCTCGGTATGCGTTTGCTTTCGACCACGAACAGACTGACTTCTTGCCTTCGATTCTGTTGATTGAGTCGCACTCGTTAGGCCTGGTAGGCCGCCGGGAGAATCGTACAACCGTTAATGGAAGAGGGTACGGTGTGCCAGGCTCCGAGCGTTTCTCTGGCTGTTTGGTCTATACCTCGGCTTAGGATTTCGGCGTCCTGGAAATAAAAAAATGTGTCCAGAGGCCGCACAGTGTTCCGCCACCAACGAGAGCTGATGCATCCTTCTTACGGCCCTTGCGTGCTCACTCATGCGGGTCTGTAGTCGCTTACCGGTCTCTCCTACATAGTTCGCCTTACAGGAACCGCACTGAACACGATAGACGACGGTCGCCGTTTCGCCGCGTGACAGGGGGGCCTTGGGTCTCATGACCAGACGTCTTATTGTCGCCTCAGGTCTGTGGGCGACGCCGATCCGCAGTGGTTGTAAGAGACGAGCAACAGCTTCAGATGCGTTCTCGATCAATGGTCTTATAAGTTGCCTCGGTTGTCTGCTGCGTTCTATGAAGCTACGAGGATAACCGTTGGCGGTGAGCATTAGCTGAAGATAATGGAGTTCGGCTGCTTTGCCGCCTTTCTTGCTACAATGAGTTTCCGCCCGTTTGTAAAGCGTCCGTACGCAGCTACGTTGGTGGCACAATGGGTGGTTACTTTGGTAGCTGAGAACTTGACGTGTGTTGGTGGCCTTTCTATATACCGTTGTCCTGAGGCGGCCGTCGGTCTTACGGTGGACTAGGACGTCAAGGAACGCCAGTTGACTGTTGGCCTCAGTCTCCATTGTGAACTGAATGTCCGGATAGATGGAGTTCAGGAGTGCGTGAAATTTGGCGACCATTTCGCGCTTGAGAACGACGAAAGTATCGTCCACATACCGCACCCAAAATATTGGTCTGTGGTTCGTGAACACACGTGTCTCTAACTTTGAAGCCAAAAGTCATGGCTTGACGGGTTGCCAACTAGGGCCTCACAGTCAGCCCAGTGTATGTTTCTGTGGACTGAGTGTCAGGCTTCAATGACCCCCTCATAATGTGGCTTCTATGGCACTCCTCCACTCAGTGGGATCAGAGCCAGTGTGGTGGCACGCTGTGTGGTGGATTCACGCCGCATCAGCCACCTGCGCCTGACCACACCTCCGGTTTATTTGATTGTGCCTTGGAACCGGGTCCAGGTGGAAGAGGAAAGATTGGGGTAGATGCTGCGCACCGTCCTTGCACCAGCATGCTGTGGGGCACACGGTGGACGTAATCAGAATTTACGATCAAACTGCTGCAGATGAGCATGCAAAACATCACTAAGGCGTCTTAGGAGATGCTTGAAACATTCTCGCCTACCTGGATCAAACCGTCAGATTATCAGTAGTGCAACCTATACGGCTAGAATGTCTTTCGCAAGGATTCTGGTACAGACTAGTACAAATATCATAAAAAGTATACAGGAGGCCTGAAGGCATGATCCACACCAAAGTGGATGCAGAAAAAGCGTCTACTAGCAAAGGACTAGACACATGGGCGCCTTTTGTATCTGGGCAGAATCGAGCGCATATCAATAAAAGCACATACGGAACCGAATTTTAGGATTGTCAAATGGTTAAAAAATCGACTTACCACACCAACCACGCCTTGCCGTTGACAGATTCCAGGCTACCAGTTACGGAAAATACTTTCCAGAATCGTTCGCGGAGCTGCACCGCCTCGTCCGTCAGATTCTCCAGGCGGATGAGGTAGCGCCACTACATACACACCCATATAGAAGCAAGAAGCATATTAAGTATCACAAGAGCTGCGAATGAAACAGGGTCTGTATACTACGATAAGAACGCCTCAATACTTTTGTCAGGAATAGGTGCATATGAGAATGGTTACTAGTTATATATATGTATATATATATATATATATATATATATATATATACTAGCCACCGTGCAGCTGCAAGCAGAGCACTATAGTGAGCTCCAAAGCACAACGGAACGAGTGTGTGTTCCATAACGCGATTGGTGAGCACCCCACTACCACTTAATACCCGATCTAAACTGGCAGGACAACGAGCCCATGGCTCAATGGTTAGGGGGTAAGATACCTAACCAACGGGTGGCGGGTTCGATCCTCATGATGGAACACCCAGGGTCAGGTATGGCTGGCGGATGACGGTTAATAACCCGGAAATTGTCATTCCAGTCACCCTTGTCTTCGTTAGTAATGCTATTCTGCCTATAATATATTTAAATATTCTGGTAAAGGGGATAAATACTGCTACAGGCAAATGAGACTGAAAACAAAAAGGAAGAGTGCTGCAATGACGACAGAGTCTGCTTCAATTCTAAACTTACTTTCAACACACACCGACGAGGTATCAGAAATTAAGATTCACGCTGGGTTTCTATCTGTTATGACTACCTCCGCTCTTCCAAAAAAGCATACATAAGAGCATGAACCAACCTTTGCGATACAGTATCACAATATTGCTTTTTAAAAAAACGTTGAAAATTAATAAGGTGCCTAGTTTAATGGTAAAAAAAATTAAATTACTTAAAGAGGCGTAGAACTGAAACCTAATAGCTGACTTGATGTTATAAATTTGGAATTCACAAACAGCTGACGGCAGCAACGAGTGTGACCCGAGCTAATAGGACGAAAAAGGACAAGGAGTCAATTGGAAAACGAATAACCTGGAATGTTCAAGGTTGTTTGAAAGTGATTTTCACCGAGCTCGCCAAATTCTGGCAGGGAATATGAGCGACTCGGTTTTTAAAATATCGCTGACAGCGGTAAAGAGGTGCTAAAATGGCTCACGATGCCTGTTCCGTCTGGGTTTTATTTGCTATCATACTTGCATTCGGACTATATCAGGGTGTTACATCTTGTGGTAAATGAGCAAAATGGATGACGGTTGTACATCCTCGAAGGTTGTCTATGTTATAGGGTGGAACCGAAATAAAGGCCATTAAAGTCTTTAAATCACCTGACACGATTTACCAAAAATATAGTGGCTATCCCTCTCTAAGTTAGGACGTTTCATTCAATCAAACTGAGCTACCGCGTCCCTCAAACAGATCTAACACAATGGCTTGCATCTCATGCTGGATGAAGGAAGTTGCTGGAATGACTAGGTTTTGCTCTCACTGTTACCATGAGTATCCCAGAAAGCAGACCCATACTAATAAATGCAGCGATGCACACTATCACACTTTTGACTTTGTCTTCTACTGAGTTCTGCACAAGAATCCTACAATAATAGGGATTCACAAACAAATTATAATGAGCTTAGCTATGTCAACGAGCCCGCCACCACTTCAGCTGGAGAAGACGATTTTCTTTACTGCCACAGTTTCCTAAGGAGGGGAACTGACACAACCGCAGGACCCGATTTCGACTGCACAAGAATGTGACAAATGTGGAAAGAGGTCCAAGTCATACACCTTTATGTTTTACGATACTGGCTACTTGGATATGATGAAATATACGAATTGAAAAACACCTATAACCTGCCTGTATTACAAGTTATGCAAACGCATTGGTGTGTCCCGATCAACGACACAGGTGACCAGCCCAAAACGCTTACAGTTTCAGTTCAGCGAGGCATATTTGGATTGTATATGCCCCCCATTTATCTCTCGGATATATTTACCCCAGTGGCCTGCATGGCAGTACAGACGCGAAGGACAGATAACAGGAAGCACAGGTGTTAAGGACAAAAGATTAGGGGCAGCTACAGGAACCTCACCGCGCAGAGAACGCGAACGTTTAGATACAGCAATTATGAGCGGGAATAAAGCCCGTCTGTCACGCCGTTGACATCGGTAGATGACACTTTAAATGCAAATAGACAATAACTTATCTGCTGAGCCAGTACGACCGTTTTGCACGACAGTATTCCATTCACACGAATAGCCAAAGATTCAGTTGATCAAGCAATAAATTACGGGAAAGCAGGTTTGGAAATTCAGACACGTAGGGACAAAACTAGAGTCGATTCTTCTCGTCTTCAATGCGGCAAAAACTTTTACTGCCTCACTGTCATGCTGGCATAAATTCCACAAAAGCAATGGTTGAATAAGAATGATAGGCCATTATTATGACAGTCAAAATGTGATCATATAGAGAAAGAGAGGGATGGGAAATGACAATCAAAAGAAATGCGTATACAAAGATTGAATGGAAAAGCATACTGCAAAGCAATGTTCGGATGTTTTTAACTAAAGAGCAGATTAAAATTTATAGAGCAAATGCTAGCGAACAGGAGTTTGACTAATAGCATAAGAAAGTCTGGGGAACTCACGTAGCGACTAAAGGCCACCTCAGAAAACTAAAATAATAAACAAATAGTGTGAAAAGCTTTTTAAGTGCATAAAGAAGGCATGTAACACGTCAACTTCAACACTTTAATTTTTGGAGATCCGACTTTATATATATATATGTCTTATTTTGACCCAAAATAAGCAGTAAAAGGCTAATAAGTTACGGCAAATGTCCTCTAGACAGAATAGTAGTCACTGACAACATAAATAGTGGAAAAAGGAGTATTAGCTTTCGATTCCGTAACACAAACGACGTACACGGCCACGTATTAGCAAAAGACCAGGGTCCTATAACGCGTGCCATGTAAAATTCCCGGTTGATGAATAAGCTTTAATAGCATAAACTTCCTTATGGCAGAGCGATTGAAAAACTACCTGAAAATTGACGCCGGGGATTGTGAATATCTAATTAGTGCATCTTAAACGCCATAAAAACGGTGACCACCAGATCGCTTATGAATGCGATAGGCGGCAGTTGGTGTTATCCAAACACGTCGAGATAAGTAAGTAAAAGACGTAATAGCTAATGTTAAAATGTTGAATAGGAAAATATTAGATAAGCATAAAGGATGAGTTACCAATAAGTTTGATAAAGTTAGTAAAGGTTTAAAGATGTTTGACAGATTATAGAAATGGTCAAAAAAGTAACTATAGAATAAGAATCCCTTGATAAACTGACCCGAAACTTCTGTCTGCCCATGAGAAAGGGGACGACGGTGGTCCGCAAGCCCTCTGTAGTTTCTCTGTGCACAGTTTTAACTTCTAAACTCTGCCAACGAGACTGAAGCCATCGGCGGAGGTTATCAGTAGGGAAGAAGTGTGGTGCTGTCGGAATTATAATTAAAACTGAAAACTAATGAAAACTGAAAAACAAACAAAAATTAAATTGACCCACGAGATTCAGACGATATATGTTATGAAAGAACGTAGAGATGTTAGAGTTCATCCGTCCCAACTATCAAGGTCTATGGATGTTTAAGAGAGAGCGAAATGATAATAAATGATAATGCATACGATTGGTCACAGTAAAGGGCAGTGGGAACACACATACTTTTATTCATTGCTCATACGTAGAAAACGGAGCATTTGATCCGGTTTAGATTGACTTCAGTTATCCGGTGACAAGTCAACATCAAGTAAGCTGGAGACTATAAGATCACCGAGAGTAACTGCAGAGGTATAAAGCTTTGTCCAACGCGCCACGAGCAAACATCTACACATGATGCGCTGACATCAAACATAATGACGGAATCATTTTATGTGCGACCTTCTAGTGCCCTTAACTAAATAGGACTAGAAGAAAACATCCACCGAGTATGACCACTTAAAGCTTAAAAACGACACTTCAACCAAGTTTGGCAAAATGTGTTTAAATATTCGGGAGAGATGGATTATTGCTTATATGAATTTACATGACCAAACAATAGCTTGGTGGAGGGATGCGACGTGATGAAAAATGAGCTTTAAGATGGCTTAGGGTCTATAATTCAAGTTAATTGTTAAGACAGAGGCAGTTGTGGGTGCATACAAGGGGAGAATGATAATGTACCTCGATCGGGATCGAAGTGCATAAATTCCCGAAAATATTCATTTTTGAAGGGCGTCGGTTCCTTGCAAATATAAGGGATAATATCGTCGTGGAATGCATAGTCCATGCCTAAAATAATATGATTAAGAAGTATAACATACCAGAAACAATGTAAATAGTGTTGAGAGCCACTTGGTCATCAGGTAAAAAAGTTATGCCAGACTTTAGAGAAGAATTCTAGAAAATTACATCGATAAAAAAAATAAAGTACACAAAGTTCCAAATCGTGTGTATCCGCTAGCACGGTGTAGGCATATATTGGTCTACCTTTACCTTGGGAAGTAGTAGAGGGGTCAAACGCAGTCCTAATTAATACTTAAATAGACATTATATATTACGGCTGCTCATCATTGACGACATTTCGATCGAAGAGAGTTGCCTTCCAGGAGTTCAATATTATACCTCTATAGCCGAAGAGGCGGTTGATAATTAGCTGTCCGGGCTCATACATGCGCTCTTGGACGGGTAACGCTTGTCCAATTGGATCTAGGCTGCAGGCGTCAAGGGCGCCGAAATAAAAAAACAAACAAACCAATATTTTGACCGAAGAAAGGAAGAAAAATTAGCCTTCTTAAATGTAAACCGGCAGAGAAAGCCGACAGAGGATTTTGCCAACATCGCCGCTGATTGACCTTTCAGATGATAAACCGGGGTAGCGGCCAATTCTTTTCCCCCATATCAATTTCAGTCCAGTTAAAGTGTAAAAATTAATGCATTGTCAAAGGAAGAATACCATCCAAATAATCTACGTTCCTACATGATATCACACCTTTCTATTAGGATGTTAACATATTAGTTCAAAATTAAAAATCCATTTCGTAAATATTTCATTGGCAGTTTGATACCAGTCATATTTTCAGAGTGTACCCACAACCAGGTCTCATTTACATGCTAGGTTAACAGCCTATTAAGCCATTTATCGAGCCTCTGATCGTTACCCCATGCTTAAAGTTTATGAAAGTTCAGAGTAATCAGGTGCTTGCCAGTACTTGCAACAAAATATTTAATCGCACTATTTTCCATTTTTAATATTAAAATGCTATGGAGTTTAAATTGGCCAGTTTGCATATACGTAATGCCTGCATTCTAAATAAGTCTTGATTATTAATCCTTCTTAATTCCCCTGCAGTTCATGGATGGACCTTTAATGGACGCGAGTTTACTCGATAGCTGTTTTTGTTTGTGGTCAGTGCTTATCGGATTACGATTTTTGGTCCATTATTGTATTCTACAACTGTTGTTAAAACACCGTGCCATTCCTATCTATTGCCATATTTTTAATATAAATACTATGCCAGATTTTCGCTTTGCTACGCATACGCTTAGCCTTATTTTCCAGTTTCTAACACCCCCGATCCATTTCTTCCACAGCTACCAATTAAGCGGTCTATTGTGATACATTTATGGTCCATCATGTTTAGATCATATAATGAAAGGCCTTACATATTCTACTAACTGTTTCGTGTCAGAACCCCGTTCGAACCTTGATGGCACGCCTGCTAGTCGTACAGCAATTCCATTTTCGGTAAAAAAGTTTTTAAAATATGTATGATAATTTTAAGCCCTTATTCTCATGCTAAACATATGGAACTAAATTAGTTTTATGAAATTCAGGATCAACGGCTCGTAGCAGATAACAATTACAAGGTAAGAAGCAAACCCAAGCCAGATAAGTAATAAAAACGTTGTTAAAATTCAAAAGAGTTTTTCTGACTTCATAGAGAGCAAATATAAAAGTACATCTAAAGGATTTTGCTTTTGTTTTTGCAACTCTGGGATACTGAAATATGGGTAACTAGAGAAGGACAGCATCAGACTAATTCGAGTGAATTTCTTTCAGTTTATTTTCAATTTATTTTGTAAGGATGCCTTTGAAAACCCTATTGTGTACATACTAGTGCATTGCATACTGCGGAAATGTATGTCAAAATAATCCCATAGAAACAGGTTACTCGCAAAATGTGAGTAGCATAGTTGTTTTATAGTTCATGTGGCAGACTGTCGAGGGAAATCAGGGGACGCATATAAATTCACATATCAAGCCACATTCAAGTCTTTCTTGAACAGCTGAATTGATGTCACCTCCACGACTGATTGGGGAGATCATTTCAGCTCTCTACTATCCTTAACGTTGAAAATTCAGAGTGGAGGTTCAGCCTGGACATTTGGTGCGCAGCTTCACCGGGTGCCCACGAAGATTGGGAGCAAGGTGCTACTGAAAAATCTCAGATTTCAATCCGTCATCAAGGCCATGTATTATCGTGTAAACCAGGATAAAATCATCTCTTTGCTGCCTGTAACACAGAAGAAATAGATTAAGTCACCGAAGTCTTTCTATATACGTGCAATCTATGAAACCTTTTATCAGTTTTGTTGCGTGGCTTTGAACTATTTTTCGATGCACATTTTATCAATTACCAACGATGGCCGCCACGCTTGTATGCCATATTCTAGATGAGGCCGAACAAAGGTGCCGTAAAATCTACCAACAAGGTCTATGCCAAGGGTTACAAATGTCCTTTTGATTGCATGTTATACGCCCATGGCATTTTTTGCGGTGTTCGTGCACTGCAATGCTGGTTTCATGATGCTCTGTATTCAAACTCTGAGATCCTTTTGTGAAAATTCAGCGGGAATATTAATGCATTTCCTGTGATATGCCCTGATGCGCTCATTTGAGTGGTAGCTGTTTGGACGCAGATAAAGGACGGCACACTTCTACACATGGAACTCAAGGAGCAATTTGTTGGATCACATTTACATTCAGTGCAAATTATTTTGAAGATCTTTCTGATCTTTCGTTCCCTTGATGTCTTGTCAGAGCTTACCGTCGTCGGCAAACAATATTTTACTGCAGTCGAGTTCCTGTAGGCTCTCATTAACGCATAGGCCAAAGAGAAAGGTTCCGAGAACCGAGCACTTGAGGTACAACACTAATCACGTTTACCCAGTTTGACATGTCGTCTCCCATAACCCACGCTGTTTTTGACCAACCAAAAACTGCCTTATCCAGTTTAAAACAGCACCCTTGATAACGAGTGCACTGAGCTTATGCAGAAGGCGGTGGTGCGGGACAGTTTCGAATACTTTGCTGAAATTGATTTACACGACATTGACCTTGGAATCCTCTTCTAAAGCCCTTGTCCAGACCTCTAGGCACGTAAGAAAATTTGAGAGAAAACAAAAATTCATGATGAAAATTACCGCAGAATGTTATTTTCATCACAAAATTGTTGTATTGCGCTCTTTACGAGGACATCCATCGTTTTGCATGTGGAACAAGTCAAACTGATAGGCCGGAATCTGCTTGCTGTCATCCTGATACCTCCCTTATATGAAGAAACGAGATGGCTAGCTTCCACTGTTATGGCAGTTTCCCTGGTTCCCATTGGCAGCTCAAAGATAATTGAAAGAGGTTTTGCCAGCTCTGTCAAACGTTCCTTAAGTACCAGCCCAGGAATCCCATCGAGTCCAGGAGACTTTTCTGGCTTAAGTTGACTAAGGACGTGTCTATCTTCTTCGACAGAAAAGGCAACGGTTGCAATGAAGGCAGTATCTTGGCCCATTTCAAACTCTTGACTGTCTTCTGTGGGATTTCCCCGCAAAAATCGATCGAAAAAACTGAGACAGTAATTGTGCTCTATGTGGCCCTTCAACTTATAAGTTTTCAAAAGCTGTCTTTTAGGCATGCAATATCATCCCTGTGTTTTCTCCTACTGCAGTTGTACCCATATAAATTATTGGGGCATATGATGGATTCTGCTGTCAGACGGCACTTAAACGAAGTTCTGTCAATCCGTATGTGTTTGCGGTATTTATGTCACTTTATTGAGGGAAAGAAGCTTTTGCCCTTGAGCTCCCTATTCACATGCAAAAATTTCAATAGTACAAACGTTTACAGTGATAAATCTGACAAATGAAAATGTAGGGTCATCGATATGTGTGGGACAGGCGCAAGCTGCCACTGCTTACACAATCTTCAGTATATTTACAATAGTTTCGCAGAAAATGAGTATCTAGTTTAAATTTAAATGTGTCAACATTTTCTGAAAGGGACCACCTCGTCAGCGAGTCCATTCCATGCTCCAACGACCCTCTGTGAAAAGGCGTTCCGACGGACTTCCGTGTGGACAAACTTCCTCTGCTCTTTAAAGGGATGACCCCGCAGATGTTCCGTCCCAGCCAAATTCGAAGAAGTCAGCAAATTCTAGGGCACACTCGCGGCCTCTGACAATCCGGTAGGTTTGATGAGGTCACCGCGTAGTTGCCTGTAATTTAGAGGAAACAAATCAAGTTCAACCAGTCTGGCTTCGTAAGGCAGATGACTAAGATTCTTGACCATCTTCGTTGCTTCTTATATTAGGCGAATATCTTCGAATCATGAAAATAAAAGTACTTTTTCCACAGCCTATGCTTCTTCTTCATGATCTTTTTTTGTCATCGGAGTGACCCACGGCTGCCGAGCACTTGGTTTCACTATTTTCATAGGGCAATGGGCTTAGACTAGATGCTCTATAATCCCCCGAAAATACTGCCAGGAATCTTCGAAATCTTTCATGTTAACTGACCAGGGTTCTTCTGAGACAACACGTCTCATTGCGTTAAAATCACCCTTCCAAACATTTCTGTGCTGTTGAATTTGTGCTTGTGCGTTCAATGGGAGAGATCACATGTAAGTTAAAACAATATGGTCGCTTAAGCAGTGTGGGGATTTTTTATTTAATTATTTTATGACTCCTTCTTTACTGAAGACGAGATCTAGGCAGTTCGATCGTCGTTCTACTCTCAATCTTGCTCCAAATTTTATGTGTTGAAACAAGGTAATTGTCTTTAGTATATTGTAGTAGCTTGTGATGGAATGATATTGATGGAGCGCTTGCTACGGGGATCTATCAATCTATTCCTGGAGCGTTTAAGTCAACCAGAAGTAGCAAGTTTTCCCTCTTACACAATAATGTCAGTGCACTAAGAATTTTTATGTTGGCGCTTCCATCCGAGCTGCGATGTCGGTAGATAACGGACAGATGAAGTGTTGGTAATAATTAGATGCTAACCTTGCATAAAATTAGTTCAAAAGTTCGTGGTAATAAATTGGATATTTCTTGCTAGCAGCATTACATTTCATTTGATACATTAATCTCTACGCCTCCTCCTCAACGTTGAAATCTGTCCCAACGGAACACTTGATAGCCCTCGATATTGACTTCACTGATACTCATTTTCTCAGTCAACCAGGTCTCTGTTAACACAATTATGTAATGTTGCTGCTCAGAGGCTAGTAATTTGAGTTCATTTAGCTTTTTGAAGAGACTCTTACAGTTAGCGTAGTAGATTTCGAACAGTGACCACTGGTGCTCATAACAGTCTTGAAAGCGGATATCTGTTCATTGGTAAGGTTATCAGAATGAACGCCTTGGGCCAGAAAAATGTTAGCTGGACTTGAATTATTTGTCAGTCTCTTATTTTGAGGCGTTTTTCACCGCTGCTCCTTCATTTTTCCAGTTTTGTTACCAAATATATTGTCAAGGGAATTTAAGACGTTTTCTGACTATCCAGTACAAGTTGCAGACAACGAACTTTCAGCCAGTCTCCGTTCTGGCTCTTTTGGTCGGTGAATGAATGCTTCCTCATCTTTGGATGCTGAAGTGAGCTAGCGTGGATATCTAGCTGGATATATAAATAGCATGGGACAATTACTTCATTCTGTAGCCCCTTCCTAATACAGTTATCTCGAAGCTGGAGAGGTTGTCCGTCTCCACAGCGTTTTTCGCCAATTTTGGGGCATTTTTGAGGGTCAGCTTGTCTTTGAGGACCCTCAATGCGTATACTTTTGTGTCTGCAGGTGGCTGCAGGTTATTCTGCAATAATAAGTCACGCTGCTTTGCATTTTTGGGCCACTTGACACAGTAAGCATTCACAGCGGCCACGCTTTGGTCATTGATAAACTCAGCAACGCAGTACATCTACATACACTCAACGAACAAGGGATACGAGCAAATCATAATGGATTTAAAATCTATTAAAAATGTGTGTATGGAATCTTTTAAAAATAATTTTGAACAAAAACTTTGAAAAAAGCACTTTTTGGAACGTGTGCAACAAGGGAATGAGAATAAAATAATCATCAATGATAAAAGCGGCATATTTACTGATAATTTCAGAAGGGTTGAAGTCGAAGGACTACTTGCCAAAGCTGAAGCTTCAAAACATGAAAAGACTGGAAGATGAAATTGGCGTCATAAAAAAGTCACGGCAGTCAACAACCGGACAGTACTGTGATCCAGTTGCCGAAACAGATGTCATTACGCACGGTCTGTCACCGATCAGTACCACGTTATTGGGCGCTTCATTCGACGGCGCATAACCATTGTGGAAGATGGCAGAGGAGCTGCGGGGTAACTGTAAAGATTGTGGTACACCCTCATCGTCGTGCAACAGCATGGGGCATGCTGGAAACTCAGTCAGACGTCTTTCCGAAATTCACCTGTACACCTGTGCGTCTACGTTTGTTGACCCCTTAATATAATTATGAATCATTTGTAAAAAAAGACTCATAATGAAAGGTCAAAAAATTATCCAACACTCCAAACAGCCACACACCTTCGTGTAGGTGAACTGAACAACGAGTATTATATACAATCTCCGTAGGACTATGCAATATGATGAAATAGGAAACAAAGGTTTTTAACAAAAGGTGGGCAAAATCAAAACAGATCTTATGTAAAATTGGATGAGAAACATATATAATGCAACGGAAAACTCCGAAAAATTCATAAAACGGTCATTGTCCAGAAAGGGTTTCAAAACAACAGGGCCTATGTCCAGCAAAAATTGACGACATTTGACCGCCTTCCAAAATTCAAGAAAATAAATTGTTCTACGCTTGCGCAACAATTCCATCGGCAAGCACTGAATCCCTTTTTCGATGAGGTCATTGAGCGCTGGAGAAAACCTCTTCACACCCAATCTCCGCTGATTAAATAACTTCCGGATTACACCCAAGCACAACAAGTGCATGTAGTCTATTGGGAAGCTACTAACCATGTCGATAGATAACTCCTCTAAAGGTGATTTGCCTCTGTGAGGGAGTCCCTGCTTTCTTGATCAAACGGTTGTCACGAAGACGCCCGCTGTACACAGGAAACGTCATGCAGTTTGCAATAGAAATTCCAACATGACAGCGCATACAGTGTTTTCCGTTACCTTCACCAAACGACGTATCTGTCGCATCTAAAGAGCCCATTGTGGGCTTTCACCTGTTGGACATATGAGCGAGCTGGTGAGTCGCATATGACATTGGATAATTGAACTTTCATTAATTCCCCCATGTATGGGAGCAGCAGGCCAACTCCCAAAATTTATTTCAAATCCCTCAATGCAATCTCTCAGAAAATCATCCAGCGGCTCCGGCTTGCAGAAACCAGAGAAAAAACATCTTCCACAAACTGGTAGTTTACCCAATCAAGAATTGGCCAGAGATATTATCCTGATCTTTTGAACTACATCCTCCAACTGATGTGCAACTGTATGCACATTTAAAGGAATTTTTAGTTGCTCGCCGGCAGGTTCAGCTCATCCAGCAAACCACGTTCAAGGCCCTAGGTGCACATAACTTTCATTCTTTAGGACCTTGTTAATGAAAGCACGTGGAGTACGCCGTAGCGTTTCTGGGTCCATTAGAATTTCTGGATGGTGAGGTCGAAGCATATCTAACAAAGCTTTAATAGTTGCTTGCGGCATGTTTGTCTTTAGGCAGACGTCCTGCATATCCACGGGAAAATATCTGCCTTGTAATTCGCTCGTTTTGCTCTGGTACCTCTATCGATTCTGCATGCCAACTCACAAGAATAATGCCTGACAACCTACCATTTGAAACCTTGGGAACAATTTCAGGCATTTGAGGCTCCGGTGAGGGGTATAACACCGACGATGACGATGGTGAAGGACCAACTTCTACTTCTGTTGTGGCATAATACGCCCACTTTGCACGCAAAATCCGCTTAAACACGGTGCTCCGCTTGATTCCATAATATTGTAGCTTCATGGATACTTTGCATGTACAACAGAACACGATATATAAAGGATATACGGGCTTATTTAAGATTCAGTGAGGTGCCAAAATCACCGTTCATGTTTAACATTTAACTCGAGAAAAAGTAACTTTACATAAAACTTAAAGGCAAAACTTAGTAAATTATCTTATAAAACATCTCCAGGCCACTGGATTACTTAACTCAGTATCAAAAGCTCTGAAAAGAATAAGTCAGTCTTATAAGTCCCACTCAGAGGTTGGCCGACGCTTGGTAGAAAACTGGCGTCCAAATGACTGAATTAAACAAAGTACGCATAATCAGTTCATCACAGTCCCCACAAATTACGCTTTAATACTATTTTATCTTGTAAATATTGCCTATTTGAGTTTAAATTTAAACACTGACACCTTCTCAAGTCTTTCCAACAAGCCTGAACATATTTTAACTATGGCCTAAAGGTCGAGGGTGACTGTCCCCTTCTGGCCCCCTCTGAGCCTCCTCTATCCAAGGGTGCCATATGTTGGGAGGGTTGATTTCCTTAAGTACATCGTGTATGTGCTCCATAAATATGAGCAGGTTAACAGAAGTTAGGTATCCTAGATATCCAGAAGCGTGGCCATGAAGGATTATCTCCTATTTTTAACTTAAAGCAAAAGTTTCTTTCAAGAATTTTCGACTACCTAGTATTAACGGCAAGGTTCTATCGGCCATTTCATTGATTAATTTTTACATTTCGGATCTAAGGGTTAGTGTTTATTAGGAAGGATATTGGATGAGACCTTTGTCCAAAAGAGAGCATTAATGAGCATGACATATTCTCACAAGAAGTTTCAATATAAACAATCATATCAAACGATGTTCCATGCTAAGGATTTGCGTGAAATATGCTCTGTGACAAAAAGAGTGAATGAAAATAACCGCACTAGCTTATAATTCATAAGGATCTAGAAGAGAGTGTGATGGAGACAACTGGTTTTTATGAGTTATTTTCCTTCCAGGCTGTTTATTGAGAAGGAAATTGTTTGAAAATTTTAGTTCGAGCGAATTTTGGCAAATTATGCGCATAACGCCTGGGATGGCCGAAATGATATCATGCGACATTCCTTATTTATCACGATCGATTGCTATACCTTTTAACGCCATGCATATGCGATAATGAGAAGGTAGATTCATGCGAAGTTGCAACTTCTGGAGCAGCAGAAGTCAACATGTTGACTTCTGCTGCTCCAGGAGAGATTATGTGTGTTCGTGACGAAGTGTCCTTGAGATCTTGAATGCATCTACAGAAATTCGATTTGTGGTAGATTTACGGTCATCCCCGAAACAGGGAATATGCGCGGGAATAAAAAACAGTAAAATATTCAAATACCCATGTTATAATATCACGAAATGTTCACAACTCCTAAGTTAAGCGGCGTTTTGAATCATGAACAAATGTAGTTAAGTCAAGGTTCGTTCGTGCGGAAAACATTTTTTCCAGGAATGGCACGTAAAATATGAATGGTTTTGTGGGTTATGTCGTTCTCTTCTCTTATTACACATTACTCTACTGATAAAGGCCCAACCTAAGGGCACTGTATTAAACTTCTGCATCAACAGAGAGGCAAATCGATGAGCGAGTAAGACACCTTTTATAATTACTTAAGGGCAAGTTGGTGAGATGAGGTCAAAAGCCTAACAAATAACGATTGTCGAATACAATCCCGATGCATTGAATAGTAAATATTTTCGGTGGTGCTGCGACGTAACAACACGTGCCATGCCCGCTTAAGGCGAATTCGAAACACAAGTAATCCAACATTTCCCTGATTTCTTGCGCCAGACGGAAATCCTATTTACAGAAAAACAGATACGTTAATTATAAGTCTGTCTGAAGACGAAAAACGAACCTGTTTGAATATTTACTCAGAGGCCGCTGGGAATTCTTAAGAGCGGAGCTATGTTAAAAGTAACATTAGCTACCCTACCAGCACATGACCTCGGCAGTAGAGGGGCTCAGAGGGGGCCAAAGGGGGCCAAAGGAAGCCAGAAGGGGCAAACGTCCCTCGACTTCCAGGCCATATTTAACACATGGTCAGGCTTCTTTTAAAGACTGGATAAGGTGTCACTGTTTGAATTTAAACTCAAATAGGTAATATTTATAAGATAAAATACTGTTTAAGCCTAATTATTGGGTACTGTGAGGAACTGATTTTGATGCTTTGTTTAAGTCGCAATTTGTCTTCTAAGTGTGTGCCAGCCTGCCGGGCGGCAGTTTAGTGTCCAGCTGCTGATTGTATACAGCGTCATTTTCATCCCTCATTGCACCCAGTTTGGTGGTTCCATGTTTCGCCAACCCATCATGCGAGAGACGAAATGTTTCTGCTCTTGGTGCATACCTGGGTGATCTGGAAAATGAGTGTGCAGTGTCTTCGACTAAGAATTGTTTTTTTATTCTCAATTGGGGCTTAGTAACTGTATACATAGTGGTTGGTGAGGTGAGATGGCTACTCAGGATGTTGTGCCAAAGGATTGGCCACGTACACCCGTTGACGATAGTTTCAGATGCATTGCGCCTAGCATCTTGGGTCGTCGACTTAAGCATGTGCAATGTTATCACCAATATCTTTCACTTGCGGGAGCAGTGCTGGCTTGCTCATTAATTGAATTACGCGGTGGGGGATGGGACAAGATCGTGCAACGTTGAACTCGCTATCTGTTACCTCGATCCAGTGGTGAGGCTGAGCCAGAAAGACTGGAGGTGAGCTTGCACTTGGTGTCTGCCAAGTTATCTGCGCGTCTTTGTGGGTGCGTTGGTGATTCCTACTGGCAGAATCCGGCTTTGCAGGGGTATGTGTGCGTGTGTTCCTATCGGTCCTGGTCGGTCACTTGCGAATCCATTTTGCCTGGTTTGTCACTTACGAATCCATCGTACAGAGACTGGTGAGCCAGTGTCTGGAGCACCAACACACAGTAAAGATCGTCGCCTCCACTGCCCTCACTGTCCTCGCGCATTCACTCATCCCATGGGCCTATTCGGTCACATGCGCATCCATGTCAGCGGAATTCACCACAATGCCGACAACACCGATACAACATGCACAACCTCCGCTTCTGCCATGCTTAGCGCCCCTGCCACTCCGACTACCATGAATGACATCCCCCCAGCCTCTACCAATTTCTCCTGCCCACACTGCGCCCGCAACTTCAACTCACGTATCGGCCTGGTCGGTCACCTGCGAATCCATCGCACAGAGGCTGGTGAACCCGTGCCTGGGGCTCCGACATACAGTCGATGCGCCCGCCTTCACTGCCCTCACTGCTCTCGCACATTTACACACCGCATGGACCTATTAGGACACATGCACCTCCACAACAACCTCCGGTAAACCACCGGAGGCTAAGCTACATCAGTGCACACTACCATCACCAATACATCGACAACACCCTCACAATCACCATTTACCAGAGTATATCACGGTTTCCTAGGAACCACGGCTGGGAAGGCTGCGAATCTGACGCTTCCACCAGACCACGCCGTCGGCTCAGTGTATATGCTGTGTGTGTGTCGAATGGCTGACAAGTGGACTGGGAGTCAGATGGCGATGGCTCCTTCATATCCCCTGATTAGTGAATACGTGTGTGTGCGTTATGGGGGCCAGGTCATGCTGTGGCGCGCGGAGACGGGTAAGCCGATCCGTCAGCCAATGCGCTTACTCCCACATCAGGCAACTGACCGGCTCGGACAGTGGTCTGATGGTTGGGGTTGGGGAGAGAGTGAGGTCGAGAGCTCAGCGCATTTTCCTCACTATAAACAATCGGACGCGCTTGAAACTATCACGGTGCGCTAAAAGCCGTGGCTTGGAAGGTTGCCAACTGACGGGATAACTCGGACCGCCTGTTCAGCCCAATTGTGTGTTTTGTGTGTAGTGGCTGACTGGCGGACTGAGAGTCAGGCTGCAATGGCTCCTTCTTAATGTGGCCTTTATGGCACTCCCACTCCATGGGATCCGAGTCAGGTGTGGTGGTACACCCAGGGCGGCTCAGGCCGCGCCAGCCACCTGCGCCCTCTCCCATCTCCGGTTTTCTTGACTCTGTCTTGACACCGGGCTCAGGTGGGGGAGGAGGAGAGAGTGCGGTAGCTGCAGCGAGAGGCTACTATCACTTAAAACTAATTAACGTGCAAGTCACCGTCCCTGCACCACCTGGTGTGGAGCATACGGTGGACCTCGTCGAAATCGACGGTCGAACTGTCACAGGTGCTTTATACATATGAGCAGGTTAACGGAAGTTAGGTATCCTAGATATCCAGAAGCGTGGCCATGAAGGATTATCTCCTATTTGTAACTTAAAGCAAAAGTTTCTTTCAAGAATTTTCGACTACCTAGTATTAACGGCAAGGTTCTATCGGTCATTTCATTGATTAATTTTTACATTTCGGATCTAAGGGTTAGTGTTTATTAGGAAGGACATTGGATGAGACCTTTGTCCAAAAGGAGAGCATTAATGAGCATGACATATTCTCACAAGAAGTTTCAATATGAACAATCATATCAAACGATGTTCCATGCTAAGGATTTACGTGAAATATGCTCTGTGACAAAAAGAGTGAATGAAAATAACCGCACTAGCTTATAATTCATAAGGATCTAGAAGAGAGTGTGATGGAGACAACTGGTTTTTATGAGTTATTTTCCTTCCAGGCTGTTTATTGAGAAGGAAATTGTTTGAAAATTTTAGTTCGAGCGAATTTTGGCAAATTATGCGCATAACGCCTGGGATGGCCGAAATGATATCATGCGACATTCCTTATTTATCACGATCGATTGCTCTACCTTTTAACGCCATGCATATGCGATAATGAGAAGGTAGATTCATGCGAAGTTGCAACATTTCTGGAGCAGCAGAAGTCAACATGTTGACTTCTGCTGCTCCAGGAGAGATTATGTGTTCGTGACGAAGTGTCCTTGAGATCTTGAATGCATCTACAGAAATTGATTGGTGGTAGATTTTACGGTCATCCCCGAAACAGGGAATATGTGCGGGAATAAAAACAGTAAAATATTCAAATACCCATGTTATAATATCACGAAAATGTTCACAACTCCTAAGTTAAGCGGCGTTTTTGAATCATGAACAAAATGTAGTTAAGTCAAGGTTCTTCTCGTGCGGAAAAACATTTTTCCAGGAATGGCACGTAAAAATATGAATGGTTTTTGTGGGTTATGTCGTCTCTCTCTTATTACACATTACTCTACTGGATAAAGGCCCAACCTAAGGGCACTGTATTAAACTTCTGCATCAACAGAGAGGCAAAATCGATGAGCGAGTAAGACACCTTTTATAATTACTTAGGGCAAGTTGGTGAGATGAGGTCAAAAGCCTAACAAATAACGATTGTCGAATACAATCCCGATGCATTGAATAGTAAATATTTTCGGTGGTGCTGCGTCGTAACAACACGTGCCATGCCCGCTTAAGGCGAATTCGAAACACAAGTAATCCAACATTTCCCTGATTTCTTGCGCCAGACGGAAATCCTATTTACAGAAAAACAGATACGTTAATTATAGGTCTGTCTGAAGACGAAAAACGAATCTGTTTGAATATTTACTCAAAGGCAGCTGGGAATTCTTAAGAGCGGAGCTATGTTAAAAGTAACATGAGCTACCCTACCAGCACATGACCTCGGCAGTAGAGGGGCTCAGAGGGGGCCAAAGGGGGCCAAAGGAAGCCAGAATAGGCAAACGTCCCTCGACTTCCAGGCCATATTTAACACATGGTCAGGCTTCTTTTAAAGAAAGGATAAGGTGTCACTGTTTGAATTTAAACTCAAATAGGTAATATTTATAAGATAAAATACTGTTTAAGCCTAATTATTGGGTACTGTGAGGAACTGATTTTGATGCTTTGTTTAAGTCGCAATTTGTCTTCTAAGTGTGCGCCAGCCTGCCGGGCGGCAGTTTAGTGTCCAGCTGCTGATTGTATACAGCGTCATTTTCATCCCTCATTGCACCCAGTTTGGTGGTTCCATGTTTCGCCAACCCATCATGCGAGAGACGAAATGTTTCTGCTCTTGGTGCATACCTGGGTGATCTGGGAAAATGAGTGTGCAGTGTCTTCGACTGAGAATTGTTTTTTATTCTCAATTGGGGCTTAGTAACTGTATACATAGTGGTTGGTGAGGTGAGATGGCTACTCAGGATGTTGTGCCAAAGGATTGGCCACGTACACCCGTTGACGATAGTTTCAGATGCATTGCGCCTAGCATCTTGGGTCGTCGACTTAAGCATGTGCAATGTTATCACCAATATCTTTCACTTGCGGGAGCAGTGCTGGCTTGCTCATTAATTGAATTACGCGGTGGGGGATGGGACAAGATCGTGCAACGTTGAACTCGCTATCTGTTACCTCGATCCAGTGGTGAGGCTGAGCCAGAAAGACTGGAGGTGAGCTTGCACTTGGTGTCTGCCAAGTTATCTGCGCGTCTTTGTGGGTGCGTTGGTGATTCCTACTGGCAGAATCCGGCTTTGCAGGGTATGTGTGCGTGTGTTCCCTATCGGTCCTGGTCGGTCACTTGCGAATCCATTTTGCCTGGTTTGTCACTTACGAATCCATCGTACAGAGACTGGTGAGCCAGTGTCTGGAGCACCAACACACAGTAAAGATCGTCGCCTCCACTGCCCTCACTCGTCCTCGCGCATTCACTCATCCCATGGGCCTATTCGGTCACATGCGCATCCATGTCAGCGGAATTCACCACAATGCCGACAACACCGATACAACATGCACAACCTCCGCTTCTGCCATGCTTAGCGCCCCTGCCACTCCGACTACCATGAATGACATCCCCCCAGCCTCTACCAATTTCTCCTGCCCACACTGCGCCCGCAACTTCAACTCACGCATCGGCCTGGTCGGTCACCTGCGAATCCATCGCACGGAGGCTGGTGAACCCGTGCCTGGGGCTCCGACATACAGTCGATGCGCCCGCCTTCACTGCCCTCACTGCTCTCGCACATTTACACACCGCATGGACCTATTAGGACACATGCGCCTCCACAACAACCTCCGGTAAACCAACGGAGGCTAAGCTACATCAGTGCACACTACCATCACCAATACATCGACAACACCCTCACAATCACCATTTACCAGAGTATATCACGGTTTCCTAGGAACCACGGCTGGGAAGGCTGCGAATCTGACGCTTCCACCAGACCACGCCGTCGGCTCAGTGTATATGCTGTGTGTGTGTCGAATGGCTGACAAGTGGACTGGGAGTCAGATGGCGATGGCTCCTTCATATCCCCTGATTAGTGAATACGTGTGTGTGCGTTATGGGGGCCAGGTCATGCTGTGGCGCGCGGAGACGCAGGTAAGCCGATCCGTCAGCCAATGCGCTTATCTCCCACATCAGGCAACTGACCGGCTCGGACAGTGGTCTGATGGTTGGGAGTGAGAGAGAGTGAGGTCGAGAGCTCAGCGCATTTTCCTCACTATAAACAATCGGACGCGCTTGAAACTATCACGGTGCGCTAAAAGCCGTGGCTTGGAAGGTTGCCAACTGACGGGATAACTCGGACCGCCTGTTCAGCCCAATTGTGTGTTTTGTGTGTAGTGGCTGACTGGCGGACTGAGAGTCAGGCTGCAAATGCCCTTCTTAATGTGGCCTTTATGGCACTCCCACTCCATGGGATCCGAGTCAGGTGTGGTGGTAATCCCAGGGGCGGCTCAGGCCGCGCCAGCCACCTGCGCCCTCTCCCATCTCCGGTTTTTCTTGACTCTGTCTTGACACCGGGCTCAGGTGGGGAGGAGGAGGAGTGCGGTAGCTGCAGCGAGAGGCTACTATCACTTAAAACTAATTAACGTGCAAGTCACCGTCCCTGCACCACCTGGTGTGGAGCATACGGTGGACCTCGTCGAAATCGACGGTCGAACTGTCACAGGTGCTTTATACATATGAGCAGGTTAACGGAAGTTAGGTATCCTAGATATCCAGAAGCGTGGCCATGAAGGATTATCTCCTATTTGTAACTTTAAAGCAAAAAGTTTCTTTTCAAGAATTTTCGACTACCTAGTATTAACGGCAAGGTTCTATCGGTCATTTCATTGATTAATTTTTACATTTCGGATCTAAGGGTTAGTGTTTATTAGGAAGGACATTGGATGAGACCTTTGTCCAAAAGAGAGCATTAATGAGCATGACATATTCTCACAAGAAGTTTCAATATGAACAATCATATCAAACGATGTTCCATGCTAAGGATTTACGTGAAATATGCTCTAGACAAAAGAGTGAATGAAAATAACCGCACTAGCTTATAATTCATAAGGATCTAGAAGAGAGTGTGATGTAGAAAACTGGTTTTTATGAGTTATTTTCCTTCCAGGCTGTTTATTGAGAAGGAAATTGTTTGAAAATTTTAGTTCGAGCGAATTTTGGCAAATTATGCGCATAACGCCTGGGATGGCCGAAATGATATCATGCGACATTCCTTATTTATCACGATCGATTGCTATACCTTTTAACGCCATGCATATGCGATAATGAGAAGGTAGATTCATGCGAAGTTGCAACTTCTGGAGCAGCAGAAGTCAACATGTTGACCACGACCACAGGTGAGTGCAAAAGGCGTCTGTTGTGTCGAAGAGTGAACCGTGGACCGGTATGCAAGCGACCTGTCCTTCAGCATTCTTAAAGTTCTGCAACCAGGTCAGAGAGCTATGATCCGTGCGCACGATAAAAGGCCGGTATTGGAGGTATGGCCGGCATTCCTCCACGAAGTGGGTGAGTGCGAGCATCTCCCTTCTGGTCACACAGTAACGGCGTTCGGCCTTTGTCAGGGATCGGCTTAGATACTGAATGACGCCCTCTGTACCATCTGGTTGTTGCTGGGATAGGACGGCGCCTATGGCAGTGTCACTAGCATCGGTATCTAGAATAAATTTCCTGGCGTCATTGCTTATGTCAGGAAAAAAACTAAAAATAGGAGTAGTGCACAACTTATCCTTCAACTTCTGGAAGCTACTAGTACAACCAGCCGTCCACTTAAATTGTACTTCCTTCTGGGTCAGCTTGTGAAGCGGACCAGCTAGGTGAGCATAGTCTTTAATAAATCTTCGATAGTAGGAAGCCAATCCTAGAAACTGCGGACTTCAGTTACGTCCATAGGGGTGGGCCACTCGCGGATCTGCCTAACTTTATCCTCGTCCGTTTCTATGCCAGAGGCCGAGACTACATGCCCTAAAAACTTGACACGAGGTCTAATGGATGCAAGCCGGCAAGCCGGAACCAATGGATGCTTTTCTGTGGGATTGCATTGATGAATTGAAATAAACTTTGGGAGTCGGCCTACGGGTTCCATAAAATGGGGAAATAATGAAAGTTAAATTATCCAATGTGATATGCGACTCACCAGCTCGCGCATATGTCCGACAGGTGAAAGCCCACAACGGGGACTATGGATGCGACAGGTACTTCGTTTGGTGAAGGTAATGGAAAACATTGTAGGTACTTGCATGTTGGAATTTTCATTGCTAACCGCATCACGTTCCCCGTATATAGCGGGCGTCCTCGCGACGACCGTTCGTTTTCGATCAGGAAAGCAGGGACTCCAACCACAGAGGCATATAGTCTTTCGAGGAGTTACCTATCGACATGGTTAGTAGCTTCCCAATGGACTACATGCACCTGGTGTGCTTGGGTGTAATGCGTAAGTTACTTCATCAGTGGAGATTGTGTGTGAAGAGGTTTTCTCTATGACTTAATGACCTCATCAAAAATGCAGCCAATGATTGCCGGTGGAATTTTCCCACAAGTGTAGAAAGGTGACAGACCGTGCGTTCTGACATCGGTTTCCTCTAGTGGACTGTAGTACCGTCCGTTTGACTGCTCTGACTTTTTTTACAACATCGATTTCTTCGTCTAGCCTTTTCATGTTTAAAGCCTCAAATTTGGCAAGTAGTCCTTCGAATGCAACCCTCATCTGATAGTATATATAAATATGTCGCTTTTAACATTGGTGATCACTTTATTCTAGTTCCCTTGTTGCACACGTTTCAAAAACAACAACTGTTTTTAAAGTTTTTTTCTCACTCAGAAGATGAAGACGAATTTATTCGCCGGCCAAAAGAGCCAGAACAAAGACTAGCTGGCTGGCCAATTCCGATATTGCAGTAAGAACCTTTTAAAATATTATTTTTAGGCCTAAGAATGACGAGAATAAACCGGGCCCATCCATGCATTGGAGTACACCAACTCGACCTACCCCACTGTTCACTTATCAGTAAGCATTTATTACTAATGTGTACCTCAGACACCCACCTGACCAACCCGTAGATATCTGGTCAACGTCGATCAACGAACTACGAAAGGACCTTGATTCTCTACGGTAATACATTTCGGAAAGTTGTAAACAACCAACTAGGAAAAGAGTCGATTATATCGCAGAGCAGATGCTTCGCAACATGGAACAACAATCGGATCTTCTGAATGAAATACTCGAGGAAGTGCGTGCGATGGCTGTCCCCACCACGGCTAGCCAGTCGATTTGTCGTCTGCCCCTGTGCACAGAGGAGGCTTACAATGACTTCATTGGAGGACTGAGTAGGACACCTGATTATGCCAATGAGGCGGTTTGGATATATTTATTTTTGAACGTCATTCGTGATTTGTAGATAGAAAGGTTGTCTGTGGTAGGGGGAAGAAATGAAAGAGAGTTCGTCCGGAACCTCTTGACATGTTTTATTGGACCACCCCTGTGCCTAAACTTCTGCTGGGGCGGCTCCACTGACAAGCGGTCATTTATTGGCTGCCCGCTGTATACAGTTTTTACAGGTAAGTCATAACGTTTCCCTGACGTCTGCAGAAGCCATTCGTCTAAATAAGAGCTTCAATAAGTGTTCCACGGATGTTATTCGCAGAACAGCTATTGAATGGTTCCATGGTGCCAGAGATAGGTACGGCGGGAGATCAAAACGCCGACAGGCAACTGAGAAGGTAAAACTACTCCATTGAATTAATCCAGCATATTTATTCAGCTTTCGAAATGTCCCACCAGTGGTCCAATTTGCGCAACACAGTCTGCGCCCGGAGACACGGTAATTATCTCAATATCTTAACATTTAACGCATTTCAGGTTTAAATGTTAATAACTTAGTGATATTTATTTTAGTCCTGAATTTGTGATTTATAACTCTTTTCATAATGTTCAACACGGTAATTAGCAAATTTCTTTTTTAGGAACCACCACCGGATAACACCAGCCACGTAGTCAAACTATGAAAAATTTATCCCTGCGCATGTACAGTGTTATTTAAATTTTTTATAATAAAATACTGCAAATTTCATCTTCACAAATCCTATTTCATGAGTTAGTGGGTACATCGCAGGATTGGCTTGCTTGGGTCCAAATGAAAGCCATATTAATTGTATTAAATTGGGCCGTTAATAGAGCAATAATCAGGGTTACATCAGTAGTGGCCGATTATGATGTGGAAGGCCATGTGCGGTGGGCGTTCGATATAAAGGAAAAGGGGCTGCTACTGCGAGAAAATCGTGGGTCCCGCTGCGCAAATTTTTCCAATGGAGGGCCACACCGTCAACTTGGCCCCCTCTGGCCCAGGGGGCACATATGGGGTGACTATCACCAAAGACGTCCTTTTTGAACCCCCTTCTATTTTCCCTAGCTGTAATGCTTCTTCCATAAATTAATTCACCATAGGACATATTTAAAAAGAACATTAATCAAGTCTTGACATGACGAACAATTTAAAAACACATTCCAATTTCCCTGCGTTATAAATTCTAAACAAGTGGTCCATTTATTATAGTTGCCTTGGCAACAGCGATAGCTACATGCTTCTAAATATATACGAGGCTGAGACAGAATGTGATTCTAGCGCCACCAGAAACTAACTAAGTTATTTGATGGAGGTCCCAGGTATTATATCACCTGTAAGCCCACATGAATTCGGTTTGTCTCGTGACAGAAGTCAAGAAGCTGTGAGAGCTGATGAGTTCTGCGCAATACTTGGGTTGCCATCAATTGGCAGTTTGCTTGTGGGTCAGAACAAGGCATCCGTTCTGTAATACGTGAATAACGGTGTAGTGTCTGCGTGGATCCGACATGTCCGCGCCAGAATGACAAAGCGATTGGCTGAGTATACGCATGTGATTGGTTGGCACATGGGATAAGTTGGGCGTCGCAGGGTTAAAATAGCCCATGGATGACAGGCCACCCCGTCGAACGCGCCCTAGATGGCATTGGTTTGTGGGCGCGGCCAGGATTCAACACATTTGGATAAGGAGCGTATTAGATCAGGCCTGAGGGGGGCCGCCAGTTAGCACCCTGACTGAGGATTAGCTTGGCTGTTGCAATCATCGACTGACGGGTGAAAACCAGAAAATGAGACGTTGGCACGCCTCCTACATGCCCAACACAATTTGGATAATAATCGCAATCCATACAGTAACGGCATATTCAGGCCAAAAATTAAAGGCACCGATTACTATTATAAGATGTGTGACGGGTTCACTCACCTAAACCTTCACAATGAACGCCCAGACGAGCAGAGCTTTAACTTGGGCGATAATGAGGCGATTCCCAGGGTCAAAACACACAGCCGCTAAAACTCCTCTGTACTCAGTATTCTGGCATCAGCAGTTTTAATGGCCATAGCGACCTAACATCTCTAGACGAAGGCCTTTATGCAAGACTCACTGACCATTTACTACTCCATATCCAGTCACTTTCCGACGCCATTAGTCGTGACCGAAAGTACCGTCCAGCACCCATCGTGATATTGTACCCACCCCTCACAAGATGTGTGACCTGTAGCTGACCTGGTAAAGCTTACATAACCCAAACGCTATAGCGGTATTTCGTTCTATGGTGAACTTGTGTCATCGGTCAAAAAAATCATGAGAGCGTCATGCTTCCTTCTGGAGGAACCTTCTCTTTTCCTACAAAGTTATCGAGTGGGCAGCTGGTTATGCCTGGCTCTCACAAATCAAATGTTTGAGGCCTTCCAGGACAGCTGCTGTAGGCCTGGTTATTTAGTTTTTTTCGGCAACGAAGCGGGAGCTCAAGGGCGAAAGTCTCAAACACTTAAAAGTGGCTTAACTTGAGTTGGATACAAAAAAAGATTGTTATATGCCCTTGATAGGGCAGTAACCAAATGACCGTTCAAGTGGTTACAAGAATAGTTCAGTAATCAGCTGCACTGAAGGCAAGGAAAAGTAGATAAACCACCGTTAAACTATAGTCCTCCTTGGGTCGCGTGGTAAATGTGCTGGACCAACACGGGGGCCAAATCAGGGTGCAGCAGGATTTATTACTCTGGGATGTGGTCCCATATTAAATGCCGAACATGGGGTTGTGCGTACCCAGCATGGGCACGCGTATGTGTATGCTCATATCGCACCCCACACTCCCACTCCGTGGGAGATGCTTCATCTGCACCCGACCCCGCCTCCAGTGTTTTTGTCTATGTCTCGACACTGGGCACAGGCTGGTACGGGAACAGAGAGTGCGGTAGATGCATTGCAAGTTTACTATCACTTCAAACTAATTTGCGCACAAGTCACCACCCCTGCACCACCCTTCTGTTGAGCACACGGTAGCCATCGTCGGACTACGATGGTCGAACTGGCGGGTTGAGTTTGTCCCTTTGTATAGCATTCTGTATCCCGTTAAAATTGCACCCTACAAATGAACGAGTAATTGCCTTGGCTGGATTACCGTTAGTTTGTAGTTGCCCAACTCCCGGACGCATGTTACAACGCTGAACCTGTCGCGACTAATGGCACATGCGCACTAATGGCTATGTGATTCTCAGCCAATCCCGACTGTCATAACCGCTCAATCACCTTCAAGGCTGACTCAAACATCAGTACGCTGGAGGCGCTGTGACGACTCCCCACGGTCGTGCACTTGAGACGTCGCTCTAGCGGCTCCGGCCGCCCTATATTCCGGCCGTCAACTTCTTCCAACCTGTTCAATATTTCAGTACAGAATACCCTATCTTCCTAACCCATGTCCAATTTCTTCTCTTTCTATTCGGGACCTAGATCAGAGGTCATAGCGGCTAGCGTCTTGCCTAATGGCATAAGGTGCTGCGATTTGAGATCAACGGATGTGGAACTGCTTGCTGCAAAGTTGCATGACCTTGAGGCATTGGGCCTTGAAAAACGGCGTCGAGCATGACAATTTTTGCTGTTTGCCACAAGCTTACGAGAAATATCATCAAACGACTGTACTGCAGGCATACTTGTCAAACGACATCCATTATTTACGACGCTGACGTGGAAACTGAAGTGTGCATAGTTTCTGGTATTGCCCACAGGCGAAAAAAATCAGTCTTTTACTCATATTCCAAAAGACATATGTTGCCAAGCTGTAATTTGCTGCTTTCAAGCAGTACACATCTTACTGCGGTGTCCCGTTCAGACAAGCCAAGAACAGCTGTTGCAACCTCTTAAGCACGTTATTGCGGTTTTCATCAAAGACAGTAAACTAGATGTTACGTTTACCGATGGAGATTATTTACATGGAAGGCGTAGACTTTGATGACCATTTATCGTTTTAAGCCCCCGTCAACCAGCCTTTAATAACCCCTGGATTGAGAGCACCCAAGGCCCTTCCCCACGATTTTCTTTTGTTGTGCGTCATGGGCTCATTATCGAGTCGGTTATGGCCAGACATATTAACTATGGCAGAGGGGAGCCCACCGGTTCCATTGAAGATACTGAACATTCCCTTTCTCTTTGAGGCTCAAACTCGAGTCTCATAAACATTCACACGACGATTGGCAATATATGCACAGGGAGAACAGGACGAAGACAAGGGAGTCTGGGATGGTCATTTTTGGCCGTCGTCAGCCAGCCTTACCTAACCACAGGTTTGTTGGCATCTGAGTTAACGCTCGAATCATCGAAACACGAGTTCGTTTTCCTGAGGGTTGCGATCGTTTACATCTACTTCTTACGCGTGTGAGCTAGTACGATCTAGCAAACAAGAGCTTCCACCGTTTGTTTGCCGTGCAGTCAAAGAAGTAATTTAAATCGCCAGTACAACTGCCATCGACGTTACACCGGCACACGTTGCGGTTCTTGTAGTAGATTTGTCGGGGCATACCTAGCTAAATTGCTCATGCTTAAGTCAGCAGCGGTGTCAGCCGCCCCGCATTCCTCCACTCCGCATGCGAGGGCAGAGCCACCGGTAAGGCAGAGTTCCCGGTACTCGACGGTACTCATGTTCAATAATCCGACATGTGCTGCTGCAATTGAACCGTCAGCTGGTGTACTTAGAATCTCTCTTTAATGTAACCAATTAGTTCTGGTCATACGTAGTTCCATACGCAGCCTTCTCTTCAGTGGGAATCCCAGAGTTAAGGGCATGAGTTTTATTTGGAAGGCCTTCAGAGCTGGAGTTATTGGGAAGAATTATAGTGCTTCATGATTTGGATACGAAAATGTTATCTGTATCTGCATCTTCGGTATATAGCGGTTGGATGTGCTTTATCTATGGTGACAGCTTACTTGATACAGGCGTTTAAGACTGTGTTAGCAGGTCAGTTATTACCTTTTCGCTTTAATAAATTTACAGGGACACTGTGACCGGTAATATTTACCTCCTACGAACCTGTGGGGGTTAGAACATTATTCCGAGTGTCTGAATCGAGGATCAGGTGATAGAAAACAGTTCATTTATCTTCATCAGGAAGGTTTACTGGGCCTTATATATGGCAAGCCGTTTAAGACCGAGCCGTAAATTTTACTGCAATTCCTTTACGCAAACCCACAATGATCTACCCCACCTGAAGATTCAAACTTTCTGCTTCCACTGAGTGATTCTATTCTTCTTTCTACCGCCTACCATTTCGTCAATTTTAAGCTCCAAACCCGAACATACCACATGTTGCATTTCATTGAGTAGTGTACTAGATCAGACTTTGTGGCAAATGGCGTATCCTGTGACCATAGAACTCAACTTTGCTCCAATATTTGAAGGATATCGCTTTGCTGTCATTTTTGAAGTAAAATTCAGACAGGGATTCATTATCCTAGGTATTGATAGTAGCCTACTCAGTGTTTGTGTGGAGTGGCTGACTAGCCGACTGAGAACCAGGCTGCAATGGCTCCTTCTTAATGTGGCCTTTATGGCACTCCCACCCCACTGGGATCCGAGCCACCACTTTTGTTGTTGCGTTTTTATTTGTGGAAGACCCCGGTGCATGAGCCTTCGCCATCTCCCGCTTCCGGTCTTCTTGACTCCTTTTTGACATCTGGGCCCAGATGGGGGAGTGAAACAGAGAATAAAGTAGATGCTGTGCATACGGTGGACATAGTCGGACTACGACGTTTATTTGGCGACCTTCTAAAGAAGCAGGGTTTTCTGGGGGCAATATAATACGTAATATGGAAAGTTAAAAAACGCATTGTTGGAATCGCAATCTGTCCACCGTGAACGCTGTCAGGGCGTCTAAGTGGTGATATCGGAACTAAATCAGTGCCCTTCCAAACTTAAAGAGTAGCGTGATAAAAAGTCGTCACGCGCTTTGATTACAAGGCGAAGCATTCCACTGTGGTACATTATTTAGTTATGGCAGTGAGTTTGTTATCTCATTAAATGTATCGAAATTTAGGAAACATCACGAATCACTAGCAAACCGGCGGAAAAATGTTGGGATGTTTAGGCAAATGATTGTCGTTAGGCTTTAGTACTGCTTTTAATGCATAAAGTCAAACAGAGCGGTAAATCTGACTGTTTCTAATAGATAAAACTTCTGGGTTTGTAATAATGAACTGCTTGATTACATCTTGTTTCGTCTGATATATGTGGAGATGAAGATCAGTTTTGAAGGACGCCATGTAAGGTTTGGTAAAACCCTCCTGTTTTTATACTACTCTTTTCTCACGGAAAAACATGCGCGGGTTCGCAAACTTAGTTTAGGATAGCTATTTGCATAGGCAATCACTGGAATACAAGGTAACGTTGATTATCGATCAAATTCATAAACCGCTTGACTGATAAAATTATTTGTATGCATATTCTGCATGCAAAACTAGCATTTGTCTGAATAAGCTAGGTGAATAAATAAAATATTTGACATTTTAGTTGCCCATAGTTGATCGTCTCAATTTCCATCAACACAATTCATGAATTAGCACGCGTGCTGTACGCTTTCCTCAAATGCAAGATAATTTTGCTGGATTATCTCTTCCTATCTTTCGTCAGCCCTTTGTTGTCACCTTCATGTGTAGTCACTTTGGTATGCAAAGTCGGAGGCACCGACTTGACCGTATGTCGTAGCTAATGGGTCATTATCGTTCCTAATCAGTTATCGGTAACTTTGTTAACAATGGGCGTGCTCAATTTTTTCTCGTGCAATCATCTTATTTCCCAGTGGTTAACTGCGCGGAATCGAATTCTGAATAACTTGCTACATTAAAACAATTATATGAATTACAGACGATTTTCTGGCTCCTTACATAATTTAGACCATACCAGAGTCGGGAAAAGCAATCCTTCGAACCGTACGGTTTACAGTCTGAATGGCATTCCATTGAAAGAAGTGGATGTCCAAAAGGACCTTGGAGTCTGGATCACGCCTTCGCTTAAACCCTCCCTACATTGCGCAAAGGTAGCGAAGTCAGCCATGTCGATTCTGTACCTCGTTAAACGAGCTTTTGCAGCCTTCACTACCGACTGCTTCGCTAAAGTCTTCGGAACATTCGTGCGGCCACAGCTGGAGTCCGCTATCCAAGCTTGGAGACCCTGGGCGGCGAAGGACATCAACATCCTCGAAAAGGTCCAAAGGCGAGCAACCAAACTTGTCCTTGGACATGGCTCACTGCCTTATGAAACACGGCTGTCGAGTCTCAATCTCTTTCCTTTGCACTATAGACAGCTTCGGGGGGACCTGATACTAACATTTCGCATACTACGTATCCAGGACTGTTGTCTCGTGCCAGGGGATTTCTTCGAGTTAGCAAAAACAACGAACTTGAGAGGTCATCCTCTCAAATTACGTGTGACTGGAGCAAGGCTAGACACTTGGAAGTACTTCTTCTCCAAAAGAGTAGTCAAAGCTTGGAATAGTCTTCCTCTGGATGTTGTAATGTCGGACTCTTTGGAGGTTTTTAAGCGAAAGTTAGATCGATATAATGGTGCGAGCTACAACACTAACTGAAAGCTGCAAGTGTGACGTCAGAAAGTAAGGCATTAATGATACTACTAGTTATATTTGAGTAACATTTCCTTGTTTGTTATTTTCGTTCGAGGGCTTGCATTCTCCCATTATTCCCATGCTGGGGTCCTCGAGGTCTTCGATGCTTAACTTATTTACACACCTTGGTGACACAGTGAGAATTCGCATCAGCTGGACCTGGCCTCCGTCGTCCATGAGGTGTATGAACGTTATCCCCTGGTTCGAACCGCAATGGACCGAGGATGATCTGGACATCTATTTCAGCCTTTGAAATCCCTCAACGGACGCTGCAATCAGCAATGGAGCATCATGTGACCTCCGAAATGCCCCCGTTGGAACCCCCCTCCCAGGGGCGACAGTTTTTTTCTCCTAAATATCACCGGGAGTTTTTTTTCACTGTCTGCTCTTTTTCAACTTTGTTCCACTATGTTGGCCTCGCCAACATATCAAGATACTATTTTTTTTGATACCACAACTCGTATGTACAATTAGGGAATTCAAAGGTGACTCACCTACATCTCCCTCAAATATACTGATACTGATACATCAGTTCCTATCATAGGTCCCCACGTGAAGGTCATTTTAGCACTATTCCTGTATTAAAGCGAAACATGCGCTGAGGTGCTGGGTGTGGGGGGGGTAGTATGTATTCAAAGTGGAAATGCATAGTCGGGCGGAGAAGAAGATGCATTTGTGACCACCGGAGAAGTTCAGAACACCTGGACAGCGGTAGATGGATCGTGCAAAATCCGAAAAGATTTTCAGATTACGCGAACTACTAGGAGGCGTTTTTTACTAGGGAATGGAAAGTTTGATATTCCATTTGAGTAATATCCCGGCTATTAAAAGCTCATTTCCCGTTAGGTACTTTTCGCTCAGGACGACTGAGAACAGACCAACTTTCTTCACGTGAAAGCATTTTAATCGAAACAAGCGAATGTGAACATCTTGACGAGAGTCTCGTTTAACCTCAGCCTAAGGGGGATCAACCGTACTTCAGGAGCTATCTGGTCTTAGAAAAGTCTTGCAGGATAAAATAAAAACTTATTTTTTCTCTTCCACAAGTGTCACTGCTAACAGGAGAAATAAATGTTCCCCTTTCCTTTGTTTATGAGAGGAAAGAGCAGATACGTGTTGCTCTAAAAAGAACCAAGAATGAAACGTATGGTTTATTCTGAGACAAATATTTGATGCAGTTTCCTAAAACAATAAATTCTAGTTTCTTGTATTAGTAGTAGGCTAAGGGTATATTGGCGTTTCATAAGGGCATTTTGGGCAGCCACTACAGCTCTGGTTCACAGAAACATTCATAGACAGAACGTAGTTTAGGAAGTAAAAAAAACGTAGTTCAATTAATTATGAAAAGTGATTCATAGGTCATGAGCTTCTGCACTTTTTCTTCTTTGAAGACCTAAGGAGTGAGAGCATGCATGAGAAAATAAGGAGAGGTTACTATTTTTATCTGCTGACCGATCAAACATCCCAGTGGTTGACCCTGGCGATTCGTTTAATAATAAAAGTTTCCAAAATGTTACTGAAAAATCTTTTAAAATAACATTGCACTTATCTGAGTGATGTCAAAGCGAACTGACCCTGACCTTGAACGTATGCATTAGCGAGTGTACCGGCTGTTGGATTAGCCGGATTAACATTGAGGCAAAGGTACTATAAAAACCTCAGACACCTATTCCTAGAATACTGCACACATATTCTTGCCTAAACACCACTTAAGTCTGTATAATCAAGCCGCCTTCAACCTCTTTGGGCGTTTTGAATTGACCGCGTGCATAGAGTAGATGATTCATATGTATTTTGATGATAAACCATTTGACGGTAAACTTCAACGCGTCTCTAGTGTTATGGCATGCTTTTCGGACCCCTCTCAACGGAATCTCATGCGCGTTAGCTCAGATGGTTTAAATACGGTGGGTTCGAGGTCCACTATCAGGAGAAATGCTGTCGTAAAAAATTTTGGCCTGTCACTCATGGATACAGTAGCGAAATGTTAGCCGGAATTCCGAAGTATGTTTTCGATTTGAAAAGACCCCTAAGTAGGGTTCCAATATTAAGTATCGTGCAAAATAATCCTAACATATTTCAGTCACTGCATGAGGTCGGCTTTCAATAAGGTTCTCAATGACCATCTGCACAAACCACACTCGGTGAAGTGGTTACCAACATAGTGAGCACTTTTCGCATTGGTTTTGCATGCTCTCAGAAATTTGAGCATATTTTATAGGAAGCATGCACATATAGTTTTTTTCTGATATTCATCTGAGGGAATCTTAGGTCTTCTTCTAATTAATTATATAAAGAGCTTATTTCCGGTCTAAACGCTTTTTATTCAATTCCCCAATAATTTTGAAATGCAGCCACAGTTTCACTTGCACACAGTGTTTCCAGACGGCATGCTGTACACTTTTCGCGTAGAGAAATACAGAATTTTTTCACGCTGTTAAGAAGATTTCACATAGAGCTCCGAAAATCTTTCAGTGAGTGGGGATCCTGGTGTGTACTTCATAAGACACAGTGATTATCCGACAGATGCAATGCACTATGAATAGACGGGCCTAGGAAGTTTGATAACCACAGGCTGTTTTAAACTGAGTATACCCCCTTTTGAGTAAAAAATGTAATTTGCTACCGATTTGTTGCCGATTTTCTATAAGATACAGCAGGTTGCTTGTCTAATCGGATCTCACAAATATCACAATAAACGTCCTGTTATGCGAAACCTTCCATGCGGCGTCCCCATAAGTTTTACAGCAGTACAGCAACGACCGTTGTTTAAAATAAGACATTGCTGCGTTTATACATGAACTGAAAGCCGAATGTAAGATAATTTCCATGTTACAACTCACCCAATTTTAGCCAAGAATAAAAATGTTTAAAGAACGGGGCGTGTGAAAACGGGAAAAGAAATTTTCCCACTCTGTTAAGAAGATTTTACATAGGCCTCATAAAACATTGCAATGAATAAGGATCCTGATGCATACTTTGTAAGCAGCATTGATAAACCGACAGGTGCAATGCCATATACACAGATCTTTCCTAGTCTTAAGAAGTTTCATAATCAAAAAACATTTAAGTTGTAAAATACCCTCTTTTCGATTAATAAAGGTAAAGTAGCGGTGACTTGCCACCGATTAAGTATAAAACGAATAGCTTGTGCATGTTTTCTATAAAATATAATTGATTTTAGAAGGGTATTGAAAAGAAATGCTTAAAACGCACTCTAGTTAATTAACAATTTATTCTGAATGTTGTTTATGAACACAGTCCGGTAGAAGCTCATTTAAAAGCCGCCCTCCTCTTGCGACTGAGATATCTTTCCGTTATCCTGCGAATTAATCCGTATTCCATCCCTTTTAAAGTTATCCTTTCTAGTTGATTGAAAATTTCAGCATTTTGGTTAACATGAGTCAGCAGGCCAAATCTCCTGCTACCCTAGGCCCGGCTAGTCTGGCATCCTCCTCAGAACACTTTTTCAAACTGCTGCCAAGGCAAGCGAACGATTAGCTATTCATAAACATTTCAGCAGCTCACTGATAAAAAATGTGAAAAAACCACATGTTCAGTCAAGTTGCGAATATTAATTCACGGAGTCGTCTCAAAAACTCCTGTCATACTGTGTGATTCGGAAAAGTGTTAAAAGTCCAGCAGCCAAGTTTGTTGTCTCTAATCCCAAACACGCGCTTTATTTTAAGACTGCCGAAGCGCATACTTCTCACATGCATACGCGATGCCATTCATCAAAGCTGTTCAGGGCATGATCCCATTTCGAATTACAGAGAGATAACCTCGTCATTTAAAATGCTTCCTACTCGGTCAAAGATTTAAGATCAGTCCTTAGTTGGATAAAGCCAGACAAACCTCCTCTCTGGAGATCTCCCTACTTTTCTTTTGATGTATAAATGAGCAAAAAATAGCGTATATTTGGAGTTGAAAACTGCTCACGTAGTAATCTTTTGCAAAGGTGATAGGCGGATTGTTAAAAATAGCCCTTGCCATGTTACTTTGTTCAGCCATTTTTTGCCAGGTAGTTGGATTTTTTTTCAAATGGATGCTAAAGTAAGTTCCTGTGAAGTAAAGAACATAGTAAAGGACGTCTAACATGTTATCCGATGAAGATCTTCGTGCTTCTAAAGCTGTTAGACATGGCTGAAGGTCTGCATCAAAGCTCCAGATGAACTATTTTATTCCAAAATTCTTCGATTGTATCCGTACTCAACGCATTTTACCTAAACCGAACGAAAGGCGCTGCCGAACCCAACAAAGACACTTCAACCCTATACGAAGCAGCATGAGTCGTCATCGACCGTAAGGAGTGGATTAAGAGACAGGCTGCAATGGTTCCTTCGTACTAGGGCCTCTATAATACTGCCACTCCGGGCCTACGAGCCATGTCTGGCGGAACGCCTAGGGGCACCTCCGGCTAAGCCAGCCGCCTGTGGTTTCTCCCACCTTCGACCATCGTGACTCTGCCATGACACCGGGCTCAGGTTTGGGAGGAGGAGAACAATGGTTGGTAGATGCAGCATGATTCTACTACTATTATAATCTAATTCGTGTGCAAGTTAGTGTTCCTGCGCCACATTCCAGTGCGGAACTTGGTGGACTTCGTTGAAAATGACGTTCAACATGTTGGGGTGACGAAGATCGCAATTGCGGCACGGGGTGGTGGGCAGCAATGAATGGTGCTGAATAAGAAGCCAAATTAAGGTGTATCGAGGTGAATCTCTCCTCTCACACGCATCACGTTCCGGTGACAAGACAGCGGCAAGACAGGCAAAGGTAGATACCGATGCAGTGGCTGAAAAAGCTTAAGCCTCAATCTACGCGGACCACAACATGACTTGCTTCCCTACTCCACACACCTCAAACCTACTTCAGGCTTTATGATTAGAAAAATGAGAACGCACTGAACACTGGAAGTAAGTCAAAAGCAGACCCGACGTATCCCGTCTGTATGCCATCCTGCAAGCCGCAAATCCAATACGTTAGAAAAGTTTGAAAGTGATTTGGCTGTAAGCAATAAGGAAAAAGTTCCAGATTTGGTTGGATCAGTTTTGAGTTCATTTCCCTCTTCTATATGCCAGTGGTCTGCCTGAGTTGAGTGCATAGCAGACTGGACTGAGTGCAGTCGTCGACGTTAAATTTCAACCATCGCGAGAGGATGGCCAGTGTGGCTGACTTGCACCTTAATTATTTTATCTTGAAGCCGACTTGCGCAGCAGCTACAGCACTATCTTATCCCTCCAATTACAAAAATTTTAATGCGGGTTTTTGAACGTTGGCTGACCAAAATAAAAATCAGATTATGAGTGCCACACACGACCTGGTTCCGAAAAATTACTAGGTTTTCCCAGAAATGGTGGTTTGGATCTCATTTCTTGTGCATGACATACACACAGGCTCGAAGCTCATGGGAGTTGGTGGTGTAACTTGGGACATATTCACAAAAAAGGTGCATTTCAGTCTGCTATCCTTTCAAAAGAAGTATCTAGTTATCCCCTTAAGTGGAAACTTCTAAGAACTCAAACTTCGACGCTTTTGTATAATTCCAAACCTGCATGCCTATAATCCAAGAAGTAAAATTTATTCCCGCTAAAATCATGGTATAAATAATGGCTGAAACAGCAGTCTGTCTTCCGGTAACTGTATAGCCTTGCATACTGTGTCCGTTTCGTTTCCAGATGGACATGGGCAAGTTTATGTTCAGATGGATGGAAACTTGACAGAAAATGGGGACTGGAAAACACAAGTCGCAACCTCATCTTCCTCAAATTGTAATAATAGTCTTTATAGAGTCTGGAAGGTCACTGAGAATACTTGGAAAGTGTGTAAGCATCTTTTCTGAGTTTGACTGTTAAAAATTTGCCCTTGACACTGTTACTCATTTCACGATGCCACCTTTCAAGGATCCCGCCACCAACGGACAGAGCCATTGGTTATTTGTCAACTAGAGCTCAGTTACTAACAGGGACGTTCAAACTTGTAGCATCCTAGCGTCAGAAAACCTGGAAGGCAGCGTAGAAGCGTTAAGAAGTGCGGCTGCTATCGCGGCCCACATCTTCTCTCCCCGCTTAGCAAAAAGTGCATCTGCATAATCAAACTGTATTTCGAATATGGTATATTTGTAGAAGTAAACAATGATAAACAATGGCACCTGCACAGCTAAAGTAATAAAACTATTTTGAAGGCACTTTTGATAGGAAGTTGGTAACCGTACGTAACAGGAGTTAAAGTAAAGAAATTAATGCCCCAGCCTAACTATCCATGACTTTCGCCTATACAAATAGACTCGGGGAGTATTCTGCTACCAGCAACACTTCACAAAGTCGCCTTGCTGATGCAGGTATTCTGTTGTACCGATAAATAAAGAAGGGCTTCTGCCTGGTCACACACGACGCGATGTCATCCTTATCGAAGATTGTTTACACCTGAGTTCATGCGTGAGTTATAATTCATAATGGCGCAGTTATAACACATAATACAAACCTCTTCTATTCTGTCAGACGACACCTGCGTAACCTCCGCGAAAATTTGTACTTAGCTGGCGGAAAGCAGTTCGTTTTCGGAAGGTCACCTCATTTAGTTCTCAGATTTGAGGATATATTCGGCTTAGGTACAGTGGCGCTGCTGTTTAGATACAAGAGCACAGCTATATAGGCATTGAAAAACTTAGATGAGTGATGGCAGTTGTTTGGCATTCAGCTCCATTCGTCTTTTTTGAGCTTGTGGTTACTATTTCAGTTGCTGATTCGCAAGAAATAAAGTGATCGTGGGAAAGGTGTTAACCGATCAGGTAACGGAGTTCGCACGTGTCGTTGCGCCTCGAAGCTCAGTCCACAGTCATCATAGGCACTTGCATTGTGAACAGCATTTATAAGGAGTGTAGACAATGAAAAATATACCTGAAATATTCATTTCGGGCGTATTAGCCTTCGTTAGCTAACCGTACTCAACCTCAGGTCTGCAGAAACTCGCATTCGAGCCTTTTTTCCTTGGTCGTTGAACTATAACTAGCTTAAGGCTCGGCTACTGATCCACGGGCCAGTTTGACACGTCGGATTCGATCGGGAATGTTAAGTATCATGTAGAGGACGTTCATCGATCAGTTTACTGGACATGTTCTTCCTTTGCGGGCAGTCGCGAAGCAGCGAGTAATTTATCAGACCCATTTAAAAAGCCACGCAACATGGAGAGAAAATTTGACGGGTTTTTAATTTCTCCATAATCTCAAAGTAACTTTCCGGCATACCCCTTCAGCTTCCCAACGGGAAAGAACCTATAATACCCCTGGCGCGCTGTATTAAAGTAGAATTAATTTTCCATGCTTCCTGGACGTAGGTTTTTGTGCTTAAAATCTAATAATATGATCATCTGACATGCTTGTAGGATCTCTCTTGTGGCAGTTCAGTTCAGGATACAGAACGATTTTCAGAAGATGAACAGCAATCTAATTAAACACAATTTCTCGAAAAATTGTCCGGAAGTCGTATCCTTGCCTATCACGCCTGGAAGCTCAGTCTTAAATTTATGATATATGCTGAACAGTTGTGGCTAGGCGTTTTGTGAGACACTCCACGAAAAGTTGAAAGCCACACAAATAGCAGTATTCAACCCGAACAAATATAAATACTAGAAAGAGATAAAAAGTGTTCCAAAATTATATATACAATCTTTAGATAATCATGAAGTTCGTGATTACTCAAATACATATAATATTCAAAACCTAACAGAATCCGAAGATATTGTCGTATTGACCGTTGAAAGACTGCTGACAGCGCGAAGCAGTGATATTTCAGTGCACTGTTTGCTTAATGGTTACTGCCGATCTTCGAGCTTTGTAGTGGGGACTTTTTTTTCTTAATAATTGCATTAAAAGTAAAAAATGTGAGAGCTAGTGTGTGCAAAGGTGTAATATAGGAAAATTCCTTGCCAAATCAACTTCCTTGACAGGATCTCATAACCGCAGGCCTTTACATAACGAAGGCAATTCGGATGTAGTGCCGCATATTGTCGAAATGAGAACTCCTCACCTTGAAAGCTCCCTCTGACGCTTGGCACGATAGCCTCTCGGAAAAAGTTCATGCACCTGATACCGATATTCCGCCTTCAAATGTGGGCGATGGCCACATGAAGTAAAGTTCGCCCGAGCCACTGGCACATACTGAGCTGTGCTCCAGTTTGGAGGCACGAAAAGCGTGACGTGCTCGTGACGGAGTCGACACCTTATGCGGACTCCTCCACCCTCATCTTATAAATCAAAATCCTGGTATTTCGTGCTTGGGGTACCAGGTCATGTATGTGTCACACACAGACGAGGTCACGAACTACGTCAACCACTGCGCTCATTCCCCGCACCAGTCAACTAACCGGCTCGGGCAGTGACTAGGGGCCCTGCATTAGAGAGATAGGTTGACGTCTCTGTGCATTTTCCTCAACCTTACCAATGTGACACACTTGAAGCTATGACGATGCCTCGGAAGGTTGCCAACTGACTGAAACAGTCAGATCACGCCGTCAGCCCAGTGAGTGTTTGTGCTGATTGACCAACTAGTGGCCCGCGAATCAGACTGCAATGACTCCTTCTTAATGTGGCCTTTACGAAACCCCCAATCCATGAGGCCCAAGCCAAGTGTGGTGGCACGCTTTGGGGCGGCTCCGGCTGCACCAGCTACTGTAACCTCTCCCTCCTCCGGTCTTCCTGATTTGGTCCTGATGCCTTGCCCTTGTGAGGGGAGGAGAGAGTGCGATAGATCTTGCGCAGGTCACCATCCCTGCACCACCGTTCTGTGGGACACAAAGTTGAAGTCATCAAAATCGATGACCGAACAGTTGTAAATCACAAGGAGCAGGCACAGATAGAGCTGAATTTGGCGAGCAATCTAATCAAAAACTCCTCGAAAACTTACCTTGTAGTTCCAGCAACTATGGTGACAGGGAAATTTATCCAATAATTCAAACATGTCACCATCTTCCTGTTAATATACAAACATAGAGTGGAATCGGTGAATGTGATATCCCCACAAAGGCATCACCTTTCTCAAAATCGCAGGAAGAATCTTCACCCGTGTCGTACGCAACCGTATAAACACACATTTTTAGTAGATACTCCTCCCAGAAATGCAGTACGTGTTTTGAAAACACCGCGGAACCCCGGGCACGCTCTGTGCGACCGGCTTAGCACAGCGCCACATTCTTGGGAGTGGAGGCGGGCATTCGCGGATAGCCGCAGCCTTCAAAGGAATGGGATGGATACCAGTGGAGTCAACTAGGTGTCCGAGAAACTGGAAGAAGTGTACACCAAAGAGGTACTTGCGCGAGTTGAGAAGGCGATCAAACCCTATTGCGAGACTCCCCATGTGTCCCTCGTCCGCGCACCTGGTCGCCGTGGGGTCGTCAAAATATGGCTTCTACAAAGATAGGCCATGAAGCACTCTGTTGACCTACCTATGGAAGGTATTGTAGGTATTGCGGTCTTCAAAAGGCATGCTTAAAAACCCAAAGAGGTCAAATGAGCAGGGGAGTGGGCGACAGCCGTTTTCTAAACGCCTTCTAGGGCGTTGGGAATTCGATGAAAAGCCCGGCCAGATCGAGCTTCGAAAATACAGACTTGCCGAATAGGGCAACGAGCAAATCCTGCAGATGCGGGACAGGATAGCGACCCAGAATGGTAACGATTTTCAAGACCCTGTGGTCACCGCATGTGGGCCATTCGTCAATAGTGGTAATGAAAAAAATTCGGAGGGGGTAGGCCTAAGGGCTTATAGACTGACGGAAAATGTATATCTAAAGCACTTGCTAGGACTCTGGCTTGGCGGCAGACGGATGCATAGGCACTAGACAATCGGGTCGAGGGAGGTCGCTGGTTCGGATGTGGTGAGCAAAGTCGTGCGCTGCAGTGGAGCCGAGGAGGTTTGGATTAGGGAGGCCGGTTTGTGTGGAGAATAGCTACTAAAGTGGACTACTTTAGTCAGGGTTTAAACTTGGTGGGACACCTCAGAGAAAGAAATACTATGGAGGTTGAGTTTTGTGTTCTAACCATGTATACAGGCCTAGCGACAGTAAACCATAGGGTTGAAAGCGGCGAGAAGGTATGCACCAACAATAGAACGGGAAATTTCTACCCGATGAAGACCTAGTGGCAACGATTCCAAAGACCGAATTCCAGGGCAGAGAGCAGGTACTGAAGGTGGCAGTTGGTGATTTATTGACGGAGGTTGTCAGACAGGCGTAAGTACTGCTTGTCAGGCGAAGGTGACTTGATTCAGCGGAGTCGCTGATGATCGCGACAGTGGGAAGTTAAAAGGCGTCCATTAAAAGACACCTAGAAGACCTAACTCGAGCACCCGGACACGGACACCTGGGAGGACCCTTTTAAAGATGGCCCCGCAGGGCACACTACCGTGGATATTAGAGTCCCCATAATCGAAGTCAACTGAATGGCTTCTGCCAAGGGAAATATAAAGACCTGACAGGTTCGAGTGCTTCAGACCAATGATGTTAGCATCGAATTCTCGCCACGGTGTCCCCACTCGTACTGCACCGTTCAGGTACGGATCAACCTTGTTTGCTATTTTTGGACCCGATTCAAGGTCAATACGTCCTTCCGCCGCTCATCTCACGACCCCCCCATGGACCACATAAATGAGGATGCTTCTGTGGATCTACCAGATATTACAGTCACTGCTCATACACCCAACAATGTGGACTCAGTTCTAAGCTGTCCCTATTTTAAATGAACTTTATCATCAGCATGGGCCTGTTCGGTCGCTTGTGAATCTCTCGATGGCGGACCAGCACTCGAAATAAATCCCCCATTTACGCGTCAGCTGTTTACAATCCTCCGGGAAATCCAAACACTGCATGTGTCTAGTCAGTCATCTGCGCATCGAAGACGGCGCGATATCATTCCGAAGATCCCACCTTCTGTGTCTAAAACTTTCTTTAGCGCTATCACTATCAAATTCCTCAACACGCGCAGTTGAGCAAAACAGTCCCATCCTGTCCTTAATACTGCCACACATTTCCATCACTCATCGGCCCGACAGGGTGTACAAGTGTCAGGCTTCGCCTCAACTGTCCATGCTTTCCAATGACTTTTGGTCATCGTGTGGGCCTACTCGAGGAAATGCATCTTCAGGCAAGCCTTCTATAAAACTCCACGCCAAACCCCATCATTGCAGCTCGCCATGACAGTAATGCAGTCGATTTCGACCAGGTCCGCCATGTACTCCAGATCATGGTGTTGCAAGGAAGGTGACTTGCATGTGGGTTAGTTTTAAGTGATATTAGACTTGCGCTGCGGATACCGCACTCCCTCTTCCCGCACCCACCTGTGCCCGGTATCAATACAGATCCAAGAAAACTGGAGCCTGGGTCCGGCGCAGGTGGTTGCCGCCACAACGGGTTTGGATCTCACGGAGTGAGAGTGCCATACAGGCCATATTCAGATGGAGCCAATGCATCCTGACCAACAGTCGGCCAGTCCGCACAAGCATACTTGGCTGACTGTGAGGTCTAATTTGGAAACCTTCCAAGTCACGGCGATAAGCCTACCGTGACAGTCTCTGGCTCGGATCACACATGCAGCAGAGGAGTCACCTGGAGAAGGATCCAAGGATCCTACTTCTCTCTCAGTGAGAGATGCTGGCTGAAAACACAAGAGGATATTGGTGGCAGTTCAGATCGTAGCTAAACACTCCATCACACACCATCTGGTTACAGTCTAAACTTGGCCAAAATTTTAACACAGAAAGAGGATAGGGGAGGTAGCTCGGATCCCAGCTCATAAAATCTCCACCTCCGTGCCACACGCCCATAACCTGGTCACAGCCTACATTTTATTTGCGTAGGTCATTATAGGTACGGCACAGAACTCACATACATTTGAGAATTCACACGGAGGCTAGCCAGAAAAAAAACCCATCTCACTTACATGGGAGATGTTGATATTAGGTAGTGATGGTGCAATGAAAGTGTGATGTTATGTTGATGGAGAGACTATGTGATGGTGGGGCGGGCGTGCGATGGATTCGCAAGAGATTAGGCCGATGTGTCAGATGTAGGTGCAGTGACAGTAAGGATAGGATAGGTCGGGGGATGCTAAGTCAATGGTGGTGGTATTGTTGTTGTTTTGTTTGCTGGTGGTAGTGGTGGTGGCGCGGGTCGCACTTATGGGAGGACTGGGGATGGCAGTGTTGATGGGTGTGCAATATATTTTAGGTTTGCCGAGATCGCGGTGACTTCCGTTATCACGGATGCGTATGTGAGTGAATAGCGTAATGCGGTGAGTGAATGCACGAGAGCAGCGAGGGGAGTTGAGGAGGCGGTCTCTGCTGTTTTTATGCTTCAGGCTCTGGTTTGCCAGCCTCTGTGCAATGGATTCGCAAGTGACCGATCAGGCCGATGCGTAAGATATATGTGCGATCGCAATGAGGACAGGTTAGAACGGAGTCCTCGTCACTGATAGTGTTAGCAGTGGTGGTGGAAGTAGCAGGTGGCATGTATTTGGAGGTGGTCTCATCGGTGGTGGGGGTTGAAAAAGTGGTGCCAGTGATGATCGTCGCTGTGATCGAGGGTGGTGAGGCATCGGTAGAGTGATCACCGGTCGTGGCGGTGATCGTTATAGTGGGGTAGAAATCAGGGTTGGCGGAAGGAATGGTCACTGAAGTAGAAACTGATATTGTGGGATTGTTGATTCATTGAATTCGATGATGTCCGACCAGGCCGATTCGAACGTGGAAGGGGGCGGGGGCTTGGACATTGGCAGTGTTGATCCGCCGTGCTTGTGACTTGCTAGCCGCCATTTTGACCTTAGGCGCGGCACTCCGGTGGGCCCCATAGATTGCTGCACCAGTCTGCACAGATTTTCTCCATGCCGTTCTATTCTGGGCGATGACCTGCAAGGTGGTCGGGTTAATTTTCAGTCACTTCAGAGAGTACTTCAAAGTTTCTTTGGAGCGTCCTTGTTGTCCTCGCAGTCTGCGAGCACCCGTAGTGACATCCCCGTAGGGAAAGTTGTCTGTGTAATCGTTCGTTGTAAATTCTCACCAGGTGGCCACTCCGTCGCAGTTGCATTTTCCTCAGCATGCCGTGAGTGCCGAGGATTCCGGTGCAGTCCAGGAATTCCTTGTCTGGGACCCTCTCCTGCCATCTCAGCTGCAGTATTCAGTGAAGACAGCTGAAATGGAAGTTATTCATTTTACTTTCTTGGTTGGAGTAGACGGTCTAGGTCTCCGCCCCGTACAGGAGTGCCGTAAGACGACGACCTTTTAAATATTCAGTTTGGTGTTCAGATGAGGAGCCGACCAAAAGCACCGTTGGCTTTGGAGATCCGTTGAGTAACCTCGTAATCGATTCTTGTGTTACATGACAGCGTATTTCCTCAATAACGGAAATTGTTCATAATTTTGAGTTGGGTGCCATTGACATTGATTCGAGTAGCATTCCATTCTACGCTGGGTGGTGGTCGGTACATGACTGTGTTGTCCGTGTCGATTATTATACTGAAATTGGCGCAGCTGGCGACGAATATGTCCATGCTCCTTTGCATGTCCTCATCTATCACGGTGTTGAGGGCGCAGTTGTCCTCTAAAAACAGGTCTTGTACTGTAGTCATGCACACACGGGTTGGGGCCTGCATACACCGGATATTAAGGTGTCCGCCAGTTCTGTAGGTGATGCGGGTCCAAGAGCGCTCATCAAATTAAGCGTCCTTAAAAATAGCAGAGAACATGAGACTGAAGAGAGTGAGATTCATTACGCAGCCCTGCTTCACTCCGTTGGTCACTCCAAATGCTTCCAAGACCCTCCCGTTATCAGTGACGCGCTCCGTAGTCCCATCGTGGAGCTGACGCACCATGTGCAGGAACGGCTCAGTACAGCCGAATTTCTGCAAGATTTTCAGCAGTCCATCGTGATTCACCGTGTCAAGGGCTTTTGTGAGATCTACGAAAGTATAGTAGAGAGAGGTCCGAATCTCCTGACACTTCTGACGAGCGGTGAAGATCATTTTAAATTGTTTGCGGTGCCGTCGGAAGCCACACTGGCTTTCTGGAGGAACTCCTTGCTCTAGCTGATCGTTCAGACGAGTAAGAAGAGTGCGAATGAAGATCTTCCGGATGATGTTCAGCCGCGAGATGCCTCTGCGGTTATCATAGACTTGCCTGTTCCCTTATCGCTTGTACTGACGGCCTATGGTAGCGTCTTTTAAATACTGAGGAACTTGTCCCTGGCGCCACATCTCCTGGAATAACTTTCTGCATTCTGCAGTCAGCCGGAGCTACAGCGCTAATAGACTTCCATCGGGATTACATCGGATCTTGGTACTTTCCCACTGGAAAATTGTTATACGGCCCAGATGATTTCTGGTAGGGAAGGCGGGAGATCTAGATCATTGTTTATATCCACTTAGGGGAGCCGGTTTATGGCAACATCAGCGATGGCTGTTGAGCGATTGAGGAAACTTTTGAAATGCTCAGTTCAGCGCTTCAGAATTAGTAATTTCTCCATCAGGAGGATTATGGCATTGGAGCTGAGCAGCAGTGTGTTTGCCTTGATGCAGTGCCGTAGATCACTTTGATAACTTTGAAGAATGTTTTTAATTTTGTGGCGATATGCATACCCTCAAATTGTCTTAGCCTTGCGGGCTATCCAGACGTCCTGAATCTCCCTTAGCCATTGCTGTACAAGGCACTGGGATCTGAGGAAGGTTTCCTTGTTGACGTCAGTTCGACAGTCCATGTAGGCTTTGTGTAGCCGGTTATTCTCGGCGAGAAGGTTGCTGATATCGGTGTCATTACCGTGAAACAGGTCCTGTTGTTCACAGTATGCGTGTCCAAGGACTTCAAGGGCGGTGGACTGGATGATGTTTAGCAGTTGAGACCATAGAATGTCCACGGTAACATTATAATCTGGAGCCTGCAGATCCTCCAGTTTCCAGGCTATCTGGTTGCTTGGGACCTTTTGCGGGGTTGCAATCTGAGCCTCATCTTGGAGCTGACAGACAGTGATCCATCTAACCATTTATTTTGCGGCTCGCCTTGGTCACCAGTAGGTCCTGCAGATATCGCCTCCGGACGAGAACATAGTTCAGGAGTTGCCAACGCTGTGATTTTGGGTGCATCAACATGGCCTTCTCGCCCGTCGGAAGGCGGGAGAAGGTTTTGGTAAACAGGAGGTGGTGTTCCGTGCAAGCACGCAGAGGAAGAATGCCATTATCGTTACAGCCGCCACGTCCGTGGGGACTCAGCGCTCCCAGCCAGGCAGCGTGTTCTCTCCAGACGCGGACGTTGAAGTCGCCAAGGCCAGCCAGTCATTCCGCCTTCGGCAAGACGTCAATTTTTGTGCAGGTCATCATTTACTTTGTTCTGCGCCTCATCAGAGCTCGTCATTGAGATGAAGGCGGGGATGTAGGCGCTAATGATGGTGGCGAATGTAGGTCCCCGAATGGACAGGCGTAGGGTCCTCAATCAGTCGTTTATGTCCTGCGAAAAAGAGGGCAAACGTTCCACAATGCCTTTCTGGAGGACAAAGATGATACCAGCGTCGCGTCACTTTACCTTTGAGCGGACTCTACAGAAAAAGGTGTAGCCGCCGTCCCCTCTTCCAGCCGACCCCGTTCAGAGAATCGGGTCTCACTGAATGCAGTGATGTTTACCTTGTAGCACGCCATTGTTCTCCAGCGACTAGCTCCGTTTTCATTTCAAATCGTTTGTTGCTCGGATTGTCTAAAAGGGAACGAACATTGAAGGCTGCTAGTATGGGTGGGCTCACCCAAGCAGCCCGGAGGGTACGCGGAGGGATGGGGATGGAAGATGTTGTTGTTTATTTCATTTTTTTCAATCGCGTGTTTTGCAATCTGCGAGCCGTGACCGGATCTAGAAGACGTGAAACCCAGCGTTTGTTTAGGAATTTTCTTCTAACCTCTTCCTCCGCGAGCAGGCAAGCAGTTCTGTCCTTAACTTCGACTGCATGGACATTCCAATCGGCTACCAAAGTCCACTATGGGTCATGGGTTGGTTTTTAGTGGGACAGCGACCGGAGTAAGCCTAGACTACCTTCGGGATGCATGTCGCCCTCTCAGTAGGACTTTCAAAATGTGGGTACGGAAGGTGGTAGGATAGAAAGCCGACTACCATGTGGGGGGACACAACACCGTATTTGCTTCTAGCGCGTTGAATCCCCTAACTAGACCTCCGAAACTTCGCACGCTCATATCCCTAGACCATACATTACCCACTTCTTCATCGCCGATATGGATGGTGCAACGTCACATATCAGAAAACGCACATCTCACAAAAGTCTGGAGCCACTCTGCCCAATGCCATCACGGTTACTTATAAGACTTGACAGTCAACTTGTGCCTTAAAAAGGGAAGAGCATTAGATCAAAATTGGAGAATCTATTCCCATGTTGCACCACTATACTAAAACTGACGCGCTTGAGCTTATCCCGACTTGGCAGTTCGGAAAGTTGCCAACTACCAGTCTAACTCGGCTTTCGTGACCAGTACTGCATGTGGAGTTTCCTGCTGGACAACCGAGAGTCAGGCCAAATGGCACCTCCTTCTGCGGTCTTTATTGCTCCCTCAGTCATCGGAAATTGTAGTCGTTCGTGTGAAAACCTGCGGTGACTTCGTCATGTGTGACACGCGTAGTTGGGATGTTTAACTTTGTCGGTCACTGCACCCGATCCCAACTCCTGTCGTCTAAAGCTTGTCCTGTCATCGGAGCCTTGCAGCTGAGGGAGGAGAGAGGGTGTGGTAGATGCAGTGCAAGTCTGTCTCACTAAATACTAATTCACACACAAGCCATTGGGGCTGTGTTCGCTCTGTGGAGCACACGGTGAAGGTCGTCACACGTGACGGTGGAACTCTCGCATCCCCTGCAGTTTTTGGGGTTAACCGAATCGGTTAATTTAAACGCAGCATGAACACTCCGCAGAACAACTTAGGGTAGAAGCTCAAAAGCTGGACCCACTGAGAACATTGGCTTCGGATAACCTGTCCCTAATTTCATTTTCCCGCATTACAATTTTATCCTTCAGTCATCTACGTTCCTATTGGCTCTGCTTGCCACCGATTCACTTTGACTTTTCTTCACACCGATCCAGGATGTCGATTCCCTTGCTCTTCGCCTCATGGGGATAGCTTTTTCATGTCCCTTAAATCCCGTGGGTGCCGCTTAGCTCATTTATAGTCGCTAACTAGGTTGCGACTACCCTTTTCTCAGGTTTTTCTGCCCTACCCACAAAACCCATCTTACTACGGCTTTCGGAAGACAGTTGGCCTTGCTTGTAATGTTCTCACTGGGCCTGCTATTGTGCTTCCAATCACTTCAGTTGGAAATTTTGTGTCTTTCACACATATTACCACGTATCACTTGTGGCACTCCAATCTTCACTCCAAATCATGCTAACTGATAATGTAGACTAATTTTGGCATGTCATTTTTCCAATGCCAACGCTTCAAACTTGGATCAGCAGACGATTTAAAATTTCTTGTATAACGACTCACCTACCGCACCGGTTTTGTTGGGCCGTGATGATCCGTTTATTTTGTCCTTTCTTGCTTTGCGCTGCTGGATGATGGACGTGGTTTGCCGAAATGCTTCTTGAGACCGTTCTGAGTAGGTCAATCGCGTGTGTGCACCAGCTTACACATTCATAAATTTTTGTTTTATCTTTAACTGCGTTTCAATTCTTCCATTAGCATTTCAGAAGGAATTTTCATTGGTGGCTTAAGTGTGAAAAGGCAGAAATATCCTATGAACTATCAGCTTTTTGAGACGCCCGGTATGTAACTGATTTTCTGTAGATACCAGATTTCTTGCGATAAGAAAAGAGAAAAATATTTTCTAGCTCTGTTCCGGGTGTCAAATTAACTACTAAGAGGAAGATATATGATTATAGAGTTCTGCAGAATTTTAGAAAATGCCATTCTGCAGGGAAATTGTAGGATAAGCATACATCTCATGAGAATTTACTTCTATTTTTGTCATATTAGTCACACAAGTCGAAGCCTGTCCAAAAGGGCACGTGAACGTTCCCCTGCGTCATCTTAACAGGTACGAGTGATTCTGGGCATCGTGCAGTCCCTAACGAAGGCTTTAGAGTGGAGTAAAATGTCTTCAGGATCTACATAAACTGATTTAGCAACAACAGAAGCGGTCGCAACCAGGTAAGACAGGGCAGCCTTATGGGCACAGAAGTACTTCGTGAAAGCCCCGCATACGCCATAGCCAAAGGCCAGTTAACCTGCATGCAATTCCCCGCGCTTCTCTGGCACGATTCTTCCCAATCCTGTCCTCCTCCTCCTCCTCCTCCTCCTCCTCCTCCTCCTCCTTCTCCCCACTACCCCTTCGATACCCACTGTCTCTAATTATACGCTGATGTTCACCATCTCCCATTTGAGCATTACATTACAAGCGTACTGAACCCGTGACCATTTGGCAAAAGCAAACGTTTGAGTGCCAGATAGTCTTGCATAGACCAAAGAGATCACGCTTTAATAGAAGTCACAAATAGTAAAAAATAAGAGTCTCAAGAGGGTGTGGGTCAAGGACATAAGAACAGTCAATGGACTTTGGATCAGCCAGCCTTTCACTTCGCACCACAAATCACCAGCTCGGGGTTCCTGCTGCGAGGATTCGAGTCACAAAGGCCGCAAAGTCTGGTTTTACGCTGGCCAGATCAACGGGCGCCAGGAAGGTAGACTGAAGGAGGGCGGCAAAATCGGGGCGCTGACGCTCCTCCTTTACGAGGCAGAATGCGAGGAAGTCCCGGATAACGCTGGAGTAGCTGGCAGTCGCTCCGGCCTCCTCATCTCCTTCCGGCAGGGTGGGGATGTCACTCTGTAGCACTGTGTTCATATAGTCAAGGCTATCCACGAGTTGAGCATAAGGATGATCATTAGTGGCAATCTTGTAGACGCTCAAACCCAGGGACCAGACATCCGATTGGATGCGGAAGCCCTGACGGTTAGCGGAGGAAGCATCGAGGCGTTCGGGCGCCTGGTATATGAATGTCCCCACGTTTGTCATGGTCTTCATGTCGATCATTTCATTGGACATGCCGAAGTCGCAAATCTAGGCCCGGAGAGGAAAGGAAGAGCTGATGAGAGGGCTGCCAAATTTGGCACTTTCATTCAGGAGATGCGCTGATAACAATGTCTGGAGTGTACCCTGAACATGTACCGTTAGTAACCGATCTCATGAAAGGATAACCAAATTCTGAAACGCGCTCTCGATTATGAAAGATTACCTTAGTGCGATTTGGATATTTATTATCTTACAGCGTAAGCCCAGAATATTTCAGACTGGTGTGGATGCTTACTTTTGTATGCATGTCTGTTCGGCCACCTGAAAATTTACATTTAATAAAAATGAATACTTAAGTACTATGCTTTTTGTACATTGATTTGTAAAGCCCTTATTGAATATAAAACCTTAATAAGAATATTATTGTAATCATTTTGTAGCAAACCACGTCTTCTTCACATTTTATGCTCAAAAGAAATGTAAAGTTAGGTTTTAAAAGGTTTTCAATTCTCGAATAACTTGGGGCCTTATCTGCTATTGCATTTGCATTCAGGGTTTTCAGTCTACAAGCTGTATGCTATCCGTGTTAAGAACAGCATATATTCCCCTATGTCATAAGGATAACCTGAACATGTTGTTAGTACGGTCGTTCGTTAGAGCACCTTACTGCTACGAGGTTTAGTCTAGGTGATAGTTCATGCAAAAGCCTTGCACCTAGAAAATAGGTATTATTGCACCAATTTCGCACTTTGTTTCTCCGTACATTGACAACACTGCGTCAGCAATATATCGCTGATTTTAAAACTAAATTCAGCTTCTTTTAACGTGGACTGTGCACCAGGACGCTGTTGAGTGCTAAAATTTTAAAAAATAAAGCCACAGCAAGCAAATCCTAACAACGGTGACAATAAGCTGGTCGGCGAGGACACGTAGTTTGGCTCCTAACCAGCAGTAAACACAATGGTACGGTAACGATGGGTTATATAGAGCACCAAGAAAGGCAGAAACCCCAGACTCGTGTTTTGCTTTATGGTGGACGATGAAAAAGCGTGCAATTCGCGAATGTTTAACGCCATAAAAATTATCCTTTTTACAGCGATGTCGAAACAACAGGGTTCTACCGAATTCTGTGAGGGTGAAACCGGCAAGAAAGTCAGCACAGAGCTTTCAAGCCGCTATCCCCTATGGCCATCAAATTATTGGGGCCTTTATAACATGTACGCACCACTGAATTTGTAAATTCAAAGAGCAGAAAGAAAAACACACGCGCTTCCTTGGTGTCGTTACCCAATGGCACTTTAGAACGGCAAAGTAACCTAGCCACAGAAATAACATGATTTTTTAAATATTGGCCATCCGTCGCGAGGGAGGAATAGTGAAAAGATGTATTCCATACATGGAAGCAATTAGCGCTCAAAAGGGTTGCGGTTTGCAGTTGAATCAAAGAACAAACTCTTAAAGCAGACCAGAATCACAAAAAGTTTGACGAGATTGAACTCTGCTCAGATTCAGCAAACTGCACAGCGGATAGGAGGGCCAGTGACGGTAATTTTATTGAGCAGGGCAGAAACTAGGGCATAATTGGACATAGGACAGGTATTGGATAATAGGAAGTGCATAAGTAGGGAGGATGACGGATTTTTGATCGCTGGAATCGTTTCATGTTTGATTAGCCCTTACCCCCTATAATTGTTGTGGCAACAAATGTTTGTGCGACTCCCCCACCCCTAGCCAGAAACGAATGCTCGTACGACCCCTCTAACAAACCCAATCGATCGGTAGGCGTATAAGATGGGAACGGTGGCAATAACAGTAGGGACGTTTAAGGGACGGAAAGGCCGTGCGCAATGAAAAAACCTTTATATACCCACCGTCATAGTTGAGGTGGGCTGGTTTTTTAGTACTAAATTAAATTGTGCTAAATGCATACCTGCACACCAATCTGACCGTATCCATTGTGTTCATTAGGTTCAGCATCCATTGCCGGATTGGCAGAGTCGCAGAAGTATTCGTTACCACTGTGGCTTGTTTTGAGACCGTTTTCTTTTATCTATGATGGTGAACTCCAGTAGGAGTTCGAAAGCTCAGATGAATAAAGAAATAATTGCGGTTATCGAACAGCCGGTTTTCTTTTCTACTTATACATAAACCTGGAAGGCTGACATTTACATTAGTTCGTGAAAAAGAAGGGGAGAAGATTGCAGAAAACTGGACGCCACTCCCAAACGACTTTTAATATTATCGCATATAGCCTAAGGATCTTCAGCCCTTGGATTGACTGGATAGAGTGTTAAGCTTCCAACTAACCAGACATGACATCGACTCACGTGTGCTGGTGGACCACGGCACATAGTCACGCTTGGTTATGCCAATGTCGTAAGATGTCATGAAGAGGCGGCCTGCGGAGTAGCCTGGCACCTGCACAGTTTGTGGGCAATGGAATGGCTTCCAGCGAAGTGTATGTGGCAACCTCAGTGGCAGAAGCATACCGTGGGTTTGCACATTTCCGGACTCGGGTGTGCATTACGGCAGTCCTCTGGGGGGGGGGGGGAATCTATTTCATCCGTATGCAACGTACCTCTACGTGAGTACGTGGCACTAACGTCACACTCGTCGACCGGGCTGAGTTTTTACGCTCGACAAAGCACCAAAATGTGTACGAGCTGGTGACATTGGGGTGGATGCAGGAAACGAGCGTGCGCGCACACACACATGCACACAGGAGCTTATTTATGAGGACTGCCTTTGTCAACATACTTAATTCCCATACAATTCCACCCCCACATTCCTTTGCATCGCAGCCTAATATAGCGCGCTGACCTCATGAGCGGTTGCTTTGAAGCCAAATATAGGCTCAAGTACATCAAAATTTATCTTGGGACTGCTGCTGCAAAAATAAACCCGTTATTCGGAGTAAGCTGTGTAGTGTTATGAAGTGAGACCTTCAGGATCACCAGTGAAAAATTGACTCAAGGACATGCATGCGTTATTTTTAGACCTGCCGATGACCTTGGATTGCCGACGTGTCACTAAGGCGAGAGCAGTACTTCTGCGATTCTACCACTCCCAAAGAAACTGGTTACTTAACAGACAACTTTAGCTTTACGCACTAAGCTACGCTGGCTGTCATTTTCAACCCGATATATCCTATTTAGACTGCCAGACTCTGAGCCAAAATATTCGAAATTTAAAAAACGCAGCAGCGAAGCGATAAAGTGCGCAGAAGCGAAGAATGGCACATGACTCAGGGCCAGTCGGTCCAATCGTGCCACGAAACTCAAGATACCATTTCACTACTAAGCATACTTGCTTTTCATCAAGTGTGGATTCGGGATATGAGGCAACTGCGAAAAAGACGGGGACTACCTTGTTTGACATTGACGCGTTTTAAAGTAGAGCCTTAATGCGGTCACCAGGCCGCAAACTTCTATGAATTCCAGCTAGGAGATGCCTCTAACTGTGCGCGAAGCAGAGTTAGCACCTCGTAGCAGAATGTGACGCAAACCTGACGACTGCAGCCCAGACAGCGAAGACGCCAGACACCAAACGAAACATAAAATAGCGCCCTCCCGCCTCTTGGAGTTCCATCTCCCGGCATGCGCTTTGAAGGACATACGTAGTCCATCAGTGTTTGCACCTTTTGCTGTGGTAGGCTAATGAAAATGGTAGACACGTGACGTCTCCAGTTTACGACGTATGCAGCGTGGGGACCTTCTCTGCCATTTAAGATGATGAAAGTAACTACGATGCGCTATGCGAGCGGGTAAAACCAGATCCAGGCACTAGAACGCAACACTAGGAAACTCTAAATCACCACATTTGTTTGAATAAGCGAGTTCCGTTGAGGAGCCTACTCTTCGAGGCAAACTTAGAGCACTTGGCACGCGATGCTACATGCAGAATTCAATGACATCATAAAGTCTGTATCTTTCGTTAGCTTCATTTTATTCAAATTTAGCCTAAAAAACGAATTAAAACTTAGCGTGACAGAAATACGAAGAAGTCCATTAAACCACCCAGGAGCAAATGTGAACTGTGACGGTGATGAAGCCAAAAGTGCCATATTATACTTCGTCACCAAAATTTCTGCGATACGTCAGCACAACCCATAAAATAATCGCCTAAACCTCATCTGCTTTAAATGGATCTCCCACTCCACTCATGCATACTTTGCATGGCTTTCACCTGACGGGAAAATTCTAGTTACATTCCGGTAGAAGCAGTGTGCCACTTGCATGAAAAATAAATCTAGTTGCACTGTGCCTATCCATCACGTCCGCCAGTTTTCCATTCCATCGCACACACAGTTTTAAACTCCTTCGAGTCCCTTGGAACTCCCTTGCAACAAGAACAACCGTTTAATCCAAGTGAAAATATGCCTTTTTAGAGTACGGGGATGCTAACTATTACGCAAACTTGCGGAGACCAGTAAAACCCGAAATGACAGACTAGAAACGGGCGAGATTATTCCTCTTGGGTTCACTGTAACCGTCAGCTATTCAGGTACACTGTGCTAGCGAGTAAAATCGAATAAAATTCCGCCTCCATGCACTGAGTCGCGGTTCGTTCATGCTCAGCGATTTGGTTAGGTGGCAGGAATGGGCAGGTTTACTCAGTCCACCACGAAGTTTGAACTGTGGCCTTTACAGGCAATGACCCCGGGGACAAGTACTCCGAAAATTTGCCCCTATCCAGTCACACAAAATGTCCTCAGCCATGACTGTGCTCAGAAAAATCAAAAACTTGCAGTGAATCGAAGGTAGGTGCCGGAACCACTGAGATAGCGGATCTTCAAGGTCGTAGACCTGGTGGGATTCGTCGACCACTTGCCAAATTTGAACAACAATTTTACTCCCTAAACGCAAAAATGTCCTATGCCATAAAACTTTAAATACTCTACTCAAATGAGCACATACTATTCTTGTTGTGGTCTGCAAACAAACAAGCCCTAAAGTCTGATAGGAGCCGTGAAGAGTTAACCACCTAGCTGGCGATGAACCAAGAGGGAGGTTTTCTAGGGCTAGCCTGTGAAGCATGCATGCAGTATGCGTCACGCCCACCACAGATATCTGTCTGAGATATGATCTGCACAGAAAGGTTTGAAGGAGCTGCTGTCCCAGTCAGACCTTGGTATTCTTCGATCTGCGTTTCAAAGGCTTTCATTTTTACAAAAATTTAAATATTAAGGAAAATATAGGTCGGCTAACACGTTGCATTGCAGTCTTTCATAATAAAAATCAATAGAATAAAGGCATTGCACCTTTTTGCGCTAGTGTGGAGGCAGAAAGGGCTGCCACGTGACCGCGAACGGGGAAAAGGGAAGGTGAGGGCCAAAGATAGCAGACTAATTTAAAGGCCACAAATTGACGAATGCTCACTTTTACTTGTCCGCTGCGGTCAACAAGCATGTTTGAGGGTTTTACGTCTCGATGGTGAATATTGCACTCCCGATTCAGGAATTCTAGCCCGGTGACGATACACTTGGTGATGTAGGCGATGAACTGTTCCGGAACTATTTCTCCCATTGCATGCGTCTGTAAAGAGGCGGAGAGAAAAATCACTATTCTAAACATTTCGCCTTCACACAGCCTCATTAGATTCAATGAGCAATTTTTGGCTCGCATTTTATTTCAAATTCTATAATTAGAGCATGGAGCGGATGCCAGTAAACAGCCGTGAGTTTAACTACATAATTATTAACCGTAGAGACAGCACAGACAATAGCTAGAAGTGCAGACACGTGTGTATCGCCGAAACTGGAGTTCGTAGGTCTGGAGACCTGAGAGGTCCCCTGATGAGCCGAACCCCTTGCAGATGCGTTATACAGCGGCACAAGGTCAGCAAAACAGGTATATCTGGGATTTAGCTAGTACTTGTGCTGTCCGTATGGTACATACTTACACAACTGTATGCAACTAATTGGCAGGCTGTGAATATTACGCAGCTATTCCACAGTAACTGATTGATTTCTGCTTAATAATTTGTGCAAACTCTTGGACCAAGCCTGAAACCTTTTTTTTCGAAGGATTTACTTCAGGTTTTCGCAGTAATGTCTACAGAAATTAAACAAGGCAGTCGGGAATTTCATTGAATTTGGTTGCATGAATCGGTATGGGAGTAGCGGTGTGCGCCATACAGACGGCACTGAGCCCTACAGCAGCGCCCAGTCAAGTCTGCTGGAGATGCTAGCTTGTTTACCTATGGCTTCGTTGCTGCTTGTTTACTCTGCAGGAGTGTCGATGAATTACAACCATTCAGTGTGCAAACGAATTTTTACAGTTTTACAACACCTTATCAGTTTTAGGTCGGTAGAATTCAGCGGCTAACTGCGGCACCTTGTCAATGGGCGTAGCAAAGACGGAAATTGACGGGGGAATCAGCGTTTTAAGAATCTAATGTGAATAGTAATAAATCCCTTTTTAAATTAAAGAAACAGCAAAATCTAGAGTAGTAACAAACATTAGAACAAAACGTTGGGAAATTCGCATTTGCAGTAAAAGGAAACTGACAGGATTAACGTATGAAATTTAAACTTGTTTTAAAGGTGTTGCAAAGCCAATTCTATAGATAGTAAGTGCGCATACTACTGTCCTTTGCAGAATCAGAAGATTATTCTTCTACTTAAATTTGTATAGATACCCCGAGCTTCCCCTGAAAACTCGTGCTTTCCTTAAAGACTTATGGACGCCACCTTAAAAACTGCATTTCTCTAGAGGTTATCGGTGTATAGCACGATGACACTTAACTCAGCAGGAAAAATATTTTTTTCGATCCCACATGAGTATCCTTATCGACGCTTTAAAAACTCACCCACCATAGCGCCTATTCATAGACTGTTGCATGCTCGGCTTGAGGATTAACTCGGGTTGTAGCCCATCTAAAATGATAACACCTGTTTTACTTTAAATATTTTTTTGAATTTTAGTTTACTTTCTAGAAAAAAACAGCTTTCAGAGTTCGACGAGGCAGACCTAGACATAACAATGTAAAATTAAAAAAATAAAGTATAACATTGCAGAAATACACACGCATACAAAATCTTTTCGAAATGGCCAGTTGTTTGGAAATACCCGCATTAGAAACTTCTTTCATTGTAAGTGCTTCCGGAAAACTTAATATACGTCACGTTGCAGAAGAACCGAACCGACTGTTTTAATATCAACCAAAATCTACTAAATATACGTGAATAGAAGATATAGACATGTTCCATGATATAGAAGGTGGTTGGCGGCATAATTTATATATACTTTAAACGAAATCTTCGAGTTCTCTAACCCAATATCAAATTTAAATGCGTTTGAGAGGCTAGATGTGGCTTTGGCGACCTTGAGTTTAACAAAATCGTAATAATTAATTTTAAAACTGCCTAACAGTAATAGAAAAAGACGAGAAATCATTTGAGGGAGTCGGTCCTTCTTGCCAACGTCAAAATTAGACGTTAATTCGGAAAAAGACATAAAATTGTTTATAAGGCTGGACGTTAGACTCAATATCCCGACACCAACCACACATCGGCGGTTTGCCTGACGGGCAATAAAGGCATATTTTTAGCACCTATAAGTGAGAAAACGTTTTACAAAGGATTATGCGGCAAAATTATAATCAAACTGTTGCAAGGGACCAGTCCTTGCCTCATCAGTGATGGCATCCACAGTGCTGGCCATAATCTCCATAAAAAGTCGCACAGTTCCATCCTGTAGGAGACAGCCATATGACTTAAGGGCGTATGGACAGTTGCCCACTTTGGCTCCGAATATGCTCTCATTGAGGATGCGACGCGTATCAATATCGGGCTGCGTGAGTTGAAGTTCCTTAACTGCAACTTCAGGACCCGCCTCGGAGACTCGCATTTTGTATACCGTGCCAAAGTACCCCCTGCCTATGCGTCGGAAACGCCAAAAATACAAAAAATAACCCTTTTCTATGTGATACACACTGCTGAAGTAAATGAATTAGAAAAAATAAGAATTTCACGCTGGCACGCTTCCAAGGTTATACTTAGGTTTGACGTCTGGAAATAATCTCGTCGAATTGGAGCAGCCGTCAATTTTATGAAAAATTCAGCATTTGCTGTCGATCTAAACAAAAAATAAGAATTTGTCATTAGCCATTTCAGCAACCGGTAAATTTTGCCTGTCATGTATAACCTGGTTTAAAATTGAAAGAAGTTCAACTTTGGAAAACTTGCCATTCAATACTAAAAAATTCGCTAAGCTGTTGGTTTAACAATCTCAACAATTTAATTTACTTTGTCCCAACAAATATCAAAATGCCTCAAATATAATAAAAATTTAAAAATTTTGGATAGTCGTCTTACGTACACCTAAAAGTGAAATGCGTCAAATTCAATTTTTTAAATAGCTTTCATTAAAAGCATTCAGATTTGGCTCGCATCACCTTCGATCCAAACATAGTGCGATTAAAGTTTGAAAGAATGACCACTTTTATTTTTAACCTGGCATATATCACAATGAGTTTACCAGTAATGATTGAAGGCTCCTTAAAAGACCAAGTTAACCTAAGGACGACAAGCCGTGATTCACTAGACTTCAACAGGCCTTCCATAAAACTATTAAAAATGTGCTCTTCTACTTGCACTCAAATACAAAGGCGAAATAAGTAATTTTTAGTCACTTTAGAGTTCTGACGATGGGGGAGAAATGTAAAAATGCTTGTGGCATATGCTGAAACCAATAAGGATTAACGCATTCTGTCACGCAGCTTTTAATAAATCGACAAAGCAATATTTTTGGTGGTATGTTCCCTAAAAGTAGTTCTGGAGGGTTATTAACTTGAAAAAATTAGGACATGTTTTTGCGTAAAACAGGAAACAATAGATATTCATTTGAGGTTTTTTCTGAAAAAAACGTTAAAACACTTACAGTAACGTTATAATTTTGTTGGAAAAACATGCATCGTTTTTCTAAAATATGAGATCTAAAGCAAATGATGTGCCGTTCCTAAGATCTATGTTCAAGCAGCCTCGTATAATGAATGCCCAAATATTTCAGTTATATCTAAATAAACTATTACCTACTGGTCTATCGCTGTGAGCATGTATCTTTTTGGCATATCCCACCGGTATTTATCTGATGTAAAATCCAAATATTTTCCTTTAGTTCGCGCTGAGAAAACTTTATTTCGGTTGTCTACTCTGACTAACTAAGACTATTATATGAAAATGGCCATCCTTTTTGGCATCTAAATGTCAAAACTTATGTTTGTCTTTGAAGTAGCCCAATGTTTTGCAGAAAACTCTCTTGCCTTAAATATAACTACAGTCTCAATCTAGTTACAGAAAGGTACAGTCTTGATGGACTTTCAGGAAACAGTAGCATTTTGTTTCCGACTCAAATCCAGTTTTATTACTTCGCAACTCACTCAGTGGATGCCCAGCAGGGGCGAGTTTGTTCGGTCCTAACAGGCAAATTAACTAGTGAGAAATATTTTCTGTCATTAGCACGTAATGTCCCACTGTGTTGTCTCCGAAATTCCATTTTTATACATATAAAGTAAAGAACACCAAGAAATAGAAAATGTGAAGTAAAAGTCACCTAGCGCTATCGGAAGCTTATCAAGCACCTGCACATATTATTGTGACTGCGACTTTAAAATACTAGCGACGTTTTACGTGGGAGCAGTATCTCTACCAGAGAGGCAAATCCTAAATATCTAATAAATCAGTATCGTTAATTGTGCCAGAACTGTCTTAACCGCTGCTTTAAGAAGTTAGTTTTTTTAAAGAGTTTTTGCTTCTAGAACAAAGAATTTACCTTATACGACCAGCTTGATCGAGGTTTTATCTTTCCTGTCAAAACATTTATTTAAAAATAAGTAACTTTCGAAACAATTCAAGATTGTGTCCAAATTAAAAAAACTTCAGAATACCTTACCTAATTCACAGATTTTCTTCAACTTGTCGAAACAAACACGGATTTTCTTCCCGTCAAAATCCATATCTGCTTCGTTCGACATGACTTCACTAAGTGCATCATCAGCAGGTATTTGTACTCCGGGAACGCCCTTCTTCAGTTTGAGAGGAGGCAGGGGCCTTGGCATCTTCGTTGAATCTTAATTAAATTAAAGAAAACAAGTCATGAAACAAAAGGACAACACTAATGGGCAAACACTTGGAATTTCATAGAAACTTCAAGATGAAATTTACAAGTTGACTTATTTTCAAGACTGTGATGGACATATGTAAAGTGGTCCTGATTTACTGCCTGCCATCTTAGAAAATACTCTTATGCCTGCAGTGGTATTTAGGCTAGGAATATACAGAATATTTTTTTTCTAAAAATCGTCGGGTTTTGACTTTTTCCATTGTCTAATTAGTCTGGAGTAGTGTAAAACTACCATCAAAAATTCACGCATCCTCGAACGATCATTCGCGGGTGAAGCAATTCAAACTGCTGTTCTGTGTTGCAAGAAATTTTGTTAAGAAGAGCTGTCATATTTTGTTTTCAGGTAAATAAGTGTATTTAGGCCTTTTCCATATCCGGGTCAAACATTTTGACTGCGAAACATCGAATGGCTATGCAGCGCAAGTGAACTCACATATGCTCAAATATCGCGAATATTCTATTTCAACTGTCTGTTTTCGAACATTCCCACCAACATAAATATTATTTTTCAGTAAAACTTGAAATATGTCGATAAAATTTTACAAAATTATTCTGGTAGAATATAAATTCTCACTATTTAAGAGGTGTTTCCCGAGGAAATATTTATAGGTATTGACCTCTATATAGGACAACTTTGAAATGGCTAATTATAATTCAAATTACAGCATTTTGGTTGAAGCAGCGGTTATTTACATTGGTGAAAAGTACACTGGCGGACTTTCTGACCAGGGGGCCACAATGAAAAGCCTTGAGGATTGGCAGATCAACGTAACATGGCATTTTAAAAAGATGCGGCCGAAAAAAAATCCTCAAGGTCAATAGCATAAATGTCATAGAATCGCACAAATATCAGACGAATCAACCGGAATATACTTTTAATCCGACAGCTGGAAGCTATGACCGAGTCAGCAGGCGCCAGTAGAGAAATTAAGCGTTATAGTTATTTGAAAATTCGTTGTTACTCTATATCTCGCAGTTTTCCCACTAAATTGTGTGCAAGTGGGAAACAAAAGGTAAGCACTGTGGTGCTCAGGGGAGACCTAGACATTAATCAGCATGGTGTACTGTGACCAACATACAAGCTTTCTTAGGAAAATAAATAGATGGCAAACATAGGAAGTAAGGTATAGAAAGAAAAGAGCAGAGCAGGGACGTGAACAAGCAAAAAAGTGATGGACATTCAAAAAGTAGGAACAAACGAAAGTGAGAGAAAAAGAATACCAGACTGAAAGGACACAGAAAAGCTATGAAACTGTACATAAAATAGTGAAATTTGACAGTACTTAGGCAATACTCTTTCATAAATAGATATCATTGGAACAACGATTTATGCAAAATGTTAAGTGAACTAGTTCCTTTGTCATGAGGGTGGAAAATTTGACGAGAGAATTTTGGGCAAGTTGTATCCTCAACCAAGATATCTCTTTGCAACTCTCTGACTGGCACCTTTATGGTTATTCGGACGTCAATTAAGGCGACCTTCACCGTTTCACAGAAGCGAGCTGCGCCTGAAACGTTTTTATAACGAAATAGACTCGCAATGCATATACTTCACTCTCTTGTTGAACCCGAAAAATCTCTGTTGATGAGGTAAAGTAGTGATGAACACTTTTTCCACATAAAAAGACATACCGGCTTTTTGAGCCAAGTACATGTTGGTTCCCGTTACAAAAAGGTCCAAATAAGTAGTGTAAATAGTGTAACTAGCCTGTTCATGTGCATGAAGACTTAAAAGAAATCAATTGAAACGTGTTTTTTTTAGTAGAAACAGTCAACATTGAGTTCAGAAAGCTTTTGCCAACGTTCCACACAGACCGCAACCCCCCAAAATTATGCTAGAGAGCAAAGATCACATCAAGGCGATCATATCCTAAAATACTAACACCCGTCACTCACATATAGAGGAGTTACTACCGGACTACTCCCCTACGGAAAGGCTGAAACGCCGGGAACTTGATAAGGAATTAAAATCAACACTGAAGGCTGGCGAAAACATTCTGGCTATTTACAAGGGAAAGTTTATTCAAAAGAATACGACTTTCCATTAAAACAATCAATTGTATAAAAAATGACGGCAACAACTCCGCTAACGCCCAAACCATCAGGGAATCACTGGCTCAAAGAGTTAACAGAACTAATTTAGTCAAGCCAGCCTTATCGCTGCAGAAACCGGAGTTACCAAAACTAATGAAGCAACGGAACCGGTATGCAAGTTTTACGTCAGAGGGGACGAAGAAAGACCCATAAAATTGACAAAAGAAACAGGAAGTTTGGCTGGCGCAAAATTGAATTCCTTGCACACAAATGCCCAAGGCCTTTTATGAAAACTTGACGAGTTAAAAATTTGCCTTGCCAAAGTATCTCCGTATGTTATTAACAGAAACCGAAACCTGGCTGGCAGGCAGTATTAGACATAGCGAAATAGCATTGTGGCATACCAAATATATTGGAGGGACGGAGAAAACCGTCAGGTTGTTGGAATAATTGTGTATTTGAAAAATGTGCTAATAGTGTCCGACATGAAGCACAAGTTTGCGTGCAGCTCGAAAGCCATATTGTTGACCATCAATGCTCTCGGATCTCCGTGTCTGGATATCCTCACTGTCTATCGACCACTTAGGATAGACTGAGAAGCAGATACTTATCTGTTAGAAAAATTAGAAAAATTATCCAGTTGACCTAATGTCGTGCTTATATCGGACTGCAAAGCACCAGGAATTAACTGGAGCACCGTTCAATTATCATGCCCGAAATCGACTTTTGCTTACGGTTTTCTGCAAAAGATCTTGAGGGCACTCCTCACACAACATGTCCTCTACCCCACCAGAACACGTGAAGGACAAAGGGCTAACTGTCTCGACTTGGCTTTTAAGAAATTATCAGGCAGCATTGACGAGATTAGTTCATTGCCTAACCTCGGTCAAAGTGATCACGTGGTGTTTATGTGGGACTACTCCTTCTTCTCCGTTGCACCTGCTATAATGGAAAAATGGCGAGGAAATTTTCATTAGATGCGAGCAGATTCAACAGATCGCAACTGGACCTCAATGTTTGCGTGTACTGTGAACGAAGATTGGGAAATTTCCGGAATGTTCTTCTGCAACACATGAACAACCAGTGTCTACCAATGTATGTCCATCAGAGCAAGCGTCCTGGGTTGCTAGACAGCAACCTGAAAAGGGAAATAAGCAAGAAGCCCAAATTGTAGAGAAAATACTGCTAGTCTAATCAAGTCGCATTTTTCAAAGAGCATTAATCACAGAGAAACAAACTGAGAAGCCTTATCCATTAAACGCAACGAGAACTCGAGAAGACTTGGCTGCAAATGCAACGCAAAATCCAATGTAAGTCTTCAGATACCTCTGCCAATATACAAGGAATAAGCATCGAATCCCCATAATTAAGACTGCCATTTGCGTCGAAATTGCTAAAAACAGGGACAAAGCCGAGTAATTTTCACAGTTCTACCGCTCAGTCTACACAAGTGACGCAAGGTTCCTTCGTCCCTCAGCGGATAACCTGCCGACTGCAAGCAGTAGCCACATACTTTTCTCAGAAATTCTGATCCGAAGGGAATAAGAGAAACTAAATGAGTCGAAATATCAAGGACCTGATGAACTTTAACCCAAGTTTCTGAAAGATCTCGCCAATGAACTTAGCGCACCTCTGTCCGTGCTCTTTCAAAGGTCATTTGACTATCAAACACTTCCTATTGATTGGAACCTGGAGCATATAACTCCCTTATATAGAAGTGGTAGCTGGGCGTCAGTGACAAATAACAGGTCTTTAAGCTTGGAATGCACCCTTGGCAAGGTAATGGAAAGGATCGTCAAGTGCGAATTGATGCAATTCGTAGAGACTCGTAATTTGTTATTAAATTGTCAAAACGGGTTCGAAAAAGTAAGATCATGCACGACAAATTTGCTGCAATCTCTCCAGAGCTGGACCCAAACACATGAAGATAGACACGTGATTTATATTGTATTCATTGACTTTCAAAAGTGTTTCGACACTGTGCCGCACCAGAGACTGTTGTACAAGCCAGAAAGAATTGGAATCAGAGGTTACTTCCTTAAATTGATAGAAAACTTCCTCCTTGGTTGGCGCCAGGTTGTGTGCATCGGCCAAGAGAGGTCAAGTTCTGCTGAGGTCGAGAGTGGGATTCCTTAGGGTTCAGTACTTGAGCTAATACTTTTCTTTATATAAATAGACAATTGTGCCAGGAATCTGGACGGTGAAGCAGCAATGTTTGCCGACAACATGAAAATTTGGAGTGTTATCAAGAGCCCTACTAACGAAGATAAATTACAAGTCAAATTAACTCGGTTGGAAGAGTGGTAGAATCCTTGGCTTTTGCGGTTCAACGTCAATAAGTGCACAATACTTCGCTTAGGAAACCCATCTGGATCTGCCGAGAGTAGAAGCTTCTTTCTCAACGGTGAAGCCTAACAAGACGTGTAAACCAAAAAAGACTTTGGTGTGCTCACGACCACCACCTTAAACCGTCCTGTCACAGCTTGAGGGTGGTGAAGAGCGCAATGGCTCTGTTGCACGCCATCAGACGAGCCTTTTTGGGCTTTGCTGAAGATCTGTTCGCTAAGAGTTTTGGAACATTCGTAAGGCCGCATCTTTAATATGCTGTACAAGCCTGGGGACTCTGGACAGTTGAAGATCAGAACTGCCTGGAAAGAGTAAAAAGGAGAGCCACCAAAATGGTTAAAAGTCAAATCTCCTTGTCATAAGCAACCCACCCAACGAATCTTAATCTATTCCCCTTGATAATGGGAAAATTTGCGGGGATATACTGCAGACCTTCCGCATTGTTAATGGATAAGATTGATGTCTGTACTTCTCGGACTTTTTAATTTGCTGCCATAACGCATATCCGAGGTCACCCATTGAAACTGCACGTCCGGCAGGCAAGACTGAATGTGCGCAAGTTCTCTTTTTCTGTGAGAGCGTTTAAACCATGGAATACCCTCCCTATAGACGTTGTGATGTCACCAGCACTGGAAAGCGTTAAAGGGAACTTTGACAGTTTTATGTTCCAACATGAGCCGGCGCGATGAGGGATTTAACTTAACCCTCGAGACTTACGCATCACTTGTCATATTTTCTGATCACCTTTGAGCTTTAGCAACCCACATGGTTGCTCTGTACACCGCACCTAATTCCACGTTACAAATATGGTACTCAAAGGCCAACGCCTATTTCCCGCAATAAATTTAATTGAATTGCATAGTTCTTCTAAAAGATAACTACTCTTAACTCGTTGGTAGTGTCTATCGCCCACGCAATGCCAGCGAGGATTAGATATTTGTCTCTCGCAGGCATTTCATGCCACAGTTAACCTAAATCTGAAGTACTGCTTGATTGCAGATGACTTCATTCTTCCCGAAGTTCATTGGTTTCCATTTTCCGGTCCTGCAAAGTTCGAAAACCTACTTGAGGCTATTGATATAAGCATGTGGGACCAGGTAGTTGATTTTTCCACCCGAGGATCAAACATACTTTATCTTAATTTCTGTAGAGGTTGTCAGCTATTGCCAGTGTCACCTTAAGATCCACTTGGGAGTTCATACCATGCTAAAGTCCTTTCTTGTCTAGAACTAGAGGCTAATGAAACGTTTTCCAAAAAAATATAGTTTTTCCGTGATTTCAGATCAGCAAATATGAGGGAATTGCTAACACATCTAAATTCCCTCGATTGGACTAACTTCTTTGTTTGCTCGGATGTGAATGTTTGCACTGATACTTTTTACCAAGTTTTAGGTCCACTCATTTCTCGTTTTGTTCCCCGTAAGAAAATAATTAATGTCAAGGATGAAGTCTACCTCCCTTTATCATTCCGCCGTAGACTGTGTAGACTCTCCCGTCGTTTTCATCTACAAAACGACGCTTCCGTCCTGCCCTTGATCCAACAAATCTTTGAAGAGGCTAAGAGGCTGTCTGTCAAAAGACGACTAGCTGATGAGGTCAACTATGCGAAAACCCTTCTTTAAATGTTAAAAAATTTCTTTTCGCGCTTTTCTATTGCGTTCAGGCGTAGCCTTCCTGATTGAAACAATTTAACCTTCTTTTGGTGAACAAAAAATGAAGAGCAACCATCCGGATTGGCCTATTTCTATGCTTACCTCATATGAGATGCCTAGAAAGGCTATAAAATTGTACTCTCTCTCGCTCGCAGAAAATACAGAGGGGAAAATATCATAACCATTAGAACTATCACAGCTTAAGATAGTGCGCTTCGTTTTAATAACATGAAATCAGTGTGAATGAACACTATTCGAGACCACCATTAAAATTTATAGACAAACAATATAAAATTTAAAGTGCGTGCCAGATTCTTCTTCACCAGGTTGTTGAAGAATAGAACAAACGGCCGAATTCAGTTTTTTTGACAGAGATATTCACAAGACGGCTTCAATTTAATTTATAATCCTACAAATTATAAATGAATAAATTAATTGTTTTATTAAGTATCCATAAGAGTAACGCATGGTAAATTTAAACTAAGAATATATTTTCGGCACATTTTAGAACGAGTAAGCACACGTTTTACACTGTTACACTGTTTTTTAAATGGGCAGTCTTATATTAAAAACCGTTTGTAATTAGTAAAAAGCCTTGCAAATTTGATTGAAAAAGACAAAATGAGAGTGATTTGATAAGTGCTTAAGGAAAAAATGCTAACGCTCATGGGAGAGTTAGTATGTGTGCGGGAAAGGATCGCTCTACAGGTAGGAGAGCATCGGAGTACAAAAGTTCCTCATTAAGGTAGTTCCAAAACCAGATGAGGTTTATTGATGCACGTGCAATCATAATATTTTGAAATGACGGCCGAATAACAATCAAGGTGTTGAGAGAGGAAGAGCCCACCACGATCGATCACAGTCCGCTTAGAGTTCAAGGGAAGAGAGATTGGTAAGGCTGTGAGGATCAACAGTGTGCGGAGGATATTTCCATGCTGACCGACTAAACTGTCAGCAGATGGCGAAACCTGAAGAATCCCTCGTGATCGTCAACATTTCGCATGGGGTCGTAATGAGGAAATGACGGTAAGAGCCACGAATATCATTTTTGCGTAGCAGAGGGCATAAGTGGTGGATTTAGCAGCAAGTGGATAAAAGTTGGTTGTAAAATCTAAGTGAGAGTTGTAATTTTAGTGAGCAAAGCATCATCTGACCCTTAATCCCAGGAAGTTCTTTTTCGAAGTAAAGAAGTTGTGTTAGTCAATGAAACAATCATCCTTCACGAAAATATGGAAATTCAGCATCTGTCTTGTTGTCTTCACCAGTATTCCCGGTACTATCAAATCAACAAGGATCACATTCAACCCTTATTCATTTCAATTCGCGCCTGTGAAGTTTATCGAAAATCAGTCCTCAACAGTGCTCTGCAATCGTCCACCTTTCTAAACGACTGTCTACATGACGGCTTTTTTCCAAGATCTCCTTCAAAGACGAAAAATGACTGAGTCGTTTTCTTTAACTTCATACTTGAAAGTTTATATATCATTAACGTTTTCTGAAAATTGGAAAGTTAGAAAACTACCAATAATAAGCAATTTAGTCATTAAGAATGCCTTTATAAAACTCCCAACACTGGGATTCAAACCCAAGGCCTCTCGCAACAAAGACTACTGCGCTACCAACTGCACCATGGGCGCACTTTCTGCAAGCGAGCAAATTAATTTGTTAGTTACGGCACACCACCTGAGAATGATTTCTAATAGGATAACAGTCTCCTACGAATAAATACCCGTGAGATCATAATACTGCATGTCGATTAAGCAAAATTGACTTAAGAATACACAACAGGAAATCAGTACCCGTTTCCTGTCATCAGACACAGTCAAAAAGGAAGCGTTCACAAAAGCCAAACCACCAAAATTTGATCTTTTGACCTCTGGTATCGAATAGTAGGGCGTTAATCATTGAAACACGAGCACATGGTGCTTGGGTGATCAAAGTAATTTTTTGAATACGAAGCATCAACGGAGAACAACTTTAAATTCATTACCAGCCACTTATGAAAAAATACCGATGATATCATTAGATTCCTAGGTGACTGTACACAGTGGACTCCAGGAGAAACGAAAAAAATCAAGGCACTGACATCAGACACCAAAAACACCGCACAAAATGAGATGGATGCTGCATCAGTCCATCGTTGTGTCGGCTGTGAGGACTTTAATCAGAGTCCACATACTCGAAGAGAAGCAAGGCATACTGACTAACATACTTGTGGCTATTCTAGAGGACAGCAAATGGAAATCCCTTCATATTCCGTCAACTACCCAACCGAGAAGCAACAACTACCCTCGTCATGAAGCATAGTTGTTGGAAATTCAAAAACACCCAGGAAGTAGAAGCGAGTTTTGTCTCCAGGAAATCTCCAGACAAACCCGTTCCGCTGAATAATGAGGCAGTCGACGCTAATGCAACAACAATGAGTGAAGCTTTATTACCTGTTATGGTAAGTAAAGCTACCAAATCACCGAACATTAACGAACGAAATGCCAAAGTGAACCTCAAATAACCTGTTAGAATCTACAAGAAGAGCTCGCCGTTAATTCTAGAAGGAGACGCCATCAATATATTCCATCACAAGACAAAGACAGTTAGGGAGAGCATGCAACAGCCAGTTTATGGAAGCGAACACGCCAGCTCTGTGTACAGCACAGTACAATAGGGCAACGAATGGGAAAGTTCCCAGGCTGAACCTAGTATGTCATGCATAAATGTTAAAACGGGCGCAGATACAGTAGTCTACCAGAATATAATTCCTCCTGATATCGAAGATCCATCAACAAATCAGAACACCAAATTACCAAACCGACATCTTGACCGCAAACGGAATATCGTCATAAATGTGTTTCTGTGCCAACTTCTCCGATTGCGATGGAAAGGGTAGAACATGACCTGGATCTGTTCCGAACATATTCAACAGCCGTCCTTCAAGATGGAGAATATTTTATCATGCACAACGTTTTCCATCTAGGGAAATTGAATGCTTCCCATGAACTGTCATCACCAAGGCCTCTTAAAATCCTTCTCGAAAATGAAGTTCAGGCCTCACGCCTTATAAAACTAAGAATGGCTCTCCGTTACTTATAAAGAAATGTTTTTTTTCAGCCGAATAACGAAATGGCGGAAAGACACAAAATGAGGGAACTGATTACGGAACTGAAAAGTAGACCCAAATTGGGAGCAAAATGGCTCAAAAAACGGGACAAGAAAACCATTATGACGAAGAAGTCATTCTTGTGGTGACCTTTTATATCATCAGAGCTGGCACTTACCGAGAAGACGGACAATAAAGGTCATTTACTCAAATGTACATAGCCTGTTCAATAAAATGAGTGAACTCCGGACGTTTGTTGATGAACAAACCCCAGATAAAATTACTCTGACAGAAACGTGGCTCTCATAAGATATTAAAGAACACGAAGTATCCCTCTGTGGTTATCAACTCTTTAGAAGAGAACGGAGAAGCTGCGGAGGTGAAATCATTGTTTATGTAAGCTCTAATTTAACTTCGCTTTCCTAGCAACTTTCCAGTACAGCAGGAGTTAAAATTTTATCTTTAACTCTTACCACTAAGTGCGCCCGGCAACTGGCCTTCACAGTTGCGTACAGTCCTCCAAATCAGAACGTCAAACGTGATGTCATTTTCCTAACGGTACTGACCAAAGACCTCCTTATCGTTGGAGACTTTAACGCTCCTAAAATCAACTGAGAAACTTTTGTTTCCAACGGATACATTCGGTCATCGTCTGCTTGAGATGGCAGGCAAAACATTAATCTTCCAAAATGTACCGTTCGGGACACGAGTTACAGAAGGACAACGTTCCAATTTTCCAGATCGTCCACTCACCCGAGACGAGGATAATGTGCTGGATTTAAAAGATTTCCCGCCAATGGGTGCAAGTGATCATATTGTTATGCTCTTTTAAGTATTCCACATTCTCACAGCCTGACTGACTTAAGCAATTTGAAACAAACATTTGAAAAGGGAGATTTCTCCAACATGCATAAACAAATCTCAGAAGTATCATGGACAACCACATAGTGGGGACTCGTTGACGAATGCTGCAGTACTTTTAGCTCATTGGTTAAAAATATTAATCTTAGTTGTCCCCTACAACGAAAAAAACAAACAATCCTTCGCTGTGAATAAACCACGAACTTCCAATTTCCTTTAATAGAAGAAATAATATGTTGAAGTGCTTTTGACTAATGGGGAGTACCGAACACTTGCATGAATACAAACAACAAGAAGGTGTCTTTTAGAGTGAGGCAAACTGACTCCAAAGGAACTATGAGCAAACCATACTACAGAACCCTTTATAGCATCCGAAGATCCTATACAAGTACATAGACAATAAACAAAAAATGATGACCCAATTCCAGCGCTGCGATCCAAATCGGAGTACTGGAGATGAATGAACAAACAAAAGTTTCAGTTTACTCTAGCTTCTTTCAGTCAGTATTCACGCGTGAAGCAAATGCTCCTCCGCTCCCCTTCCCAAGGCAATTTTGAAATTCGGAAACTTTTGCACTAGAAAATAATCTTTACTTCTCATCCACATTGATAAGTATAGAGTTACTCCGCCTGAAGCCTGCCAAGTCACCCGGTCCAGATAGAATTTCTCCCCACTTCCTTCGAGAATTGGCCGGTGTACTCTGTGAGCCATCATCGGTGATATTTCGAAAGGCCATGGAAGAAGGTGAACTATCACAGGAATGAAAAACTGTTCTTTTTTCCCCAATCAGCAACGGAGGTTCCAGACTAGAGTCGAAAAATTACCATCGCATTAGTTAAGCCTACATTATGTGCTAGGTTATGAAAAAAATATTAAGAGATATGTATTTAAGTACCTGGAGCAGAGGAAAATATTATATGCTGTCCAGCACGGCTTTAGCCCTAATCACTCATGTTAAACCTAGGGTTTTTATTCGCAGGAAAAATTGAAAAAATCCATAGAAAACGGCCATTCAGTTGATGTTATTTTCTTTGACTTTAAGAAGGCATTTGATAGCGTACCTCAAAGGCAAATGTTACATTAGATTTGGAAATGCGGTATCCAGGGTAACGTTTCAAGTGGATCAAAAGTTCTTTGGTATGTAGATTGCAATAAGTTATTGTCGGCAGCACAAACTTCGAGTGGGTGCCAGTAGAAAGTGGTGATCCAAAGGGCTCCGTCTTTGGTCCTCTGTTCCTCGTTTATATTAACGTCCACACTGGTAATCTTGACTGTGCTGCCATCATGTTTGCAGATGATATTACATCTAGAAAATAATGAGCTCTGTTGACGACGCGCAGAAAGTACAATAAAACCTTGAAAAATTGATTGTCTGCTCCAGCAAGTAATAATAATAATAGTTGTATTTAATACCGGTTTACAGGTATTGTAAGATGAAATATTCAGTCGGTAGAGGCTGGCAGTGAAAAAAGCTCCTGAATATATATCGTTATAAGAGTTTTTCCTATCTTTATGTTATTCAGGAGAAAAAACTGCCACCTGTAAGCATGATAGCAATTCAGATCAGGGAAGGGCTAACACAATTGCAGTCTGTATGCAGTCTCTCTGTCTTTGCTAGGAACCGGGATTCTGCCCCAGGCAAGAAAGCATCCGTGTGCAGTCGCTCACTGTCTGCCGAAGAAGTCAGCGGGTGCAGGCTGCAGAGACGTTGCCGTATCTCTCAAGGTAACACCTGGGATCGGGTTCAGATGCCGCGAACTCCGTCGAACAGGAAAACAGATTCTAGCGTGTCGGTGCCCAGAATTCTTGGAAACTGTTCTGAATGCAAAAAACTAGTAATATTTATCTTAAACAAAGAATAACTCCGCTGGACTTTTATATTATGGAGAAGTTTATTCCACATGGCCATGGCGTTTACCGAAAAGAACCGTCGATACTTAACTGTGCGAGCTAATGGAAGAAATAAAAAGACATTGCGATGACTGCTGCGCCGAGGATGGTCAAGCTGCCTCACAGTGATAAGGGGATTAAATGTACGACTATTCAAAAGCTTAAATAGCAAAAAGAGTCCCTTCTGCACTCGGCGAAAACATAGGGGATCAATGTTTACAAGCCCACAGCGTTCTTGATACGACAGATTACGGTGCTCCAAAGATAAAATTCTTTTCATGAAGAAGTGCTGGACCGATTCTATTTTCTTCCGTTCGCTAGTGCGCAGAAGGCTAAATAGAAACGAGCAGTATTCCAGGCCAGGTCTAACGTACATTTTTTAAAGGCGGAGTCTAATATCAATAGTTTTAAAATTTCGGAAGATAAACCCGGCAGTTCTGCGTGATTTGGAGACAATCAGGGCGCAATGCTCTGAAAGATTGAGACCGTTGGAATATGATATGCCCAGGTCCTTAACAACGCCAGGTACATTTATATCGTGACCATCTATGCTTAGATGAGGCTGATGGTTGTCACTGACAACCATAACGGAACATTTGTGCCAAGAAAGGGAAAGGAGCCATGTGCAGCACCACTGGGCAAAGGCCTCGAGATCATTTTTAATAGATCAAGCACGGTGTCGCGATCTGCCGGCTTGTATCGATAGGCAACTTTTAAATTGTCGGCATACATAAAGGGCCTACCATTTCGAAATAAACCTGGCACATCATTGACAAAAAGACAAAATAAAAGCGGGCCTAGCACACTACCCTGAATAACTCCACTCCTCACACGTGCCGAGTTTGAGATAGCATTAGAGATCTTAACATGTTGTGTACGAGAGCTCAGGTAAGAAGATATCAAGCTCAGAAGTTTACCACATATACCGAATAAGGAGAGTTTAAGGAAAAGAAGGGCATGGTCAACACGATCGAAGGCCTTGGTGAAATCGAAATAGACTATGTAAAGTGTAAAGCCATTATCCCTAGATTGTAGAACATGATCAAAGAAAGAGAGCTGACATGTGTCACAAGACCTTGTTTTGAGGAACCCATGCTGGGCTGCACTCAATAGGTTATTCTCAGTTAAATGATACATCATCTTATCTTTTATCAAGGTCTCCAGGATTTCCGAAGCTGCGGACAGTGTGTTGATTGGCCTAAAATCGTCAAATGACGTAGATTGGCCGTGTTTGGGGATAGGTAGAATGTACGATTCCTTCCATACACTGGGAAAGGATTCTCTTTCAAGAGTTTGATTAAATATCTTACATAGATGTGACGGGAAAATATTATTAGCATCCGCCTTTATAATACTGATCGGTACGCCATCTATAAGATTGACAAAAACGTCGAATGGCTACGGTTACGTCCCAGAGGGTAAAAGTTATGGTCTCGAGGACGGCACCGGTCCAAACCTGGATGGACGGAGGGGGAGCGGTCGAATTTTCAATAAATGTTCTGGACAAGAAAACGTTAAAACTATCAGCCATCAATTTGTCATCAACTACAGGATTGCCAACGGAGTCCAGTAGTACGGAATGCCATGTTTTACTATGGGTTCTTATTGCGCGTGAAAAAAGTTTTGCTACATTTAAAGAACGGTTTTCGACATATTTGACCTCTTCGGCTAGCCGTTTTTCTTCGGTTAGCCATTTGGACTGCTCAAAAATACGGTAAATTAAGGGCAGAACGGAAATGTCATTTTTCAAATGGAATCAACGAGAGAGTTTACGCAACCTACGGCGAAAAGATAAAGGGAGATAAACCTCATCCGTGACATTAATTAATTTCTGACAGGGAACAAAACGAGAAATAAGTGGATCTAAAACTTCGTAAAGCATACCGGTACAGGTGTTCACATCCTGACACATAAAGAAATTAGACCAGTTGTGGGAGTTAAGATGTATCAATAATTCTGTCGAAAGCGCTAATCGAAAATCAAAGAAAAAGCTATATTTTTTGGAAAGCGTTTCATCGGTTTCGAGTTGTAGTGTAGAAACAACGATATCATGGTCTGAGCTCCCAAGTGGGCCTTATGAATAAACTGTCAAAGGCAGGCAACCTCTGCAGAAGATCAGATCAAGTATGCTTGATCCTCGCGTAGGGAAGTCAACAACCTGGGCCCACATGCCAATATCTACGGTCTCGAGGTAGTCCTCGAACTTTATGGGGCCGGAGGGAACCGGAAACCGGCGAATGTCAGGAAGGTTGAAATCACCTGCAGTTAAGCAATACTTAAAATTTAAGTCAAATGCAGCATGGAATGCTTGTGAGAGACAAAGATATAAATCATCACTGGTATTGGGCGGGCAATAGACACAGCCAATGAGTAAAGAGTTCCTATTTTTTAAGGTAATTTCAAGCCAGCAGCTCTCGTGAACCACAGTAAATAATGGATGATCTAAGGTCCGAAATGCCAGCGCTTGTTTAATATAGATACAGATTCCTCCATCACGACTGTCACGGCGATCATTTCGAGTACAAGTATAACCTATAAGAGAGAGTTCGGGGTCAGCTACGGAAGGTGTTGCCCATGTTTCAGTTACTATAACGATATCTGGACAGTGGACAAAGACTTGAGTCTGAAGCAGGGGCATTTTATTGAGCAAGGATCTGGCATTTAGAACGAACAGTTTAAGTGGGCAAGGTGGTTGTTTTTTAGGGAGAGCGGCTAATTCATCCAGTTGTTCACGGGCCACTGAACATAGGGGGTGGGTGCTCCCGCCCTGTACTGGAAAAAAGGTAGGATCATACGCGCCTGATGTGGGTGAAGGGGAGTAAAATATGGAGGTGGAAATGACAGACAGGAGAACTGAGCACAACTGTTTGGGGCATGACCGGGAAATCCCTGGACAGGATATGGCAAAGTATTACTATTAAGGTGACACAGAAGGTCAGGTGAGTCTAGTAGTCCAGCAGGACCCTTTGTTTTGAGAGACAACTGGGGAAACGACCGTAGAGAAAATTGGCTGCGGGGTGGGGGATGCACTGTTGTGATTGGCACAGAAGCACTATTTTTGGACGAGAATGCTTGTATGTTTCGTTTTTCAGCCTCAATATGAGGTCTGGGTGATAGCTGGATATTCAATGTTGTTGGGATGGGGATGTTTTTGGGAGAAATATGCGATCGTAATGGAGTAGTTTTCATGGAGCGGCTAATTTTTTGCGGTTTTCGAGTGGTTGAGACTTTAGCTGGACTTGTCTTTGAGCTAGAAATCTGCGTGGGTTTACCAGGAGTAACTGGTAAACTTGGTATGGGTATAGTAATAGGAGGAGTACTGCCATCTTGAGAACGAAAAAGGAAGTACTGTTTTCTTGGGTTGGTTTCCGTGCAGTATAAGCTGGGGATTCAGATGGCAAAACCGTAGATGAAATTGGAGGCGATTTGTTCAACACGGCAACAGCGGTAGTCATTTCTTTGTTACTTGTCGACAATTTAAAATTTTTCAGTTTTCTCTGCATTGGGGTGAGGTCAGGGGAAACCGAGGAATGCCATTTTTGACAAAATTCTCTACTAATCTCCTCCCTAGAGAGTATGAAGTCACTTTCTATCAAGGAAAAGAGCGTGACTAATATGGGGGCATTACGACTGAGCGAGTAGAGTCGTTTAGCATACGCGACTTGGAATCCCAAGCCACTGCTTTCCAGAAACAAACGCGCGCCGTCGAAAGCAGATATGTAACTGGGAATATTACGCAGTATAAAATTATGCTTGCGTTTTATCCGTTCCTCGGTTTCGGAGCTAATTATCCCAATGACTTGAAAAGCCTGTTGGATAACTGTGTCGGAGGCATTGGTCATAGTTCCTTTAAGCAAAAAATCTACTAATTCGTCAGACGATGATCGATTAACGCAGGACGAGATATAGGCTTGGGCAATCAGAGGATCAAGAGGTTCCAGAGTTACCAAAGGGATTTTAGAGTTGACAATATCAACAGAGGGCTGCGAAGTCTCGCATACGCTAGATAGGTCCCATTCTATTACTCTATTACTCAAGGATGGAGGGGAAGCTGCAATCTTTCGTCTTTTTGCGAGTCACTTGCGGGACATCGTAAGCTAGTAGACGGAATTTCGGTTTACTTAATAGAAAATAGTGGGTTAATAATTGACAAGAGTATACTTAAATAGGCTAAACTGGCAGGTGATTTTAAACAGTTAATAGAAAACGACAAACCGAGCATGACGTTTAAGAGATAGTACCAGTTCCCCTGTGCCAAAGGATTACTATAATGTAAATTAAACAGAAACGAAAGAGGATCAAAGCCAATGGTAGCCTATCTCATTTTTAGATCATGGCAACTACACACACCTTTATCTGGGCACGAAATCACTGCAATATCGAGAGACTCCCTGCTAATAATTCAGGGACTTCCTAAATCCACAGCCAGTAATTTCAAAAAGCGAGTATCGGCAGAGCTAAAATTGTTACAGTGTCTCATCAACGATCTTCTGCTACCCGATTGGGAAGTTTGGGTACTGAAGACCTAAAGACTAGACAAATGACAAATCGGCATATCAGAGGAGCGATGTCCCCAACCACTAAAGGTAGTGTTCGATAATCAAGAACAAGTTGGACTTTCTCTTTCACGATTAATCAGAATCAAGGACTAACACCGTGGAGTTTTTTCAACCGGATAACACAACGACAAGGAGAATGAATTGTCAACAATTAGTTCTGGAATTGAGAACAAGCTTGCAGAATGAGGAGCCAAACGTAATGATCTACACAATCAGTTAGTGCAGCACTCTCCCCTTATTCGTAGAACGGAAACAATTCAAATGAGGGCACGATTGGTTCCTTAAATGGAGGTTCAGGCAGCATCGTGATAAAACTTCGACGAAATATGAAACTCACATTTTTTACACTAAACTACACAGTATACTGTCCAAAGTAGATTAAAAATCAACACCTGCAAACTTTTCCAAATAAAACCTGGTTTTCCGAAAACGTAGATGATCACGAATTTGCACTACGAGGATTTCAGTGGGAAGAGATAGAAAAGAGTGTCAGGAACAGGCGTTTTTGCCTGCAAAAAACACGGACTTCTTGTGTTAGCTAAAATGAAATAGTTTGCATGCAGTTTCGAAACTATTTGGCTCACTATAAAGGTAGCGGAATCATATAGCCTTGAAGTTCTGACCATTTATCGACCACCAATTAGCGATCCTGAGGCTGATGCTCGCCTGTTAGAAAAGCTAGAAAGATTTGCTGCTCAAATTGACGTCTTGATAGTGGGCAATTTCACAGCAACTCTCATTTACTGGAGTTCAGTAGAAGCATGCGGTTCAGAAAGAACTTTTGACCGTCTGCCGAATAATTCACTGGTTGCAGGCTGCAGAGATGGTGCCATCGTCCTCGGGTTAAGACCGGAGGGTCGGGCTCAGATGCCACGCAGAGCATCCTGGTCGCTCGGGTCTTTAATGAATTGCCACGTCATCGGCAAACATGATCTTACGACAGTTCAGTTCCTGAAGTCTGTTATTTAGAAAAAAATATGAAAAGTAGGAGACTAAGAATGGAGCCTTGAGGTACGCCACTAATCGCGTTCACCCAGTCCAATTTGTCTTCTCCAATACAGGTGCGTTGTTTTGGACCAATCAGAAATGATTTTATCCGGTTCAGAAGCTTCCCAATTCTCCATGAACGCTCAGTTTATGTAAAAGGCGTTGAGGAAGCACGCTTTCAAAGGCTTTGTGGCCATCGATTTACACTACATCTACTCCAAAGCCCCCGTCTAATGCATGGGTACAGACTGCTAAAGAAGACAGCAGGTTTGAAATGCAGGAGCGCCCTTGCCAAAAACCATGCTGAAACTTCTGTTAGACGTCATTATCATCACAAAATTTTGAAATGTACGCTTTTTAAGGACTTCCATTGTTTTGCAGGAAATGCAAGTCAAGCTAATAGGTCTTAAGCTCTTTGCTGCCATCGTACTTCCTCCCCTATATAAGGGAACGATGTTGGCTCTCTACCACAGCGAAGTCAAACTCCCTGTGTTCATTGCCGGTTTGAACAGAGATGAAAGGGAAATTGCAAGCTCGGCCGATAGCTTTTTAAATGTAACCCAATGGGTCCTATCTGGACCAGGAGATTTGCCTCGCTTGATTTGGTAGAGAACTTGTCTGACTTCATCGACTAAACGGCTACTGTTTCAATAATAGCCATCTCTTCAACCATCGCAAGTTCTGAAAAGTCATGGGATACATCATTGGCCCCATCATTTCAAACTTAGTACCGCACTATAAACAAAAATAACAAGTGGATAATTGCTGAAGTATGTGAACAGCCATATTAACAGCAGAAATGACTTGTATGGTAGGCTTATCTGATTCAGAACTTTTCAACATTTTTAAAGCAATAGTCAACAATCTTTGGAATACACGATGAACTAGGAAAGAAGCAGTGAAAATAAACTCCTACGAATAAATTGGGGCCGGAGTTCAATGAGCCCCCAATTAAAAAAAACTAGGAGAAAAAACTTCTTCTGTAAAAAATCAATAGCTAGAGTGTATGGGATTCGTACGATGCAATGGGATAGTACTGTGATGTTCCTGACAACGTATGAAGGTTCGGAACGCTGCTCGTCGGGTGAGAGGTAATATAACAGCCAGAGCTACTGTTTATAACCCCATGGAAGTGAGAGAGGAGGAAATCATCGTAGACAACAGGGTCGAAACGAAAAGGGGAAAGAAGAGGTCAAGAGATCATCACCGAGATGTGACCTTGTTAACTGTAAACTCCACCAACAAAGAGGCGAAAACATTAGAACCCGCCACGATCATCAACAGATCCCGGAGACCATTATCAGGGTAGCAAAATTGGAGGCAAGTATCAAGATTGTCAAGAGTTGGCGATAATAGTGGAAAAGGAGGGGACAAAGATGTGACAGCGAAGATTGACTCTGCAGAGGATAATGAAAACATATTTATAAACCAATGGAACTCTTCCGAAAAACCTACAGGGTACTTGTTCGATCTCACTTGGAATATGCCGTCCAGGCCTGAAGTCCGTGGTTTTGACAACGCACAAGCAGTGCCAAATCAATAAACCTATTTATTTATTTAAGAAGGGTTATCTACAGCTGGAGCGAGCGCAGGCGAGGGCTACGAATATGGTAAAGAATCTAATTCATCTGCCTTATGACGCCAGACTGGTTGGACTTGATTTGTTTCCTCTCAATAACAGGCAATCACGCGGGGACCTCATCCAAACCTACCAGATTGTCAGAGGCCACGAGTGTGCCCTAGAATTTGCTGACTTCTTCGAATTGGCTGGGATGGAACATCTGCGGGGTCATCCCTTTAAACTGCAGAGGAAGTTGGCCCACACGGACGTCCGTCAGAACGGCTTTTCGCAGAGGGTCGTAGGAGCATGGAACGGACTCCTTGACTAGATGGTCCGTTCAGAAACCGTTGACGCATTTAAATTCAAACTAGATACTCATTTCTGAGAAACTTTTGTACATATAATGAAGCAGCGGCAGCTTGCGCCTGGCCCACACGTATCGATGACCCTACATTTTCATTTGTCAGATTTATTACTGTAAACGTTTATTCTATTGAAATTTTTGCATGTGGATAGGGAGCTCAAAGGCGAAAGCCTACTTCCCTAAATAAAGTGACGTAATCAGTGCTAAGATAAATGTGCAGTCTTCGCTTGAATTCAGATAAACTAGTTATTGACCTAATTTCAATTGGCAAATTATTCCACAGAAAGCTATTCCTAAAAGAAAACAATAGAGAGCGTTAACATGTGGACGGTGCAGGAGGAGGTTTAATGAGTGCCGAATTTCTAAGGTTATAAGGAAGACTAATGTGAGTATTGACAGAAAGCTCGGGGATATTTGAGCTATTATTTAGTCTAAAAAGGAGAAAAAAAGCCTGCTTTCAGTCTCGTGACCCAAAGAAATTTGAGCTTCGTCAGCTGGCATCTAGTTGAGTAGGAAGTATTTAAAAGAATTTGATACAGGAGTTTTTGTGAAATGCCTTTGGACATTTTCAATTTTGAAAGGTTATATTCGTTCATTAAACCGGAAAAAGGACAGCAAAATTCAAGAATGGGAAGGACAAACATGCGATAAAGTCTTAATTTAATTTCCGGAAGTTAGAAATCAAAAGAATTATTAGAATTATTAGAATTAAGTTGAAATTTCATAAATTTATTTCAACCTGCGTATCCTGCGTAGATCTTACTCCTATTTTCGACGAAAGATGAAACCAACAAGCTCAATTAGTCGTAAACTACATGTCTCGGGACCAAAACGATGCTTGAACACACCTAGCAGTTTCAACATTGACTCAAATGTACAACCCATAGTTAAAGCTAAACAGCTAGATCTGTCCGCTTTACAGAACTGCAACGAATTCATTATGAAGTTTGGATCCATTTTGTCTATACTCGGCAATCTGTTCGATGGTAACATATCTTATGTTTCCTCTCAGGATTGCAGGCGTCTTGATTCGCTTGTTCACTTGGTCGCCAGCGAGGATTTTGATAGACAGAAACGCAATCAAAATTTTCTCCTAAAAGATGCTCCCATACACAGACGCCCAGTTGACGTTGCTATGGACTTTTTGTACTCGGGTGGTTTCAACTACAAAATAGTGGAAGCAAAACGCTTCTCTTCACGTAGCAAGAATCCTCCTATACTAGTTAAATTGTTGTCAACAGTTGAGGTTGACTCAATCTTTGCTCAACGAGGTCGCACTTCTCGCTATTTGGAAATGACAAAATGTTTCCTTTGTCGAGATCTTACATCAATGGAGCGAAGAAATGGGTCCTTCTTATCATCAATTTCTTAACCTAATATTCATAAGTCTGGTCGTATTTCCACTAACGTCAATGAAACTGCTAATTCATCTTCTCAGATGTCTAGTTCGGTCAGCCCCTCCACTCAACCTTCTACTTCGTCTCTGTCGCGGCCGAATACTGCAATTTCCAGTGCTTTCAGCCCACCTGTAATGTTTGCGACCCCGTCTAAAGCATTTATACCGTCTAACCCGACTAAAGCACATAGACTGTCAGTTTCCCCTCTTAAACGCAATTCTCCAGGCCTCTCCGGGAAATTTCCCGAGCCAAATCGCATAAATAACCTTCTTCAAATACAAAATCCACAATCATCTAAATTTAACTTATTTAACCCTCCACAAGCTAGCTCATCCCATAACCCCACGGGTCATCTTATACCATCAATTATATCACCTAAGGCAGGTTTCCGAAGGAAGTAAATCTAACCCAGACCCAAAAGCAAGATAGCGCAGGTCTCAGTAATCGCAAACTGCCCTCTAAAAAACTAAGCAAGCCTCTCCAACAGGCAAATAACCCTAACCATGTAAACCGATATACAAGACCTGACTTTCCAGCATTTAATTCTTATAGCTGCTTGCCATCTCCCATTAGCCCCTATATTCCATCTAACTTCCCGTCATTCCGTTTTAACTACCAACATGCATATCCCGGTCGTAACCCCTATGGTGGTTCGATACCGGAAAGTTTTATTCCTACATCTTTCAGATATGCCTCTCAGCCTTTTGTTAATGACGTTCTATATACCAATCGTTATGGCGCAGTTGGCAATTACCCTCCAAGCCACAATAACTTCCAACTTAATTACCCACCTCCAAATGTTTTTAAATTAAAAAAGATAACCCTAGTTTGGATACTCGAACTACCCTAGATGTCATATTAATAAATGCTAGATCTGTTATAAATAAGATGGCCCAACTTAAAGCCATTGCTTTCGAGTTAATGCCTGATGTTTTATGTGTAACTGAATCTTGGACCCATCCCTTAATTTCAGACTCTTTGCTTGTCATAGCCCAGTACGATCTCTACCGTCAAGACCGAACTAGTAAGCGTGGTGGCGGTTGTCTTCTCTATATTAAAGCTTCTTTTCAGCACTTCCCGTTTGATCTAGACGTCATGTCATTCTCTGGTAATTACTGCTTCGCATCCATTATCCTGTCGCCCTGGCAATCACCTAATTCATCATCCAATAATGATGTGAAATTTTGTGAAATTTTTAAATTAGTTTCGGAGTCCAATTTTAACATTAAAATAATCGCTGGGGATTTTAATTTTCCGGAAATTGACTGGATTTCACACTTTTGTCCACCCAGATTTCAGCCTTTCCTAGATACCATTAATTTCTCTAATTGGTCACAGCTTGTCCGTTCTTCAACGAGAGACAAGCATATTTAGATCTGATTTTCACAAATAACATTGCTCCCCTCTTCATTGATTTTAAGCAAGGCCTCTTCCAAAGTGACCATACATTAATTCACTGTTGCTTACAAATTGTCTCATCGAAAAAGGCTAGCGCCGTTCGTACCTATCATAATTTTGACCTCGCAGATATGAGCTTAATTAACAACTTTTTGGACTCATTGGATTGGCAGCATCGCTCCTCCATTAACGATGCAGCAAGTTTTTCTGACTTAATGTCAGCATTTCTCTGGCCGAAGGCAGTCACCCTGACAGCCTAATTGTCCCGTTTCAGAAACCAAAAACGTGCCCGCTTAAACTAATCGTCCTCAATGCCAGATCTCTGCTTAATAAGATACCTTTGCTCCAGACTTTGGTTTTCATCCACCGCCCGGACATTGTAATAGTTACAGAGACATGGGCAACACCCTGTGTATCCGACTCCGAACTTTCTATTCTAGGCTACGCTTACATTCAGAAGGATCGACACGAGGGCCGTGGCGGAGGAAGCTGTATCTATGTTAGGCAACCACTTACATTTTTTCCATTGGACTTTTGCCAATTTAGCGCGGTAGAGGAGAGCTGTTGGCTCCGAGTAGTCCTAAAAGATAACTACTCTTTACTCGTTGGTAGTGTCTATCGCCCACCCAATGCCAGCGAGGATTACGATCTTTGTCTCTCGCTGGCATTTCACGCTGCGGCTGACTTAAATCCGAAGTACTGCTTGATTGCAGGTGACTTCAATCTTCCTGAAGTTCACTGGTTTCCAACTTCCGGTCCTGCAAAGTTCGAAGACCTACTTGAGGCCATAGATATAGGCATGTGGGACCAGGTAGTTGATTTTCCTACCCGAGGATCAAACATACTTGATCTTATTTTTTGTAGAGGTTGTCAGCCATCGTCAGTGTCACATTTAGATGCACTTGGGAATTCTGATCATACTATATTTCTTTCTACACTAGAACTAGAGGCTGCTGAAACGTTTTCCGAAAAATATAGCTTTTTTTCATGATTTCAGATCAGCAAATATGAGGGAATTGCTAACACACCTAAATTCCCACGACTGGACTAACTTCTTTGTATGTTCGGATGTGAATGTTTGTACTGATACTTTTTACAAAGTTCTAGGTCCACTCATTTCTTGTTTTGTCCCCCGTAAGAAAATATTAATTTCAAGGATGAAGTCTACCTCCCTTTATCATTCCGCCGTAGACTGCGTGGACTCTCCCGTCGTTTTCATCTACAAAACGACACCTCCGTCCCGCCCGTGATCGAGAAAATCTTTGAAGAGGCTAAGAGGCTGTCTGACGAAAAACGACAAGCCGATGAGGTAACCTTTGCCGAAAACCCTTCGTTAAATGTTGCGAAGCTTTTTTCGCGCCCACTAAAAACGCAGAGAAAAACGCAGCACCCCGTCCTTCGAGATGCTTTAGGAAACCCAATAGCTGACGCTTAGTTGACTGCTGATAGCTTCAATGCTTTCTTGTCCAGAACGTTTAGTAAACATACCGTCGCGCCCTTTCCTTACATCCAGATTTGGACCGGTTACGTCCTCGAAACCATAACTTTTACCCTCTGGGACGTGACCGTAGCCATTCGGCGTTTTCGTCAATCTTACAGTCCAGGACCAGATGGCGTCCCGGTTAGCGTTCTAAAGGCGGATGCAAACGATATATTTCCGTACCTTCTGTAAAAGATATTTAATCTTGCTCTTGAAAGTGAAACTTTCCCTACTTTATGGAAGGAATCGCACATACTGCTTATTCCGAAACACGGCCGACCTACGTCATTTGACGACTTTAGACCAATAAATACACTACCAGCAGTCTCGAAGATCTTCGAGTCCTTGATCAAAGAAAAGATGATGTGTCACCTAAGAGAAAATAACATACTTAATGCGGCTCAGCATGGTTTTCTCGAAAAAAGGTCTTGTGACACTTGCCAGCTCTCTTTCTTTGATCATGTGCTACAATCTAGAGACAGCGGTTTTGCAATTTACACCGTTTACTTCGATTTCACTAAGGCTTTTGATCGTGTTGACCATGATCTTCTACTGCTGAAACTTGCCTCCTTCGGCATAGGTAACACGTTTCTGAACTTAATATTTTCCTGTTTGAATGCTCGCGCACAACGGGTTCAAATTTCTGATGTTATTTACAGCCACACGCATGTGAGGAGCGGAGTTATTCAGGGCAGCGTGCTCGGCCCGCTTCTATTTTGCCTCTTTGTCAACGATGTTCCTGATTGTTTTCAGTATGGTAGGCACTTTATGTACGCTGACGATTTAAAAGTTGCCTATCGATATAAACCGGTTGATCGCAACATCGTGCTTGAGCTCTTAAAAACGGATCTTCAGGCCTTTGCTCAGTGGTGTCGCACATGGCGCCTCTCACTCTCTTGGCAAAAGTGCTCCTTGACGGTTATTGGCGACAACCATCAGCCCCACCTAAGCATAGACGGTCACGATCTAAACGTGCCCCGACTTATAAAGGATCTGGGCATATCATACTCTAGTAGTCTTAATCTGTCAGAGCACTGCGCCCTGATTATCTCGAAAGCACGCCAAACTACTGGGTTTATTCTCAGGAATTTCAAAACCGTCAAAATTAGAATCAGCCTCTATAAAATGTATGTCAGGCCTAGTCTGGAATATTGCTCGTTTCTATTTAGTCTACTGCACGCTAGTGAACGAAAGAAGATAGAATCAATCCAGCACTTCTTTACAAAAAAGAGTTTGCTATTCAGATCACCGAAACCTGTCCTATCACCAACGCTGTGAGCTTACAAGCCTTGACCCGCTGTGGCTTCGCAGATTACAGAAGAGACTATTTTTACTGTTTAAACTACTAAACAGTCGTACATTTAACCCCCTTATATCTCTGAGGCACCTCGACCACTCTCGGCGCACCAGTCATCGAGATGTATTTTTATTTCTTCCTTTGGCACGCACAGTTAGATACCGACAGTTTTTTTCGGTAAACGCTATAGCAATCTGGAATAAGTTACCTAGAAGTATCAAAATTCAACAAAGCTATCCGTTGTTTACGCGAACTGTCACTAGTTTTCTACATTCAGGACACCTTCCAAAACTTCTGGGTGCTGACTCTGTTGAAACTCTCTTCGGTTCTGATGGCGTTCATGGACTCTGAATCCTGTGCCGGTCTTCATGCTGAGGGCAATACTACTGGCTCTGCAGACCTCAATCGGCTTATTTCTCAGTCGACAGCGAACAGCCGCTCGCCGAAATACCTGCTGGTGCAGAATATCGGACCCGTAACACTGAATGGAGAGGTTCTTCACCGGGCACCTGTGTTAACGCGTCCCTGTCCAGAACTTTAATTACTCAATAAGCTGCAGTTTTTTCTCCTGAAAACACCTGAAACAACGATCAGGAGTTTTTTTCACTGTCAGCTTGAACCTCTACTGTATATTTTTTTTGACCTTGCCTGTAAACTGGCAAATAATAAATAAAATAAAATAAAATAAAATAAAAATAAAATAACATCCTGGAATTTGTGCCAATCAAAATTGTCAAGCCCTTCACTTCGGAATCCATCGTCCCCCACTTTCTTTTGCCAAGATCAAGAAATTGAGGAAGCAATTAAAAGAACAATATACTAGTTCGTTATCTGTACATCTAAGGATTGCAGAGATTTTTGATTAAGCCTCTAAGATTCGGCTTGCATGGGACAGACAGAGGGAATCATGCGCACTCAGCGAGCCAAACTCTGCAAAATCTGTTGCTCAACTGTTCCGCCGTCGATCCTGCTCTAAACGAGGTTATGAAATACCTCCATTACTTAATGAAACTAAGAAATTCGTTCTCGAAGACTCTGAGCAGGCAGAATTGTTAAGTGCATTCTTTTTCAAATCATCTTACGATGGAATCTGAACCGGTTCCGACGTTTCAGGCATCCTCATTTAATGTTATCAGTACCATTGATTTCTCCATAGAACGAATTCGTAAGCAAATAATGCGTCTGAAAAACTCGCACTCTTCGGGGTCTGACGGTATTCAAAACTCAGTTATTAAGAGAGTGCCGAGCTTTCCCCGATTGCTCAGCCATGTATTCTCAGTTTATCTATTAAACGGATTCTTTCCTGACTAATGGAAGACATCTATTATTCTTCCTGTCTTCAAGTCGGGATCTCGTTCGGACGAAAATAATTATCGAGGCGTTCACAAACCCTGGCTCTAGCAAAACTTTTTAAAAAAATTATTTTTAATCAAATTCTCGACTTTTGCTTAGAAAATAAGCTCTTAAGCGACTCGCAATATGGTTTTCTACCTGGGAGATCATGTGAAGTGTTTCATTTAGCTTTTCTTAACCTCGTCACTTCCCTTCGTAATGAGCAGCAGTCAGTGGTTGTGATCTTCTTTGACCTGAGCAAAGCCTTTGACAAGGTACCGCACAGACGTCTTCTGGTGAAACTGGAAGCCCTCGGCATCCGGCCTCCACTCCTTGACTTCATTGGTTCCTACTTGTCTACCCGCAGCCAGAAGGTCTTAGTAGGTAATAGCAACTCGACGCCTCAACCGATCACGAGTGGCGTTTCAAGGCACGGTTCTAGCTCCCCTTCTCTTTATTCTGTATATAAACGAAATTTCAGCTTTACTCACAAATTCACAAAATTTCGTTTACGCTGACAATCTCAAGTGCATTTATTCATTTTCTAAAGACACTGCCAATAGTTGCGTGGATAAAATCAACACTGATCTACTTATGCTCTCACGTTGGAGCTGTACTTGGCAGATGGAGTTTTCTTCATCCAAGAGTAGTTTTATGTGTTTTGGCCCAGCTAAGCTTCCTGGACCCCTAGTATTTCAAAAAAGTACACTTTTAGAAAAATCAACCATAAAAGACTTAGGTCTAAGTTACACGAACAAGCTAGCATTAACGCTTCATGCAGATCGAATTTCTGCAAAGGCTGCACAGATATGTAGGTTTTATATCGCATAATTTCTTCCTTCCGGAAATAAAGTTAGACCTGTACCGCATGTTTGTTCTTCCTATTCTAGAAAACTGCTGTCCCATTTTTGGGCTGATGAACGCCTCTGACCACAGTAAGATTGAAAAAGTTCAGAGGGTTTTTACTCGAAGACTATTTTATATTCCTGGATCCAGTATCTCTTATACGGATAGATGCCAGTTAGCAAACATAAAATTTATGTGGGTTAAAAGACTCGAAGCCGGTCTCTGCTTCATGTTTCGCGTTAACTCTAGCCCCAATCTCCCACGAATTAACGCTCTCACTCCGGTAAATCAACCCTATGCCACTCGTACTTCCTCCATGATCATTTCACCACCCCTTAGCTCCACAACTAACCGGTCTCAGTTTTTTGCCTCCAAATATGCTTTTATCTGGAAAAATCTTCCACTGCAAATTAGGTTGTCGTCCACATTAGCTATTTTCAAAACAAAGTTACGCAAACATTTAACTTCGGAAGATATAAAGTCCTTATTGTCTGTTTCGTTCCCTAACTCGCAACTTTCGGATTTCGAAAAGGGTCCTCCTGGTATTTGAGGCAGTTCCCTTGATATTATAATGGCCTCTTATAATATGTCCATCATCCTCTGCAGAGTCAATCTTATATTGGTCTCTTATTATATGTCCATCATCCTATGCAGAGTCAATCTTTGCATTCAATTTTTGCCCCCTCCTTTTAAACTAGCATCGCAAAGTCTTGACAATCTTGGTAATTTCCTCCGCTTTTGCAACCCCGACGATGGTCTCCAGGTTCAGTTGAGGATTAAGGCGGGTTCTGATGGTTTTGCCTCTTTGATTGGTGGACTATGCAGTCGGCAAGGTTGCATCTCGATGATGATCTCATGACCTCTACTGTCCCCTCTTCGTTTTGACCCTGGTGTCCACGATGAGTTCGTCCTCTCTCACCTCCACTGGTGGTTACAAACAGTAGCTCTGACTGCTATATTATCTCTCACACGACAAGGAGCGTTCCGAACCCTCATACGTTGTCAGCAACATCACAGCACTATCCCATTGCATCTAGCTATTAATTTTTTAGTGAAGCAGTTTTTTTCTCCTATTTTTTTTAAATTGGCGGCTCGCTGAACTCCGCCTCCGATTTAACCGTAGGAGTTTTTACTGCTTCTTTTCTAGTTCACCGTTTATGTTAAAGATTGTTGACTATTGTTTTAAAAATGACAAATCGTTCTGAATCGGATATGCCTACCATATTGTTCATTTCTGCTGTTAATATGGCTGCTCACATAGTGCAGCAATTATCCTCTTTGTATTTATTTATACCGCGATACTAAGTTTCAAATGACAGGGCTCCCTGGGCCTTAAATATACAATTTATTTATTTAAATAAAGCAGCAAATCTGAGCAGATTTAGCCGTAATTCTATCGGCATGAAGCGAAAGATCTAATTTATTGGTGTACCTTAAGCTCAAGTCCTTGATGGAGGAAAATTCATTCATAGGTTAAACTTTAAAAATAACAGGTTGTGGCAGCCTTACAGTCCCAAAACTCCTGTAGTGACACTAAGAAGGTGAGAACCCATTAGCAATGTGGAGCTTCACGCTAAAAGAGCATCTTAGTCCGAATGAATGTGTTCTAGGCTTCATTTGGCCGTAGTGTAAGACAATGAATGCACGCATTTGAGGTCATCAGCATAAATATAAGATTGGGAATGTTAACCTCTCGATAAAATATCATTTCTGTAAAGAACGGACAACAACAAACCGAACACGGTATTTTAAAGGATACCACTCTCAATCGGGGTAGAACCAGAGCATGAGGGCCCCAATAAAACTTTTTGTTTTCGATCAGATTGGTATGATCTAATCAAGTCATAAAGGGGACTACGAAATCCTGTAGCCTCTAGTTTAGTCAGAAGTCATCTTCGAGGCACTTCATCGAATGTCTTAAAATATATTCTTCAGGAAGCGTGCTAAGTACGAGGCACCGCCTAGTTTCGAACCAAGGTGCCAGTGTGCAGGAAACGATGATGATACCACTGAACTATCGCCGCACAAAGACGGGACAATGCAGTAATTTGGACAGTTTTCTTTCTCTTAATCTAAAATAGAATTATGTCCCTGGATTTGTGGCAAGGAATCTTGAATCGGAGCTCCAGCATATGTGGAACACACTGCGAAAACGTCTGCGCAGAGCGAATACTTATCAGGAATATCCGTAAACGTGTCATAAAGTCTGTCATTTTAACTGTGGGGAATAAAACGACTTTCTAAGACCACATTTTCAAGGAGATTCAGCAAAAGAATTAGAATCATAATGTCAAACTACAGCTTTCAAGACGTATTCTTCACCGTATCTACTTTCCAAGGGTTGTGAAGTAAATGTCGACTGTCGGTGCAGGTCATATCAATGTGTATTTCTTCATTCAACTGCTCCCATGAAGCCGGAAAAATTGGCCGTAGAAATAGTCGTCCGACAAAGAGGGTTCCTAAAAACAAAGCTTTTGGCTTAGTTAAAGGAAAAAATCGATCGACTTAAACTTAAATTCTCTCAAATCTAATCGATAAGAACCAGCAAGTCGACACAGAAGAAGCCATTCAGATGTCTGCAGTGCATTAACGAACTAATTTAAAGGCCTACGCAAACAGTTGCTGGCAACAGTCGAGGCATTGACTATTTGGTTAATGAATCCAGCGCTCTGATGTCAGAAGACATTGATACAGACATTCTTTCCTGCAGACTCCAGGTGGCAATCGCATTCCACCCCAACTTCTCGATTATAGTCATGCACGCCCCACGTGTTTCAAAAAGAGACCGCCCACACCGGACCCCTACTACTCTCTCTCCCCACCTCCCATCACCCCCCCCCCCCCCCCAACTCCAACGTTCTCAACATGCTGACTCCGTCATACAGGCTGCCTGGGAATGAAGAATGTGAAGAACGTTTTCCACGTACATATAAACTCTGTCTGTAGCCCACAAGTTAATTATACATGTAATTGCAATGGCCTGATGACGAATCCCCAAAATACGCTTGTTGACGGGCTTTTCAGGCTTTATTTTATTGGTGGCTTGGTTGTGTGCATATGGCGTGGTGCTAAGTGTTGACAACAGCTTTTGTGGCTTGCCATTCTTTATTTGGTGCTTTTTGATCATGTCCTTATTCAAGAGCTTTTTCAGAAGAAGTCACTGGATAAAAAGTTTGCCCGACTTGGTCAGGGACACACGCTTACTGAACCGGACAAACCAAGGCCATCAACGAACAGAGCTAGCGACCACCCGCCTAAACCTGTATGTGCAGGTCCGTCAGAAGAGGCCTCTAAGGCGGCTGAAGCCGCTTTGACACGGATCGCTGCTAAGAAGGAACCCGCAAGTATAATTTTTCGCGTCATTTTTTCTCTTTAGGACGTACGAGTCCTTTTTTAGATGCAGAAAAAAGAACTTTTAATTCACAGTTGAAGGAGACAGAGGAACTGGCTGCTTGGTTTTCGTCCTCACAGACCATACAGGAAAAAAGCGAAATCTTAAAGCGTGCGAATTTTTCATTTTAAACCCATTTTGCTCCACCTTTGCTTTCAACTGTTGGTTTGACCTTAAATTTTTTTAACATCTGTACAAATGTTCCGAATGTATAGCATGTTTGTCATTGCTGAACTTGCAGTACATCACATTTGCATGTTCTCGCTTACAGAGAATATTACAGAGGTAAAGGAGGTACTGATGATATCTGACACCTTCGTTAATGATGATCGGTTCGAGTGAGAATCCGAAAAATCAGGGCACTCAGCGTCTTGTTCCAGTGATCGCACCTCTTTCATCTGAAGAATGGTATTTTAGCAATTAAGCCACGGTGTCAAGGAAATTTCTTAAAATATTCCTTTTATCTGAACGCGTTGATGTACGCACTAAATCCAAAGCCAAGTGGATCTCATACTACATGATCTATACTGCTCAGTCCCTAAAGACGCAAGAATAGCCTGTCTTTCTTTTTATTCAAAGACCAGTGAATAGGCTCAAGGAAACCCTTTTGTCATGTATTTAATTTTCATCAGAGTCGTTTAATGACTTGTTGATGGGGATTCGGGAGTTCTTCATTAGCTTTTTTTCGGTCAAGAGAACCTTCGTGAAGGAAGGGCCAATGGAAGTATTTAGTGATGGCAGTTAAGTGACACAAGTGGCTGACGCATTAACCTCAGTCGTCGCTAATGCAGGATTTCCGCTTCCGTCGTCATCTAACAGCGTTTCTGAAAATGAAGATTCAGACGATTATCGCTTTCTCGGCGATAACAGCATCAACCTCTCCTAGATGGATTTCACACGCTTTGTTTACTTTCATCGTATGTATAAACACATGATCAATAATAATTTCAGCTGCTATAAAACCCTGGACAATTGCAGGTGAAAATTCCGCAATTTACCGCCAACTCAATAACCGCGAAGGACCCTAAGTCAGCAATCGATCACAATCTAGAATGGAGTTTAAGTCGGCCTACAATATCGACAGAAATTTAACATGGCTCGTCGTCACCTTATTGATCGCCTGAATTCGCGGTTGCTGCAACGGATGCTATGGGTTACGTCGCGAACGTTAATGTTCTCTGGGATATTTCACATCGCATATGCGATGGTATCTAATGTTTCTTTTCCATGTCCATTAAGCTGTCTCAAATTTTTTGTTATTGACTGGTCGCAATTAAGCAACCTTTTGAGTTTTCGGAAACAAAGTCCTTAGCTGTTTCAGGCTTCATTTGTAGTTTGTTTTAGGAGTCCTGTTCTGTCATCCTGTCATCCTTGGCAATGAGTTTACCGGTTCCTATTCTGAGGTGGACTCTGCCATCGAACAAAAACTTCTTGGCGAGGCCGCTAACAACGCTTCCGAAGCCACAACTCTCCTCCTCATACGCGCAATTGAACGCAGTCAACTACCTTCAGACGCTGAAGCTGCTGTAGAAGAATCGGAAATTGATGTCCGTGCAAAGCGACGTCAAAATTTCATGAAAATTTTGTCGAACATAATCAGTCACCCCGAAAAGGACGTGTATCGTAGGCTCCGTGTGTCGAATCGATTTGTTGCCGATCTTTTAGCAGTAAAGTATGCGGAGGATTTTTTCAAGGTACACATGCGATTTAATAGGTTTAAATTCATATGAGTAAAACAGTTTGAAGAAACAAGCATAATTTGCAATAAGTAGGTCATATTATGGCTTTCGTTAGCTACGCTTTTACACCTCTTCACGGTCAATCTTTTTTAAAGGCTAGGCTTTCTCGAGGCTGATTTCTTTGTCTTTTGTAAACCATAATAGTTATCGTGTCAACCTTCACAAGCCTGCGAATTAGTAACTTAAAACGTTGGTGTGGCTTGCCTGAATGTCTAACCTCCCTCAATCGCCTAAACCTCGTTAACTTCCTCTCATGTGCGTTTTATCCCGGTTTTTTAAATCTTAAATGGTTATAAACTCGAATGTCTGCATGAACGCCTGGCTGACGGCTCACATTGTTGCACTGTGTACAAAACAGTTCTACATAAAAACAGGAGGCCAGTGCAAAGGAGAACTTTCGATGCTCGAAATGTCCCCACAAACGTCGCTGGACTTACCCTTATTTGCACACTATCTGATCGTGGTCAGGCCTGGTCTACAGAGTCTTAATAATATCAGGATAGAAAATCTAGAGAACTTTAATTGTCTTCTGCAGCTACGCAGGCTGAATACTGATTTAAAAACCACTCAGTTCTTGCGGACGGTGTCTCGCCGAGTTTTCGGTGACCTCTTACCTGCTACTAGCTGAATGTTTGGGTCCCAAAATGTTGTTTTAGTGACTGCGGACGGTCACATTCGAGGCCGTAGGTGTAAATAACTTGAAGGAATTTTCGCAGACATTAGTAATCGCACGTCTCTAATCTCCAATCGTATTTTGTACGCGTAGTCGAGCAGTAACAACTTAAAAGGAATAATCTAACTGATATCCGGTGCACGCAGGTTTTGGTGACGTCAGCAAGGTGAGATCAAGATCGCTCAACCGACGTCTTGATGGCCGCCATCATAACAACCTGAATTTCCTCGGATACTCTGGCTGACCGAGTAATTAAGGAGAATGACGGAGAAAATGCAACCTCCTCGAACCCATGACCGCCTTTTTGAGTGTTTGGCATGGACAAGAAATCGTACAGTGATGGAATGCTGAGTTATTTTGACACCGTTTACACCTGTTATTCGCCACGAGGTCTCCTGGTAAACGGAATATAACGCCACAGTAACGTTATCAAGACAAAAAAACAACTACTGGTTGATATCGCACCGGAATTCGCGAATGTCTCCGTCGATGCATCCACCGCCAGCTCAGAATCCAATCTCACTGGCTTTATTTGCTGAATCACTAACCCATCTAAACTGCTCGATAATGGTGGTGAGAATTGTCGTTGTTTACTATAGTACAGACTGTCTGTTCGGAAAACTTCAAGGTTCTCTTTAGCTAAACCAGTCAATGCAACACCGCTGAATGGATCGGAGAATTTCTTAGCATCTTCATAAGCCGAGGATATTAATTGTTACGGTTTTCTACGGCCTTCTTTGACTCGGTCTGCAGGGTATTCCGCTTCTAACCTGCTCACAAGGTACTTCCATATTCAGCCTTTGGAGGAAATTCTGTGAAGCTCGGATCCGGGCTCAAATTTGGACTTTGTATTAACAATCATCCTTATTAAAATTGGTCTAAGCTTCGCATTTATCTGCATTGATGGAGCAACCAACCAATGTGGCAACGTTATTCATTCGAGACTATATTCTGTGCATCCGCATAACATAAGACCATAAGGGTTTTATCTCTGGTATAATCAAAATTAATTAGCCTGCGTCTTAGTGTGTGTTGGACATTCCTAAAACTGCACAGAGTAGCCAGGCAATTCTGTAGCTAAGTGTAGTCAGTGCTGATCTCATGAAGTGTTAATTAAAATTCTGAAACGCGTTTCCATTTACTTCAGTGGGATTTTGAGATTTATTATCTTGCGGCCAACTCCCAAGATATATCAGACACGCCAGGATTTCGGTTTTTAAGTGGACTTTCATGCGGCTGTCTGCAACAACCGCACTCGATAAAAAAGGACCACTTTAGTGATTTGGGTTTTTTCTATTGATTTCCAACGCCCTTATTAATTCAAGCGTATTTTATAGAAAACGTAAACAAAAAAGTTTCTTTTTTGTACCAGTTCAATAGCAAATCACGTCTTCTTAGAATTTTATAGCCAAAGGAAAGGTATATTTAGGTTTTGAGCATAACTTGGATCCGATCTGCTGTTGCATTGAGGTATCCTTTCATGCAACGAATAGCATGTATTCCTCTAGGCCATTGAGAAAATACCGTATAATACTCGTAAAGGTTTACAAACTCTAAGGCATGCGTATCATGTCGTTTACTTCAGCAGAGTAGTTAAAAATGGCCAGATAAGATGTGTTTTTCGAGTAAAATGATTTAAGAAAACTTGATTGGCTATGAAATGAGTACAAGAAGGGATATTTTGAGTATTTTTCCATAAAAGGTTTGAGTTCATAGGGACACCGAAAATCAATAGAAAAACGCACACCACATAAGTAGTTAATAGTTAGCGTGTGGTTTGTGCATTAGGCCGAAAAATGCTTTAAAAAGCCGCACAGTACTCAATCTTACAATCTTTCCTAGTTGCAAACGGATTTTATTAGATCACGAGAATGACAGGATGACACCATGCCATCCGCTAAAGTGAATAACAGGCGGTTAGGAGAGGTTGTTGGGTAATAGGTATACACTTGCTGATGCATCGATAATAGGCCCCCGTGCTCCGTCTAGCTAGAGGAAGCATGCCAAAATTTCCTTTTAACATCTCTCCCGAAGCTACCGCGCGCATTTAGTAACACCACTTTACAGCTTTTAGGAAGATTTTCTGTTTCTTTTTCATGGCCACAAGAAATTCATCAGGCAAACTTCTGTCTCTGCAGGTCTGCGGCTTTGTTAGAACCAGTTTACCGGTCTCTCAGAACCCTCCAAACGTCGAGGCAGCACTGCCACCGAATTCGGAGACGGATAAGGGCAGCGGGCCTGCAGCACCTATGGCCGAGGATTTCTTGATTCTCCCCGCCTCCTCAACGGAAGACCTCACTCACCTTAAATCAATGCTGGAGCTTCTGGAGACGGCGCAGCCCATTGTGCCCCTTGTATTTCGTGATACCACCGTTCTGCAGGTAGGCATATTCAAACACCTGCATTCACTTTCACGTAAATGGCTTTTAGAGTTATCACAACGTCGGCGATCATCGCTGCGACAAAAAAACGGCTGTTTTCAGACCAGCTGTGCCTATTCTGCTCTGTCTAACCGATGACGGCAAATGAATCAGAAATTATAATTGCTGTCCCTATAGTCTACGTCGATAGTATTGACTGATTATTAAATTACACGACTATTCTATAGACAGGACGGTGGAGTCTTCACAAAGTGGCAACCATCGCCTCGTTCGCCAACGCCCTTATTCTTCTATTATCATTGCAAGCAGTGTCTTATAATGTCTATGCAAACGTACCTAATAAACGAAAAGGACCCTCTCAGGAAATTGTTGACGAGAGATATAAACAATCGGTGAGGGCTTCATTTTTCTTCGCCTTACGTTTCGGACGGCCACTCGAACACATCATCGGAGGCAGCCGAAGATAAGGGTGGTGGAACGCGAAGGGTGCAATATTTATCGGATTTAGTTGACATACTACCACATAATATAATTAGCCACACCCGCATTCATTACCGATACGTATGTCCAGTACGTGACCTATCTCAGGAAAAGTGCCGAAATTTACGAAAGATTGCTAATCACTCGCAACCGGCACAAACGAATCGAACAAGGCTTTGAAATAATAATAAACGACTTAAGTAGAATTTAAAACAAAAGAAATATTGAAATTAATGTTAGGTTGCTTAGAACTACCAACTTTTTCGAAAAGCAGAAGATTTCGAAAATGTCGCAAATCTTGTAATTGAAAGTCTGCCCATGCAAAAATACGAGTAAAGGAAACAGAAGCAGTCAGATAACATTTGTAAGTAGCCATTTTTGAAATTTGCACTTCAATCTCCTTAAAGGATAGTTTTAACGTATATCATGACCGTCAGCCAACAGCATACAGTTTGAGTATAGATTCCAACACTGTTTCTTTTCTCAAAATGCGGTTGACTAAGAAAAACAGGTTTTCGCTTGATTTCACCGCTCGGCATAAAATTATTCTTACCGTTAGCGACTAATAAATTTAACTGGAATCTTCAGGTAAAATGGTAAACGTTTGTGTATGAAAAGGGAAATTCTCTTCCGTCAAATTGCTTTATGGGTATTTCTGCTGTTAAAGTACAATCAGTTTCAAAAATTCCTTGAAATAGAGGTGAATATTTCACGATTTTTAGTGTTTTCAATCGATTGCGATGATTTCGTACTCGTAATCAATCGCCCGTACTCGTAATCAATCGCCCTCTCACGCGCGGGAATACCGAACCTGTCTTTTAGAGTCCGTCATGTGTAAATTTAGCCTGCGTGGGCCCACCTGCTACGGTTATTTGATAACTGACTATAATTCTTCAAACAGAGGATAACTGTGTGCATGCAACAGCAAGTAGACACCTGTCGTAACGATTCCTGTATGTTACCCCGTTCCAAAGGTAGGATAAATAACCCCATTCATTTGAGGCAATTGTGAAACACTTGACGCCCTCGGTGGGATTCGAATCCACGACAGCAAGGGGCAGGCTTTAGTGCAAACAACGCTCTAACCAACTGAGCTACGAGGCCCCTACTGGGAGCAATGACTTCAATCACGCTTGAGTCAAGGTACACGCCCAGTGTACCAAACATGACTACCTATCCCCTTCATATAAATTGCTGAAGCTTCCTAAAAACAGTAATTGGCCACACGAGCAGGGGCGGGTGAACACAGCGGCCGGTAACTATCCGCGAGCAAAATTGCATCAGTGATCAACACCGTTGATGAAATTCTGGTACTTAACGATTCGGGTGCAGGCGATCAGGTAATCATCGCACCAAGCACAGCCATTGCCGATGCTTGCGGGAACTTCCAATAATGATAAGCGTGCGATTGCATGACACCTGCATCCTATTAATATTGTACCTCTATTGTGTCCGTCGCTATTATCTGCGACGGTTTCTTACGATGGGTCCAAGTGCGAATATGAAACTTCAGGTGAAAAAACGTCTTGTTCCATACGATTTTACCTCCTTTTTCTCATATCTGATAAGATAACAAATTCAGGTGACTATTATGTTCCAATTTCCCGAATAATATACTGCATTGGCGTCGCAGAAGATGAATTAGCGTAGAAACATGCACCCGGTCGCCTCGAGTCTCGTCATCCGGAGGGTGCGTGTAACTTCGTGCGACTTCAATCCTCCATGTAGTACTTTAGTTTTCCCTATGCTCACTTTCAGCCAGAGACTGGGTGATGCAACTCAGATTATGTTTCGCCATAGGAATTTCTAAATCGGGCCACGTCCTTGTCATTCTATAGGTTACTGTCTTGCTCTGCCGGGATGCTCTTGGTGTCCTTGGCAGAACCGCATTTCTCGACGATGCAAAACAAAATGCAGCTATGCCCTGATGTACAGAGTGTCCAATGCAGTGACGAAGTCAACGTGAGGCCGTAAAGCTCTGTTGCTATTGAAACTTTTGCCTAAGTTAAAAGTTTTGGGAAATACTTCCTCGCCGCCGTCCAAGGTGACAATATTTCTTGTGTTCACGTCGCATCACAGACGGCAACGACTGAGGGTAAATGCATGAGAATATGCAACCAACAACCTCATCGATTCTGATATTATGATATTCATTTCAAATGATCTGCTGTCTTTGTTGCCTACAAATGTAACGAATGCGTCCATGGAGCTGGATCGTACAGATCCCATTTTCATTTTACCTGGGTCTGAAAAACTCGGCGGTCTCAGTGCGATTTGAACCATGACAGCATGGGTGAACCTTGAGCATGGCCAGTGCTATAACCACTTGAGCTTACGAGCTGTACTCAAGCCCTGTCCTTGATGCTGTGGGTTCGAAGCGCACCGAGGCCACCAAATTTCATAATTCGGTCAAATGAATTATTCAAATCTGCCAAAACGCCGTTAGATTCTGTTTTCTAAATTTATGTCTGAAGTCCATATCGAAAACCAACTATTGTAGTTAAACTACTGTTGTCTTTCCCCAGATGCCTTGTAGTTTAACCTTTCTGTTGTATCATCTATCTTTTCAGCTTGTCTTTATACTTATACTCAAGCGTCGTCAAACTTCACAATAGTTGAGGAGACTAAACAGTTTGTGTTGAGAAGTTTGGCAACGTTGAGTTTTCACCGAATATGATGCCTGACGATGGTTCTACCGTCGATTTTGGCGAGATTCACTTTGTGCGCCACACCAGGGTGGGTGCAGGAATGGTAAATTTCTCTGTATCTGCTGCACTCTCTCCTCCCCAACCTGAACCCGATGTCATGACCAAGTCAGGAAGACCGGAGGCGGGAGAGGGCCCAGGTGACTGGCGCGGCCGGAGCCCCCATAAGCGCACCACCCCACCTGGCTCGGATCCCACGGGGTGGGAGTGCCATCGAGGCAACATTGCAGCCCGACTCTCAGTCCATCAGTTCGCAGAAACACTCAGGGCTGACTGCGAGGTCTGAGTTATTCTGTCAGTTGACAACTTTCGAAGCCACGGCTTTTAGCGCACCATGATAACTTCATGCGCATCAGCTTGTTTATTAGTGACGGAAAAAGGCGCTGAAATGTCGACCTTACTCTGCATTCCCATTCCCAAGCCCCAGCCACAACCCCAGCTAACCAGTTGTTTGGATGGTGCCTGACACTGACACTGCACTTCCGTTGTCGCCAATCATTGGTGCAAACTGGCTCTTCCGCGAAATCCACTATCGCTTTCTATGAACGTTGTTAAGAGCCTATATTCGTGACGTCGGGTAGTTTTACTCTAGAATTCGTTGCGATCATATGCCATCTAACATCTAAAGTGCCTGAAGTACCTACCGCACCGAAAACGAGCAGTTCTAGCATTATCAGATGGTCAAGTTTTTCCACCAGGCAAAGTATTTTTCGCGGCTCGGCCATAGCTTGGCACGTCCTGTGAGGTATACTTCACTTCATTTGGAGGTTTCATAGAAACAACTTGGTGAGGTAGTAATGTTTATCGAGACGGTCACGATCATATTTCTTTGCAGGCCGCATCTCCTCAACAACGCAGTCTTGCTTGAACCCTATTGCCACCTTTGCCGGTGTCACGTATCATGCCAAGACTGGTCCCTTCCTCGTCAGTAGTTTCAACTGCTGTGTTTGAATTTCTGTAGAATTCGTGATCATTTTGTTCTTTGCACAGTCCATTTGGATGATACCACCTCTCAACTTACAACTTTGTAATTTTTGCCATACTAACGGCTCAAGTTCTAGCTAAAAACTCAGGCACGCGTGTTTTGCCTACGTTGTGCCACCGCACGACGCAGGTGTGCGGTGTCCGACCCACCAGTGGATCCTCCCAGCGTTCCCCGTGTGTTTCGTTCTATATGAACTCGTTTCCATCGTACAACACCTTTAGTATTTCAAATCCTCTAGTAATTATTCCCTTGACTGTTTCAAAATGCATGATGCTGATCAAACGATTAATGAGGGACCAGGATCACCAGTTCTCCCTGATTTTCTGTTATTTTTTTACTTTAGGCAGCTGGAACACGGGTCCGTGCACTCACGAGGGATGAACTGCCCGCCGACTTCTTCACGGTTTCTCGAGAAGACCTGCGTCGGCTGATGGACCAACAACAGAAGGCCATGGAGGAGAGTGGAATGCTCCTGACCAAGGCCATGCGAGAGCGACTGAAGACCCGGGAGCGTCGCCTCTACCGTTTTGTCCTCATACGCATTCGGCTACCGGGTGAATTGGTTCTGCAGGTAGGTTCACTATTTTCTCCCGGCCAGTTGCTATTTAGAGAGCAGGAGCTGCCTAATTCTATCACCGATAGCGTTGTGCTGACGAGCGTCCATGATTAGTCAACTGTGGTAGTCACTTTCGTCGCTATACAAATTGTGATCACCTTCAATCTGGACTAGTTATGGAGACTGATCGAGCACCGGAACGATTAGTCTTTTATTCGAGTTTTCGAACTTCTAAGAGATGAACACCGCAGCTGAAAAGATAACAGTTATAGAAAATCATTAGCCAATCAAAGACCAGTGTCACATCTCTGGCGTTGACCTTGCTTGCAAATACACCAGAAACTCGAGAATTCATTTCCATTCTTTATTGCCTCAATCGGGTATTTGGTGTTGGTCATGCAAGTACTTGACTCATCTTATTTTCTGGTTCGCTAGCCCCATACACGTACAGATGGGGTCGTTTTTATAATGCAGTGTTGCTCCTAAGCGCCGATAACTTGATTGCGTATCATATAAAGGGCTTTTTGAGACAAAAAAAACAGCCAACCGAATGGTTTTGCCTTCTAAACACAAACCACCTGAGAAGTGAACTCCATGGCTGGCCAAGAGCTTTATTCATCTAAATCTTGACAATCGTAGGCGAAACCAGAGGATTTCTTACTAAGATGCAGGTTTTACGCTGCCGTACACATGTTTGTTGGCAGCCCACACTGGACTCGCCAATGGCCGAACGCTAACCGTGGGCGTTTATAATTTATGCATGGGCGTTTGTGCCGAGGCCTCGTCGCCGCTGCTGGCAGTTGTCCGTACGGCAATTTCTGGAGAAAATTTTTCCACACTGTTGCCCTGTAAAGTAATCTGCCATAAGTGCTCCCTCTCTGTAAGTAATCACATCGACCAAGCAAAATATTTAATATTGCACAGGCCAAGAGAGTTCGACTACGGACTGCTCGCAACTTACGCGGTTGTCGCTTCTCACCTCGTGCTGCCACCGTTCTCGTCGTACTGCAGTGTGTGATTTTGTAGTGTTGAAGAAGCTGTCACTGTTGAATTAATCTTAGTCGTTATCACCGCTGATGCGTTTTCCACCATCCATCCATTTCCATCCACCTATGCCCTTCCATGTCTCACCCTGGCTTGTCTCTCGGCTCATCCCATTCCTTCTTTTGGTCTATATCCATTACCATTCCTCAAATATTTCCATTTCATGCCTTCTGTCCATTATTTTCCTTTCTTGGTATTTCCTTTTCCTCTATTTTCTTCCTGCATTCCGTGCCATTTCACCTTATGCTATCCATTGTCCCTCTGGCCATGTTTTCGAGACTCTCACTTGGCTCCATTTGTGGATCATGTCATGGGTTCAGGCCAGTCATGGTTTGGGCATGGTCTGAGACCTACATTGTCACAGGCGTGGGTTGCTGTGGCTTCATTATTTCGTTCCATTCCATTCCAGTCCCTGCCTGGCATGTTCCTCCTCCACCTCCTCCCCTCCTCCACCCCTCCTCCCCCCTCCCCACCTCCTCCACCTCCTCCCTCCACCTCCTCCTCCTCCTCCTACACCTCCTCCCTCCACCTCCTCCTCCACCTCCTCCTCCACCCTCCTCCTCCACCTCCTCCTCCTCCACCTCCTCCCTCCTCCCCCTCCTCCACCTCCTCCTCACCCTCCTCCCCTCCCACCTCCTCCCTCCACCACCCTCCTCCACTCCTCCTCCTCCTCCACTGCCCTCCTCCTCCTCCTCCTCCTCCTCCTCCTCCTCCTCCTCCTCCTCCTCCCGTCCTCGTCCTCCTCCTCGTCCTCCTCCTCCTCCTCCTCTCTCCTCCACCTCCTCCTCCGCCTCCTCATCCTCCTCCTCCTCCTCCACTCCTCCTCCACTCCTCCTCCACCTCCTCCTCCACCTCCTCCTCCATCCTCCGCCTCCTCCTCCTCTCCATCCTCCGCCTCCTCCTCCTCCTCCCTCCGCCTCCTCCTCCGCCTCCTCCTCCGCCTCCTCCTCCGGCTCCTCCTCCTCATCCGCTCCTCCTCCTCCTCCTCATCCTCCTCCTCCTCCTCCTCCTCCGCCATCTTCCATCCTCCTCCTCGCGTCATCATCGCATCGTCCTCGTCACGTCATCATCATCGCATCATCATCGCATCATCATCGCATCATCATCGCATCATCATCATCATCATCATCCATCGCATCATCATCATCGCATCCATCATCGCATCATCATCATCATCATCATCATCCATCATCATCGCATCATCATCATCATCCTTCCGTCGAAACTGCATTCCAGAAAAAAGTCGTGTTTGGTAGTTAGGGTTTTCTTGCATTCTGTCCATTACACAAAGCCTTTATTTTGCATGTGAAACCCAAAAAAAGTAAGCTTGTGGGGGCTGAAAAGCAATCTTTTCCAACTTTTATTCATTAAATTCTTGACTTTATTTTACATTCTGTAGTCCGACGAAGTCACCTCTGGTTTGCCCTTCGGCTTAACAACTGAGTTGGACGCAGTTATTTCGGAAAAAATGTTGATGCTTTACCTAAATACTCTCAGTCCTCCGTTGTGCGCGTGTTAGTCCGGAGCGTAAGAGACCGTGGAGGGGTGCGGGAGGGGGCACCTGAACTCACTGAAACTTTGAGAGCGCTTTTAGGAGAATTATATTGGCTCCACGCGCGCTTCATTAAGCGTTCTGTAGGTCTACCCAAAAAGCAGCGTTTGGTACGCATGGATAATTAGGTTTACGTTTTTTCACAATCCGTGGAGACTGACAGGTGCGGCGTCAGTTGTCTTTCTTTCATTTTGCTGCACGTCACGAGAATACGTTCTTGCATCCGGTAAAATCTTACAATTCTGGTATCTGTGACCTATATCATGAAATGTTAACCGAAAATTCTAAAATATTTTTTTTGGATTAGATAGGATTATAGAGGAGGGGCATATTTCAGCCATCACGGGATGGAGACTTTCGAATGAGCTTCTTTCATGCCGCCTGTAAAAATCACATGCGGTAAAAATAAGACTTCTTGTTTGGTACGAATTTTGGAAATCAATTTTAAATGCCCTTATGAATTTCAATACATTTTACGGGAAACATGTATATCAATATTCACTATGCTACCGATTTGGCAGAAAATTACGTATTCTTCATTTTTTCATTTGAAGAAACGGTATCGTTCGGTTTAAAATGTTTTTTTTTCTTCTAGCATAATGTAAGCCTGACCTGCAGTGGCGCGTGCGCATACCATTAAGAAGACTTCGTTTCGCAATAAATGCGGGCCATGTTGTATACTGCGTAAGTAGCAATAATAAACGGACAGATACCATGCCCTATGAACATGGATATTTCACAATCTCATAATTAAAAACTATACCGAGAGATATATTCTCTTCACGTGGAACATTTATAAACGTGATCAGTTACCAAACCAGTACAAGGTAGAATATTTTACTTCTTGATTTCAATTAAATTTATCTGAATTCATAAGGGCAGCGAAAATCAGAGTGCAAAATTCATACCGTATGAGTAGTCGTTGTCCATCGGGCGTAATTTTTGCAACCGGCTAGAAGGAATCTCATTCGAAAGCCGTAATCCTGTCGTTAATTAAATATCTTTTGCTGGATGATCAGTCACAACCCCAAGTCGCTAATCCTATATAATCAAAAACAAATTTTGGTTAACCCTTCGTGAGATAAACCAGCTACTGTAGCCACATGTTACTTTGACCTGGGAGAGAGACCCTCCTTTTTGGGACCGAGGGCTTTTGGGGAGAGCTTTAGCGCCCCCACCCGCTGCCTCGAAATGACTGAGTTATTTAAAAAACGCTATTTTCTACTTGTCAGCAAACAGTAGCATGTCATCCATGTCTGTCTTCAGCTTCTGTCTTGATTCCAATTCTTCTGGTGTGGCATTCATTTTTTTGTAACTACTCTTGAAATCACCTCGAACACATCGTCCGTCATAAAGCATCTGCGGCTGCTGTTCGCTACTTCGCTCTAACCTAGGTTAGGCTAAATCATATTTTAGGAAAGCCTGGTACTTCGCGACTGACAGCATAAATACTAGCTAAACGCCCAGACACGTGTTTCTTCGATATTCTGCTCATCAGTAAGTCCCTCAGCGTTCCCAATGTGTTTTCTGGTAGATACTCCATTTTTTTTCAGCTCATTACCTGTTCAGCAATTATGCTCCCTTGTTGGATTAGATCAGTCGGAATGAAGTTCTATAGACTCTGTCCAAAAGTTGGCATGAAAATCTCAGCTCAATTATTCCCATCAAATTTTCGCTGAACCTATAAAACTTAATTCGGGCTGATCTGCGCCAAGTCAGAGGAGATTTGAAAGCTGAAATTTCTGATGCTCTTTACAGTCTATAAAGAATGGCAGCATACTCGGTAAGTGTGCCTAGCGCCTAGATCTAGCCTTCTTAATGGATTAAATTACTTGAACAAACGTAAATACTGTCGAGAGGGCGTCCCCGGTGTGGTGTTTATCTGTCTCCGTCAGAGGTTGTAGACCTGGTGGTAAATATTAATTAATTTTATCTTGTCGAGCAGCCGGGCAAAGCTGCATCGACCCTTTGAAGGTTACACATACGTAGCTGTAGCATTCCAAATTTCCAGCCAAGGAAGCGTGAATCCACCCCAGTCACGGACGCAAAACCCAGCCCCTACAGGACATTGTTAGTCTGCAAAACTACTAAGGCGTTGTTGTTTTTGTACTTCCCGAGTCTGTCATTCCGGTGATCGCATTTTCATCTGCTCTGGAACAAAATCTGGGAATCGCGGTATTCGTGAATTTAATGGCCTTTATGACAGCCAGCTTTACAAAATTGCTTCATATGTTGACAATTTGTCCACTGAAAATTCATCATGGAAAAGTTGCCCTATGGGCAAATCTAAACATTACTGAACTTAAGGTCGGAACTGCTTATATGTTTTCCAGAACACGACACGCGACTAGGAACGCCCCGCCCACGGTACGCAGATGACCTTACACTAGATTTAAACTTTCCCTTGAAATTATCGCAAAGCCACCTGCATTACGGGCGGTTCCTTGTTTTATGTCCTGCCTGGGGAGCTATGTAGACAATGACTGCCGACTTTTTCGAAAACGGTCCAGGCGCATTAGGCTGAAGATGGCCATTTGTCTGACGCCATCTCTTTTGCCTAGTTGCATCAATGTTTAACCACAAAGCGACCTGTGGACTAACTCACAGTTTGCTGTTGACTGTGATCTCGCATTGCTGCCTACAACTAACCTAGGGTTCTTTACTTGATCTGGCTTCCCGGCTGGTAGTTCAGACTGCTCCGACCTAGTGACGTGCTGTTGTTCGCACTGGGCAGCTTCGCTCACGTAGCTGCACTCATACCATGGGTAAACCGTGTCCTCCCGGAAGGACGTTGACAATTGGTCCGAACCCACTGGTCGTGTGTTGGCCTTCTAAAACATCCTTTTAACACCTCTGTCACCCCCTCTGAACTACAGGGCACCTTCCAGGCGTCAGAGACGCTAGACGACGTTCGCGCCTGGGTCTTGGACTGCCTAGACAATCAGGCCGTTGTTTTCAAGCTCTGGTCTCCACCTGGCGTACCAGGACTGGGGCGCTCACCGACGGCTCGAGTTGCCCTGGAGGATGGCTTTGCCTCCCTCGTTGATTTGGGCCTGGCTCCCTGTAGTCTGCTGACCCTTTCCTTTGAGGGAGACCTCCCCGGCAGCAGCAGCGTTGGTGGTTCACAGACCGCAATGGCTGCCAACCTTCGCCCTGATCTCCTCGACAGGGTGCAGCCCCTGTCGTAGCTAAGCGCTCTCCATGCACTGATAATCTCCTCCTCCCTTCCAACTTTAATGTGGTGCTTCTTCTCTCGTTTTTGTCTGCCTACGTTCCAGGCCTCTCAGGAAACGTGTTTTTTCTTCTTTTCTCGCTCTCAGAAAATTCATTTTCTTTTAGTTATCTCCATATGTGTGCGTTCGTGCGTGTATGGATGTGGCGTATTACAGTATCATTCAGAGACGCATCTGTCGTCTTTTTGATGTTATAGGCTGTATGGCTTGCGCAACCGGGGTGGAGGGAGAAGAGATAAACGGATTGGCGCATTCTCCCAGCTGGTGACTTTCTGTTCTACAGGAGGGCAGTGTTCTGTCGCAAACAATTTTCCCATGGGAGTCAATTTATCGGACTCCTCTGAAGTATTTTGCATGACTTAGCACATGTGATGGAGACGCCGTCATGTGTTTTGCCCCGTGTTAGTGCCGTGTGGTGTCTGTTTCTCAGATTCAATGACTGAAATATTTGAGACTGTAAATGATTAGCAGACTAGAGCGACTATTTATACGCGTCTTCCTAGCGTTACTAAGATCAATCTTGTGCCTTCGTCCTCTGTGAAAACCAGTGAATCCAAAACCTAGAGGCATCTGTTGGAGCTCCACAGATCGGTGAATCGATTGCTGTACATTTCGTTCGCATATCTACCGTTCCAGCGGAAACGAATACGTCTTAGGACGGAATTTCTGATATTGGAGCACTGGGAGCATGTGAGGCAACTCATATTCTCATTGTGTTTGCTCAACTCAAAAGGGCATAGCACTGAACACGGGCACGAAGTCCACAGCCACTACACCGCCATAAACAACCCCGAGACTTCCGTTGAGGCTGCAGCTATAAGGTTAGGTTATCGCATATCCGTACGTTGGAATTCCTCGGGGCGACCATGGACCGGATGGAGGACCACACCTTACTGCCGTAAATACCTTCAATAGTGTGTCGTTTATGTTGTCTAACTTCACCACGATGTTTGTTATACAAGGGTTGGTGTTGTATACTGCTACCGTCATTTATGCGCATGTTGCCGGCCAATGCAGTGCCCGAAGTTGGCAGAAAGTGGGGAAGGTTGCTTGGTTAGGAAGGCTCGACCATAAATCAGTGCGATAAAATGCAGCATTTCCTCTGTGCCTTTGCAGGCGTCCTATCAAACCGGTGTCTTATCAGAACGTGTTCCCACACCGGGAGCGGATGGCATCGCGTCTACGTCAGTAGCGGTTGCCTGCGGGTTTCCGACTAGGTATTTTGCAAGTCTCGGTTTGTACGAAGCATTTGACGATGCAAACCTGTCAACGCGGCTCATAGTTGCACACTTGGCTGTCCTCCACTTGGACGCACGGGCAGGGATCGCCTATATGGCCCTGTGGACAGTCCATGCGAACGGGAACTGCGGCAGTACTGGTGGCTTTGCGTTAAATTCCAAGGAAATCAGCCTTAATTTAGGCTTATGCTCAAGACTAATTTTGCTGTTATGGTTGGGACACCAGAATGTTTACCTTTGAAAGAAGAGTACAAACACTGGAGCAAGAGCTTGATTAGCCTGGCGTCTGGAATTCGCTCTCGGACAGAGACGGGTGCAGTGTTTATAAGTACGGTTTTCAGGCCACCACAAGCAGTGTAACGCCCCACGAAATTGAATGAGTTGGTTGAAGGAAGTATCACTTTTGCGCGCGGATCTGGGATGACAAAGGTGTAACTGCGTGACGCAGCAGCAGAAACATCGGCGAAACACGTGTCAGGGCTTCTAACTAGTACCTATATCCAAAGTACGGTATAACATCTGTGCCATTTAAAATTCATACTTCTTGTAGTTCCAGTTGTCTATAGAATGGGCGTTACGTGGTTATTCCACAGTGGCTGATTGTCTTCGACCCAAATATTGAAATTTCGGGTTTGACCCTGAAACGTTATGTCCCGGCTATTTAATTCCATGTCCGGCACTTAATAATTGCATAAATTATTTCCTTGATGTAACTGCGTGTCAGTGAAGAGATCCGATGCCCTTCCTTCTCTACCGTCGCTTATTCTGCCGCAACTGGTCACAACGCTCTTACTACTTCGACACTTCCCACGGCCCTTCCCTGCAGTTGCCCACAGCGCTTCATTCCCCACGGTTTGTGTAGCAGACATGTCAGTGTCACCTCCCATCCAGAAAGATCATCTCTTGTATTAACTCGTCCCTTTTATACATTTCTCCCACTACTATATATTCAATTCACATAGGTTTATGACGTCACGTTTATAACTCTGAATGCTTTTTCTATCTTATCGCCTGGATGAGTGTTCATGTGTTTAACAGCCATTATCAACTCAGGCTTAGCTAGAATCTATTCAGTGCTTCTCGTTACTCTGTGTGCGCTACCCTCGGCGCAGTACCCGGGTTCATCGTGGGGGATCGTAGTTGATGCGATGATGGCTTATCGGTCCGTGCTCGATCCGTTAATGGCTGTGAATTCATCACCGTTATCGATACTTGGCGTGGCGATTACTCGGCCATTTGGCCCCCTGTCAACGGGACTGCTGGTCACCCGCCTCCTCCCCGCGTGGCTAGTAATTTTATCCAGGCTAAATTGCATCACAGAAAATGGAGGCGAAAGTTCATTGCGCTTTTTACTTGAATGGGGTCCGGAGAACCATGCCTGAAGCAGCTCATGCGGGTGTCACCTCTTGCGAGAATTTATGCCTCCTCAAACTTGAAGGTGTGGCCGGGTCCCGTCGAATTAGCCGCGATCTGGAGATAACTTCAATCGTCGCACTGTCACCGCATTCTCGGTCTTTCGCATTCGGAATAGTCTCCCAGTTTAACCGACGTAGTTGCTTTGTTGGTAACTGCACCAGATCCGGTAAACGACTCAATACATTTCCTGCCATGGCAGTGGGTTTTTCGGCCTAAAGACCTGGCTTCTGATGGTTGTCTTAGATTTGTATATATATTTGCACCGACCAAAACCCGTTATTACTGCCTTCTTCAAGCACATTGACCGTATATTAAACACTAGAAGCCCGCCATTTCAATTTTTTATCGTTTCATTGCAGATATTCATTTGCATAAAGGCCTTCCTAATCGAGCCGTTGACTGTCTTTCTTGAAATGTAAATAATGCAATTGCCATCTGTAGTATCTGGGTCGGGCGTTTTTGTTCCATGCCTTTTCGGCGAGTGCGCGTTCTCATTGACTGTCGTCAACACTGACGTTTTGCCTCTCAACACGGAGGGAACCATTACAGTCCTTTATGTCGCGGATCATAGACTGTGAGGGCATTGTAGAACTGTGCTTATGGTCTGTGAAACAGCGCACCACAAACAACTGACAGCTGAGTGTAAGTTGAAGAACTTCTTATGGCGGAGCATACCCTACAGGTAACCTATGCACCGTGAGAATCCTAGAGGCCACATAGGCAAGGACGAATTGCATAGCCGCCTAATCAGGACAAAAGAATAGAAACCGCCCGCAATGTACGTGGCTTTGCGTCCAATTCCGGGGAACTTCGGTTGAGGATTAAAGCGAGGGTTACGGCTAAGTTTAGGTTAAAAATTTGGGCTAAGGCCAGACCTAGGGTTAGGATCAGAAGTATGCTAAGCGTTAAGGTTTGGGTTCGTGGAATTGGATTTAGGGCAGGGCTAGAGTCAAGTTTAAGGTTACAAGGCCACCTATGTTAAGTAGGTGGGGAACTATTTCCGGGTCCTGATTAAGCGCCCATACAAATCATTCTTACCGAAAATACTTTGACATTGCGGAAACTTTATAAATATAAGGAAAATATACGACAGTTCGAATGTCGATTTCGACGAAGTCCACCGTATGCTGCAAGGAAGGGTGGTGCAGGGACGGTGACTCGCGCGTGATTTAGTTTATTATAGGCAACTGAACATTGCCGACAACGACAAGGGAGACTGAAATGGCCATTTCTGGCTAATTAGCCGTCATCCGCCAGTCAACCCCAATCCCAGATGGTGCACCACCCAAGGTTCGTACCCGCAACCTTTTAATTAGTAGTCCAACGTCCTAATTTACGAGGTATGACTGGATGACGATGGCTAATGAGCTAGAAATGGCCATTCCAGTCTCCCTTGTCTTTATCGGCAATGTGCAGGAGCTGCTTTCTAATTAATAAATTGTGTACTAAAGTACCTGCATCTTCAAATTTTCTGAAGTCTGCAGGGAATTTCATACACAAAAGGGAGACACAGAAACCTGAGCATAGATAGGTCACTATTCGGCGAATTGTACAAACCAATAGATTCACTTTGCCCACTTGTGATAACCGCGTGGACTCGGGAGGATTCTAAACCTACGTTCCTCGTGCAGCGGTAAGTCAGTTTACGTTCATCCAAGTAGGATTTCAATCAGGAGGTTAAAAACCAAGCTTTAGACTGCAGCAGCTTACATCTACATGGTTCACGTATCCCCAGTGACCTTGTTCCGAGGTTCTTTAAATGTTTCCCTTAAACTTAGCAGCCAGTCGTTCAGTATACTGCTTCATATTGCACTTGAAATCAAAGCTGTGCATGTTAAGGAAACATTTCTCCAACGTCTTGTGCATCCTTAGAGTCTGTATTGTTCCCATGCTCTGTAGTATTTCTATCAGCGAGTGTTTTGACTTTTTATTGACGCGCCCCGAGTATTATAAACCGGTATACAGCGGGTTGAAATTTCTTTTCCCGGGTCATCTAATTTCCGGCTTTCCTGAAAGCATAAAATGGAGGCGGATTGGCCTTGCTCGAGTTCAGAAAACGCCTACTTAGCTTTCATATGTTGCCTCGGAACAGTTGGACCGGCTAAAAGGAAACCACAAGGTGACAATTTAATGTATCATCGGACTCTTCGCAATGCATAAATATGTGCCGCACACTTGGCTGGAATCGATTATACCCTCAGAGCATCCTTTTGTTACGCGCCCGCTTGTTTCCAACTGTCTTGTGATCACGTGAATGAGGACAGGATTTACGATGAATTGTTGCACTTTTGTAATTGGACCCTTAACGGACCACAAATAAGCCTGGCAAGAAAATTTTGAATTTTGCAAATTAAGCATTGCATATTTAGGGGGTTCTAACAGAGTGAATAATTATTTTGACCTCATTGGGAAAACCTCGGCTGCCTCGGTGGGATTTGAGCCTACGACAACAAGGGGAAGGCTTAATATGGCCCTAACAGCACTAGTACTAACACTCATGTCCTCGCTGTCGTAGCCTACATACGAAACTGAAACTGAAAATGCTGGAAATTTCAATCCACTTCGAGGTTGGTCACGCAGTCTAACATCTTGCCACTTGAACCATAGGCCACTCTCTGGCAACTGCACGTGGAAGTATTTGAAGTAGGCCTTGAGTGACCTTAATCAAACAGTAATAGAAACGTTGAGTTTTTATTCAAACCTAAGTCATAGGACCTTGGTTGGTGGTCTCCTACCGACCAGCAGGTGAAATTTTTTTACGACAAATGAGGACGGTCAGGTAGTCATTTTGACTTTTTTTATAGTCAGACATTGAGGACACCACTTAACGTACAAATATAAGCAATCCCCTTATGCCATGGTCTATCTTCAGGACTCTCGCAAAGACGGTGAGCGCAGTCCTGGTGTCACTCACGTCTTCAAATTTTTAAGAAGCCTACGTTTATATGAGTAATTCAAGCACCTTACAAATGTGAGTATTAAATCCTCGAACGTTATCTCACAATACCGTGTTGTTTCGATGGAGGTACATACTGAAGAGAGAATACTGAACAAGGCAAGCGAGAATGTAATGAACAGTTCCGGATTATTTGCCGGCATCAGTCGGTCCTACCACAGCTGCGCAATCGAAGATGTGATATTGGAAGTCATTCTGCAACTGCCTGCATGAGTTCCAGTTTACCAGTGAAAGACATAGCCAACACTGGAGACTTCCGGTTCGACAACTGTTGCATACATTGGGCTCCAGGGAGATTGCACTAACTCCTATCAACTGCTACAAACTTGCATAAAGTCCCCCCTTTGTGATATCAAAGTTATGAAAAACTGGTTAATGCCGGTTTAGGGACCATTCGTAGAACCACAATAAGTGGTGCCACACAGAAAACCGGTGAAAAAGGAAAGGGGGCGGGGGTAAAGAGGACGAATGCAAGTTAACTAACACCAGAGGTTGTTGACATCGAAAAGTAACGTCATGAAAACTAATCCTAAAATGAGGCTTAAAACTAGTCCTCACCTTCAAACTAATCCTGGCCCTAAAATTAACACAAGCCGTTAGTCTAAAACTAGCCCTAACGCGAAGACTAACTCAAGGTCTAATACTTACCCTAGCTCTGAAACTACCTCAAATTACAAGCCTAACGCTAAGCCTAACGCGAAAACTAGCCCTTAACCTAGGCCTAAAAACTAATCCAAACTCTGAAATCAACACTAACCGCAGGCTAAAACTAACCCTAAAGCGAATTCCTACCTTAAACCTAGGCCTAAAACAAACTCCAGCCCTAAAAATAATCCAAAGCCTAAAATTAAACCTAACCGCAAGACTAAAAGCAACCTTTAAACGAATCTGAAAACTAACCAGAAATTAAGTGCTAAAATTAACCGTGACAATAACGCCAAAAGTAACCTTAAGCCTAACCCTAATTCTAGGGGAATTCATAACCCTAAAGCTTATCCTAACCCTTTAACCAGCCCTTACCTTTAAACTAACCCTATCCCTAACCCCTCGGGTGAATTGTTAAACCGAACACCCCCAAATATATACTTCGGCTGCTCGGATAACAGGAGATCTTATGCTAACTCCGCAATACGCACGAGTGCGGAAACTAACACCCTGAAAACGTCGAACCTAGACCGCTGATCCACTCAAAGCCAAAACAACGAAATTGGGTGCAATAATCTATACCTGCCCGGTTTTTTTAACTATAAACGTGGTCATTTATAGCAAATAGTTTTTGTGAACGTCATCACGCCTATTGAAAACAAATGAAGTAGTAATTCTAGCAAGAAGTGGCCAAGTGGAACTGCATTTGGGTTTCCAAGACGGTTTAGGGTTAGCTGTCGGGTGGACGAGAACTTTTGCCACGTCGAGCACAGAGTCTGATTTTAACTCTATCCATCTTGACTTGAACTTCTCTAAGCAAATAACGGTGAACGGAAGAATCGAATGAAGGTGATTCCACCTGACCTTAGTTCGCTATAATCAGCCGGGTACTCTTTTCAACTACCGCGGCGAGCTAACGGCCGTGAACTGAATACTCGCAAACCGACCAAGAACTGAAGATTGAGCTTCAGTTGCGCCTTCTGAATGCGGTCCGTTGGCAAAGCCCACTGGCGTGGTAGTTGAGGTCTTTAAACTTGTTTGTAGTAGTTAGGAAGAATCGAACGTGGTCTGGCAGGCGATGCTCCCACCAGGTCTTCTGATCAAGACCTGTTGTAAGCATCTGATGAGCTTTTGTGTGAAAGGGTGAGGTCGATTCAGAGAGAGTCTGCTGGTGATCACCGGCACTGCAGTGTCCGCTTCTCTTTTCAAGGCTCGCAGTGAGCGCTTCCAAACTCGCTGACCTGCAGCCGCTTGAGTCATTTCCGTTTGGACACACACGTGTGCGTCCAGATCGTCCAGAGCACCATTTGAACATGTCCCTCCACAGCCGATGCAAAATTGGTTTAATGGACACACACCACTCCTCAAGTAATGGACACACACGACAGTTCGACCGTCGTAGTCCGACGATGTCCACCGTATGCTCCATGGGAAAGTGGAGCAGGGACGGTGACTTGCGCGTGAATTAGTTTAAAGTGATAGTAGACTTGCGCTGCATCTACCGCACTCTCTCCTCCTCCCTCACCTGAACCCGGTGTCAAGACAGAGTCAAGAAGACCGGAGGTGGGAGAGGACGCAGGTGGCTGGCGCGGCCGGAGCCGCCCTGGGCGTGCCACCACACCTGGCTCGGATCCCACGGAGTATGAGTGCCATAAAGGCCACATTAAGAAGGAGCCATTGCAACCTGACTCTCAGTCCGCCAGTCAGCCACCACACAAAACACACATTGGGCTGACCACGCGGTCCGAGTTATCCCGTCAGTTGGCAACCTTCCAAGCCACGACTTTTAGCGCACCGTGATAGTTTCAAGCACGTCAGATTGTTTATAGTGAGGAAAATACACTGAGCTCTCGACCACACTCTCTCCCCCACCCCCACAATCAGACCACTGTCCGAGCCGGTCAGTTGTCTGATGCGGAAGCGGGCGCAGCTGCTGTTGACCTCGTCCACGTGTACTACGTACACGACATGGCCCCCCAAACACAAGCACCAGGATTTCACACAACAGGGGGTTGAACGGCTTACATCTCAAATGTGTGAGATAGCCAGAGGTCACGTATAGAAGGAGCCATCGCAGCCTGACTCTCAGACCACCAGTCAGCCACTCCACACAACACACATTGGACTAACTGCGAGGTCTGAGTGTAATTGTCAGTTGGCAACCTTCCAACCGCGGCACTCAACGTTACCGCACTGTCTTCTCCTCCCCCACCTGAGCCCGGTCTCATGACACAGTCAAGAAGACCGGAGATGGGAGTAGACACAGGTGGCTGGCGCGGCCGGAGCCGCCCCTGGGCGTGCCACCACACCTGGCTCGGATCCCACAGAGTGGGATAGTTCGACCGTCGTAGTCCAACGATGTCCACCATATGCTCCATGGAAAAGTGGAGCAGGGACGGTGACTTGCGCCTGATTTAGTTTAAAGTGATAGTAGACTTTCGCTGCATCTACCGCGCTCTCTCCTCCTCCCCACCTCAGCCCGGTGTCAAGACAGAGTCAAGAAGACCGGAGATGGGAGAGGGCACAAGTGGCTGGCGCGGCCGGAGCCGCCCCTGGGCGTGCCACCACACCTGGCTCGGATCCCACGGAGTGGGAGTGCCATAAAGGCCACATTAAGAAGGAACCATTGCAGCCTGACTCTCAGTCCGCCAGTCAGCCACTCCACACAAAACACACATTGGGCTGACCACGCGGTCCGAGTTATCCCGTCAGTTGGCAACCTTCCGAGCCACAGCTTTTAGCGCACCGTGATAGTTTCAAGCGCGTCAGATTGTTTATAGTGAGGAACATGCGCTGAGCTGTCGACCTCACTCTCTCCCCAACCCCCACCATCAGACACTGTCCGAGTCGGTCATTTGCCTAATGTGGGAGTGGGTGCATTGACTGACGGATCGGCGTACCCGTCTTCGCGCGCCACAGCATGGCCTGGCCCCCATAACGCACACACCAGGATTCACAAACTCAGGGGATATGGAGCAGCCATCGCCGTCTGACTCCCAGTCCACTAGTCAATCACTCGACACACACAGCACATACACTGAGCCGACGGCATGGTCTGGTCGAAGCGTCAGATTGGCAGACTTCCCAGCCACGGTTTCTAGGAAACCGTGATATATTCTGGTAAATGGTGATTGTGAGGGTGTTGTCGATGCATTGCTGTAGGTAGTGTGTGCTGATGTAGCTTAGCCTCCGGTGGTTTACCGGAGGTTGTCGTGGAGGCGCATGTGTCCTAATAGGCCCATGCGGTGTGTAAATGTGCGGGAGCAGTGAGGTCAGTGAAGGCGGGCGCGTCGACTGTATGTCGGAGCCCCAGGCACTGGTTCACCAGCCTCCGTGCGATGGATTCGCAGGTTACCGACCAGGCCGATGCCTGAGTTGAAGTTGCGGGCGCAGTGTGTGCAAGAAAAATCGGTAGAGGCTGGGGCGATGTCATTCATGGTAATGGGGGTGGCAGGGGCGCTAAGAATGACAGGAGCGGAGGGTGTGCATGGTGTATCGGTGTTGTCGGCATTGTGGTGAATTCCGCTGTCATGGATGCGCATGTGACCGAATAGGCCCATGCGATGAGTGAATGCGCGAGGACAGTGAGGGCAGTGGAGGCGACGATCTCTGCTGTGTGATGGTGCTCCAGGCACTGGCTCACCGGTCTCTGTACGATGTATTCGCAAGTGACCGACCAGGCCGATGAGTGAGGTGCATGTGCGGTCGCATTGAGTACAGCTTAGGAGAGATTCCCCCTCGCTGATGGTGGTGGTGGTGGTAGTGAAGGCGAAGGCGGTGGTGGTTGCGGTGGTGGGGGTAACAGGCGATGAGTAGATGGATGTGGTCTCTATGATGGTGGGAGTAATGGAATTGATGTCAGGAGTGAGGGTGGGGGAGTCATAATGAGGGTTGGCAGAATTTGACGTAGAAATTGAAATTGTCGGATTGTTGGTGCATTTCGTCCGAAGATGTCCAACCAGGCCGATTCACGCGCGGAAGATGCGTTGACAGCGCGGGCATGTTCGCAGGGCCTGGGCATTGGCGGTGTTCGTCCGGGGCGCTGGTGACCTTCGTGCCGCTCCTTTGGCCTTGGCGGCGGAGATCCGGTTGGTCTCATAGATTGCTGAACCAGTCTTCACTGATCTTCTCCATGCCAGTCTATCCTGGGCGAGGTCCTCCCAGGTCGCCGAGTTGATTTGCAGTTGCTTCAGCGATTTCTTTAAAGTGTCCTTGTAGCGTCGTTTTTGACCTCCCTGCCAGCGAGAACCCATAGCGACATCTCCGTAAAAAAGTCGTTTGGGTAGTCGCTCGTCGTCCATTCTTACCAGGTGGCCGCTCCATCGCAGTTGCACTTGCCTCAGCATGGCATGGATGCTGAGGATTCAGGTCCGCTCCAGGACTTCCGTGTCCGGGATCCTGTCTTGCCATCTCAGCTTCAGTATTCTGCGGAAGCAACTGAGATGAAAGTGATTCAGCTTCCTGGCTTGGTTCGAGTAGACGGTCCAGGTTTCCACTCCGTAATGGAGTGTCGTCAAGACGACGGCCTTGTACATCTTCAGTTTGGTGTTCAGGTGAATACCGTGGCGATGCCACACGGAGGCCTGCAGCCGGCCGAAGGCCTGACTAGCTTTGGAGATCCGTTGGGCAACCTCGTCATCGATTCTCGTGTTGCGCGACATCATGCTTCCTAGATAAGCGAAGGTTTCCACGTTTTTGAGTTGAGCACCGTTGACATTGATTCGAGGAGCATTGTATTCCGCGCTGGGTGGCGGCTGGTGCATGACAACCGTTTTGGCTGTACTGATTGTTAATCCAAAATCGGTGCAGCCTTCGACGAAGAGGTCCATGCTCCTTTGCATGTCCTCCTCCGTCACGGTGTTAAGGGCGCAGTCGTCCGCGAAGAGCAAGTCATGGACTGTAGTCGTAGACACGCGCGTTGGAGCCTGCATACGCCGACTGTTGAGAAGGTGCCCGTCAGTTCTGTAGGCGATGCGGATACCAGGCTGCTCATCACGATAGGCGTCCATCATCATAGCCGAGAACATGAGACTGAAGAGGGTGGGGGCCAGTACGCAGCCCTGCTTCACTCCGTTGGTCACTGCGAATGCTTCGGATACCGTCCCGTTGTCAGTGACGCGCGCCGTCATCCCGTCATGAAGCTGACGCACCATGTGCGTGAACCGGTCAGGACAACCAAATTTCTGCATGACTTTCCACAGTCCGTCACGATTCACCGTGTCAAAGGCTTTCGTTAGATCCATGAAGGTAGTGTATAGGTGAGTTCGCATCTCCTGACACTTCTCTTGTAGCTGGCGGGCGGCAAAGATCATATCGGTTGTTCCGCGGTGTCGCGGAACCTACATTGGCTTTCTGGGAGCAGTCCCTGCTCTAAGTAACCGTTAAGACGATTGAGAAGGATACGGGCGAAGATCTCAAGTTTCAAGCGCATCAGATTGTTTATAGTGAGAAAAATGCGCTGAGCTCTCGACCTCACTCTCTTCCCCACCCCCACAATCAGACCACCGTCCAAGCCAGTCATAAGTCTGATGTGGTAGCGAGCGTATTAGCTGATGGGCCGGCGTACCCGTTTTCGCGTGCCACAGCACGACCTGACCTCAATAACGCACACACCAGGATTCCCTAAACCAGGGGGATGTGGCGGAGCCACCGCCATCTGTCTCCCAGTCCACTGGTCAGCCACACAACACACACTGGGCTGACGGTGTAGTCTGGTGAAACCGTCTGATTGACAGCCTTTCCAAGCCACGATTTCTAGGAAACCGTGATATTCTCAGGTACATGGTGATGGTGAGGGTGCTGTTTATGTATTGGTGGCGGTAGTATGCGTTGATATGGTTTAAACTACAGTGGTTTACCGCAGGTTGTCATGAAGGCGCATGTGACCTAATAGTTCCATGCGGTGTGTAAAGGTGTGGGAGTAGTGATGGCAGTGGAGGCGAGCGAGGCGACTTTATGTTGGAGCTCCAGGCACTGGTTCAACAGCCTCCGTCGGATGGATTCGCAGGTGACTGACCAGGCTAATGCGTGAGGTGAATTTCCGAGCGCAGTTTGTGCAGGAGAAATCGGGAGGGGCTGGGGTCTTTTCGTTCGTGGTAGTGGGGTAGGCAGTGTCAGTGAGATTTGCAGGAGCGGAGGGTGTGCATGAGGTATCTGCGTTTTCAACATTCTGGTAAATTCCGCTGTCATAGATGCGCATGTGACCGAGTGGGCCCATGCGGTGAATGAACGCTCGAGAGCAGTTAGGGCAGTGGATGCGGCGATCCCTGCTGTAGGTTGGTGCTCCAGGCACTGGTTCACCAGTCTCTGTGGGATAGATTCGCAAGTGACTTACCAGGCCGTTGAGTTAGGTGAAGGTGCGGTCGTAATGAGGACAGTTTAGAAGAGAGTCTGCATTGCTAGTGGTGGTTGTCGTTAAGTTAACAGGTGATGAGTATTGTGATCTGGTCGTGATAATAGTGGGAGTGGAGGAATTTGTTCCAGGAATGACCGTGGGGTCCGACGGAGGGTTGGCTGACGAGCACGCAGAAGTCGACGTTTTCCGATTACTGTTGCATTGCCGGTCCGGAATCCTGTCTTGCTATATGAGATTTAGCCTGCTGAAAAAGCTGCTGATGTGGAAGTGGTTCAGCTTTTGCGCTTGCTTGTGGTAGATCGTCCACATCTCCTCTCCATAAAGCAGCGTTTGCAAGATGACAGCTTTTTACATCTTGAGTTTGGTGCTGAGGTGGAAACTTTGTCGATTCCAGACGACGTTCTGCGTGCGTCCGAAGACTTGGCTGGCTTTTGCAATCTGGTGGGTGACCTCATCGTCGATTTTTGTGCTGCGTGAGAGGTTGCTGTCCACGAAGGTGAAGGTATCCACGGATTTCAGTGGAGCGCCGTTGAGATTGATGTAGCAGCGTCGTAGGTGATATTGGGCGGTGGCTGATGTATGACCACCGTTTTATCAGTGTTGATGCGATGTCCGCAGTTGTCCCAGGAGGTAGCGAAGAGGTCCATGCCCCTTTGAATTTCCTCTTCTGTCATTGCATTGAGTGCGCAGTCGTCAGCGAAGAGAAGTTCGTGGGTGGTCGTTGTGGATACACCGAAGTGGAAGAGCATACGCCGTTGGTTAAGGAGTTGGCTGCCCATCCGGTAGGTGATTTGGATCCCAGAGCGTTTGTCACGGTAGGCGCCCATTCGTATGTCAATGAATATCAAACTGAAGAGGGTGGGCGCCAGGACGCAGCACTACTTCACTTCGTTCGTAACTGCAAATGCCTCGGATACTGTCCCGTTGTCAGTAACATGCGCCATCATCCCGTCATAAAGCTGACGCATCATATGCGTGAACCGTTCAGAACCGCTGAATTTCCGCTTGATTTTTCAAATTTCGTCTCGATTTTTCCGTTTCAAAGGCTTCCATTAGATCCACGAAGGTAGTTTAGAGGTGGGTTTGCATCTCCTGACACTTATCTTATAGCTGGCATCCGGTGAAAATCATGCCAGTTGTTCCGCGGTGTCGTCGGAAGCCACATTGGATTTCCGGAAACAGACCCTGCTCTAGGTGAACATTCAGACGATTGATAAGGATACGGACGAAGATCTTCCCAACGATGTTATTCAGTGAGATTCCCCGGTTGTTGCTGCAGAGTTGGCGGTTCCCCTGCTCATTGTAAAGATAGACGATCGTGGCGTCTTGGAAATCCTGACAGACCTGTCCTTGGCGCAACATCACCTGGAAGAGTACTGTGAGCTGGTTCATCAGTTGGGACCACCATGCTCGTAGATCTCAGCAGAGATCACTTCTGATCCAGGACCTTTCCAGCTGGAGAGTTGGTACACGGCCCTTATGTTTTCTTCTAGAAAGGGCAGTAGATCAAGGTTGGCGTTGGTTTTAGCTTCAGGCAGTCAATCGATGGCAGCGTCGAGATACTGAAGGGCTGGTTATGAATGCTTTGGAATTGTTCTGCCCAGCGCTTCAGGATTTACGAATTTTCAGTGAGCAAGGTAGTTCCGTCAGCACTGAGAAGTTGGGCGGCTACTTTGGCGGGAGGTCCGTAGACAGCCTTGGTGGCGGCAAAGGAGTTCTTCCGTTTGTTGCGATCCGCGTACCCTTGAATCTCCTCGGCCTTGTGTGACATCTAGGTGTCCTGCATTTCCCGCAGCCGTTGCTGTACAAGGCGGCAAGTTCGTTAGAAGGCTGTTTTTGTTGCCGCGGTAGGGTGGTCAACGTAGACTTTGCGCAACTGGTTCTACTCGGAGAGCAGAGCATTGATTGCTCCTACGTTGTCATCGAACCAGTCTTGGTGCTGACGATGTGCGTGACCGAGAACATCTAGAGCAGGGGATTGGACTGTGTCCCTCATTTGGCACCAGCAGTTCTCTACGGAGGCGTCCTCGTCTGCGATTGGAAGGTTGACTAGCCTGTTGGCAAGATAGTTGCTGAAATGGAGATGGTGAGCAGACACACACGAGAGTTTGATCGTCTCAGTCCGAAGATGTCCACCGTGTGCTCCACAGAAGGGTGGCGCAGAGACCGTGACCTGCGCGTGGATTAGTTTTAAGTGATAGAAACTTTTCGCTGCAGCTATCGCACGCTCTCCTCCTCCCCACCTGAACCCAGTGTCATGACAGAGTCAAGAAGACCGAAGGCGGGAGAGGGCGCAAGGGTCTGGCGCGGCTGGAGCTCCCCCTAGGCGTAACATCATACCTGGCTCGGATCCCATGGAGTTGGAGTGCCATAAAGGCCACATTAAGAAGGAGCCAATGCAGCTTTACTCTGAGTCCGCCAGCCAGCCCCTCCACACAAACCGCACACTGGGCTGACCACGCGGTCCGAGTTATCCCGCCAGTTGGCAACCTTCCAAGCCACGGCTTTTAGCGCACCGTGATAGTTTCAAGCGCGTCCGATTGTTTATAGTGAGGAAACTGCGCTGAGCTCTCGACCTTACTCTCTCCCCCACACCCAAAAGCAGACCACCGTTTGAGTTGGTCAGTTGTCCGATGTGGCAGTGGGCGCAGCTGCTTGTGACCTCGTCTACACGTACTACGTACACCACCTGTCCCCCAAACACAAGTTCCGGGATTTCACACAACAAGGGGTTGGACGGCTCACATCTCACATGTGTGAGATAGCCGGAGGTCACGTTAGGAAGGAGCCATCACAGCCTGCCCCTCAGACCAACATTCCTCCACTCCACACAACACACCTTGGACTGACTGTGAGGTATGAGTGTAATTGTCAGTTGGTATCGTTCAAACCTACGGCGATTATCGCCCCACGATATTCTCAAGATCAGATCACACATGCAACAGAGGAGTCACATGGAGAAATAGCCGAGGCTCATACTTGCGTCTTAATCAGCTAGGCAGACTGAGAGCATTTTTGTGTTGTTGCGTGTGATCATGTGAGGCACAGAGGCTGATGGGGAGGGATGTATTGTTGTAGTATAGCCGGCAGTGTTTTACCACATGTTTTCATGGAGACACATGTGACCTTATAGGCCTATGCGGTGTGTGAATGTGCGTGTTCAGTGCGGACAGTTGATTTGGGTACGGCATGTGTATGTTGGTGCTCCTGGCACTGACTCGCCGGTCTCTGTGCAATGGATTCGCAAGTGACCGACCAGGCTGATGCATTATGTGCATGTGCGGTAACAATGAGGAAAAGATAGGTTGGGAGGTGCTGAGTCTGCGGGATATCTGCGAGTACTGGTAGTCGAGCTCCTGGGAGGAATAAAGGAAGTGTTGATGGGTGCGCAAGATGAGCTGGCATTGCGGTGGATTCCGCTTTCATGGATGCGCATGCGACCGAGCAGGCAAATGCGATGCATAAATGCGCGTGGGCAGGGAAGGCATTGGAGGTGGTGATCTCTGCTGTGTGTTGGTGCTCCAGGCACTAGTTCGCCAGTCTCTGTGCGATGTATTTGGAATTGACTGACAAGGCCGATGTGTGAGGTGAATGTGCGATCGCAATGATTACAGGTTAGTACCGAGTCCCCATCGCTGGTTCTGGGGGCGGTGGTGGTTTTGTAGGTAGCAGGTGGCAGGTAGTCAGAGATGGCTACTGAGGTGGTGGGAGTGGGGCAAGTGGTGTTTGACGCCGTGATCGGCGCAGGGGGAGGGAGGAAGGTGTCGGGGATCGTGGACTTTGGGGCATCGATGAAGTTATTATCAGTGGTTAGGGTGGTCGTCGTCGTCATGGGTGTGGCAGAGGTTGATGTCATGGGATTGTTTTGTATCGAGTTCTAAGATGTCCGACCAGATCAATTCGCGCAGGGAAGGTGCGTTGACAGCATCGGCACGTCGGCAGGGCTTGGGCATTGGCGGTGTAGATCCAGGGTGCTAGTGACTTGCGGGCCGCCCTTTTGACCTTAGCAGTGGCGATCTGGCTGGCCTCATAGGTTGCTGTACCAGTCATCACGGATCTTCTTCATTCCATTCTATCCTGGGCGAGGTCCTCCCAGGTCGCCGTGTTGATTTGCAGTTCCTTCAGAGATTTCTTCAAAGTGTCCTAGCAGTGTCATTTTTGACCTCCCTGTCGGCGAGCACCCGTACCGACATCTCCGTAGAAAAGTCTTTGAGTAGTCGCTCGTCGTCCATTCTTACCAGGTGGCCACTCCATCGCAGTTGCACTTGCCTCAGCATGGCATGGATGCTGAGGATTTCGGTCCGATCCAGGACTTCCGTGTCCGGGCTCCTGTCTTGCCATCGCAGCTTCAGTATTCTGCGGAGGCAGCTGAGATGGAAGTGATTCAGTTTCCTGGCTTGGTTCGAGTAGACGGTCCAGGTCTCCACTCCGTAAAGGAATGCCGTCAAGACAAAGGCCTTGTACATCTTCAGTTCGGTGTTCAGGTGAATACCGTGGTGATTTCACACGGAGGCCTGCAGTCGGCCGAAGGCCTGGCTAGCTTTAACGATCCGCTTGGCAACCTCATCATCGATTCACGTGTTGCGTGAGAGCATGCTTCCCAGATAAGCAAAGGTTTCCACATTTTGAGTTGAGCGCAGTTCAAATTGATTCGGGGAGCATTGTATTCCGCGCTGGGTGGAAGTTGGTGCATGATCCTCGTTTTGGCTGTACTGATTGTTAATCCAAAATTGGCCAGCCTGCCTCGAAGATCTTCGTGCTTCTTTGCATTTCCTCCTCTGAGACGGTGTTAAAAGTGCCTTCGATAGCGAAGAGCAAGTTATGGACTGAAGTCATAGATTCGCGCGTTTGGGCCTGCATACGTCGACTATTGAGAAGAATACCGTCATTTCTGTAGGCGATTTGGATCCCATGATGCTCATCACGGTAGGCATCCGTTAGCATTACAGATAACATCAGACTGAAAAGGTTTGGCACAAGGCACAGCCCTTCTTTACTCCGTTTGTCGCTGCAAATGCTTCGGATACCGTCCGGTTGTCAGTGACGCACGCCGTCATGCCATCATGAAGCTGACGCACCATGTGCGTAAACCGCTAAGGATAGCCAAACTTCCGCCTGATTTTCCACAGTCCGTCGCGTTTCCCCCTGTCAAAGGCTTTCGTCAGATCCACGAAGGTAGTGCTGAGATGGGTTTGCATCTCCTGGCACTTCTCTTGCGCCTGGTGAGCGGTGAAAATCATGTCAGTTGTTCCGCGGTGTCGTTGGAAGTCACATTGGTTTCCCGTGAACAGACCCTGCTCTAGGTTACCGTTCAGACTATTGAGAATGATATGAATGAAGATCTTCCTAGAGATGTTGAGCAACGAGATGCCCTTTTTGGTAGTTGCCGGTTCCCTTCCGCTTGCAGAGATGGACGATGTTCGTTTCTTTAAAATCCTGAGGAACTTGTCCTTGACGCCCCATCTCCTCGGCCCTCCGTGTTTGAAGACCTCCGCTGGGATTGCGTCGGATCCCGGTGCTTTCCCACTGGACATCTGTTGCACGGCCCGGTTGGTTTCTTGTATGAAAGGCTGCAGATCCAGGTCATTGTTCCTGTTCACTTGATGGAACCAGTCAATGGCAGCGTCTGAGATGGCTGATGAGCAATTAAGGACACTTCTCTAGTGCTTGACTCATCACTTCAGAAATGGGGATCTCTCTGTAAGAAGGGTTGTTCCACCGGAGCTGAGCAGCGCTGCGGTTCCGTTGATGCAAGGGCCATAGATGGCCTTGATATCTTTGAATAATTTTTCCCTTTCATTGCGGTCCACATACCCCTGGATTTCCTCAGCCTTTCGGACCATCCAGGTGTCCTGCATCTCCCGCAGCCTTTGTTGTACAAGGCAGTGGCATCTGAAGAAAGCTACTTTGGAGGCGTCAGTCCGATGGTCCGTGTAGGCTTGTGCAGTCGATTCTTCTCCGCGAGGAAGGTGTTGAAGTCGGCGTCATTATCGTAAAACAGGTCCTGGTGTTGATGACGAGTGCGTCCGAGGACTTTGATGGCGGTGGACTGGATGGCATTTCGCAGTTGACACCATCGTGTCTCCACGGTGGAGTTATTATCTTGAGCATACAGATCTTCCAGTTTCTGGGTTATTTTGTTGCTGAAATACAAACAATGCGGAGGCAAACTTAACAAAAGAATATTTAACTTACCTGGCGGTTACTTACCTTGTGGCCTTCGTCGGGCTAGAAGTCCTCATCTTGGAGATGTCGAGGCGGTGATCCATCATCGGTGATCCGGTGATCGGCATCGTGGATCGCCTTGTTCACCAGCACGTCCTGCCGATCTCGCCTCCGGACTAGAACATAGTCCAGCAGCTGCCAGCGCCGCGACCGAGGGTGCATGCCCGTGGCCTTCTCCCATGTCGCAAGGCGAAGAAGGTGTTGGTCAACAGGAGACGGGGTTCCGCATATGTTCGTAGAAGAAGCAGGCCGTTATCTTTACAGTTATCGAAACCGTAGGGACCCAGCACTCCCTGCAGGCAGCGCTAACTGTCCGGACGCGGGCGTCGAAGTCACCAAGGCTAATTAACTTGACCACCTTCAGCACAGTCGCCATGAGGGTGTGCAGGGTCTCGTAGAGTTTGTCCTCGCCGTATCAGAGCTTGCAATTGGGGAAGTGTAGGCACTGATGATGGTGGTAAACTCGCCCCCCAAAGAGGCAAGCGGAGGCTCATCAGGCGATAATTGATACTCTGCGGCAGACAGGGCAGACGTCCCACGATGTCATTCCGGATGGCAAAGGCGACACCAGCGTCGCGTTGCTCTGCCTTTGGCCGGCCGCTCCAGAAGAACTTGTAGCCGGCAACCACCTCCTCCAGCTGACTCTGCTCAGAGATTCATGTCTTGCTGTGAGCAGCAATGTCCTCCTAATAGCGCGCCAGTTCCCGAGCGACTAGCACCGTCCTCTATTCCGGCCGGCTGCTCCTCGGATTTTCTTAAAAGGAACGAACATTCCAAGCTGCTATTGTGAGCGGACTCACACGAGCGACCAAATGCTATCTTTGTGGTGCTACCCCTAGCTAATACCCCCGAAACCCCAGCAGGTACACACACATACACCCACACCAATTGGAATACACTTGAGCTTGCTCTCCAAGCCCCTTAAATCAGCTGGTCTCACCCGCTCTCGGGTATGGCTGGATGCAGTCGAAACTGTCCGTGGCCACTACTCCCTTGGGCGCACAATAAATCCCCCATTCTGTAGCCTTTTGTCTTTTCCTACAGCCCCAGATTTGACCGGATGATTATTGTGCTCTGAGTTAATTCGCACGGGTTAAATGTTAAAATTCTCTTTTGCTCTAATACATTAACAGATGGTTTCCTCTGCTTGCAAGTAACCTGAATAAGTTTGTTGAGGACGACGGTTGAGTTGTGAACAAGAGGCCTGCGCACCACAATGCGATTTGTATTCGATCTGAAGCCAAAGTCGGTCCTCGCTAATTTTCGAAAATTCAAACAAGAGTAAGAACTGCAAAGATTTACAGGAGGCCAAAAATCAGGCGTTATTCCCAAAAGGGGGCCATCAGCTGAGCATTTTCGTCCTTTTCTGGAAATGTATGCTTTGCTTCAGTCATCCTCCCGCACAATAAAATAGCGGTAATTGGCTGTGTCTATAATCCTCCGTGTTATTCTGGCAATGAAAGCGAGCTCTGCGAACTATTTGAAAAAGTTGCAGACACTCAATTTGATGTCAAAATAATCGTAGACGATTTCAATCTGCCAGACATTGACGGGCAGGCAAATTCCTTTCCACCTAAACATCAGAAATTGGTCGATACTATTAACTTTTCAAACATGTCCCAACTGGTCAGATCAGTTACTAGAAATGACAACATTTTAGATTTAATTTTTGCAAATGATGTCCACCCTCTCTTTATGAATTTTCATCATGATCTTTTCACAAGTGATCACGCAATAATTCACTGTTGTTTTCCAGTTCCCCTTCTTACGAAGCCTGAGGTTAAATGCAATAACCTTGACTTTGCTAACACAAACCATGAAATAATAAATAATTTCGTAAGCACTCTAGATTGGCATAGCATATTCTCAATCAACGAACCAAATTTATCCGTGAGCTATTGCAGAGCCTCATAGAAAAAATCCAGCCTTTTATCCCGTTTAAGATTTTTAATTCAAATACAGCTTCTTCTACTGTTCCGCATTTTCTCCAGAACAGGCTTAAAAAATTACGAAAGCAACTTAAAGATTCATCTAAAAGCTCTTTGTCAGTTCATTTAAGGAATGCACAAATATTTGAATTAGCATCGAAAATTAGGCTCGCGAGAAATAAGCGTAGGGAGTCTCGGGCATTAAGTGATGCCAATTCATCCAAATCTGTTGCTCAAATCTTCCATGTTCGGTCATCGGCTAAGCGCCTGAATGTTACTCCGCCCTTACTCGACTGTAACAAAAATTTGTTACAGACGATTTGGGCACAGCAAAATTGTTAAATTCGTTTTTTGCCAACCACTTTACCACTGAAACTAGCCCCACTCCCACAATTCCTCTGCTTTCAAATTCGCTTCTAACAACCATTAATTTCTCCCCTTCATGCAGTCAAAAAGAAATAGCTCACCTAAAAAATTCACATTCGGTTGGAACTGATAATATTCCAAACTCACTTATTAAACAGTTAAGGGATTTTCCACCTTTACTAAGCAAGTTATTCTCAGTATTTCTCGAAAATGGTTTCTTCCCGGATTATTGGAAAACTTCTATTATAATACCAGTTTTTAAATATGGTTCCCGCTTGGACATTCATAACTATTGCGGTGTTCATAAAACGCCCTCTCTTGCTAAACTCTTCGAAAAACTAATTGCAAAACAAATCACGGATTTTTGCATAAGAAATCAAATTATCAACTTCTCCCAACACGGCTTCGTACCGGACCGCTCTTGTGAAACCTGCCACATGTCTTTTCTAAATCTACTAACCTTTCTTCGTAATAATCATCTATCTGTAGTAGTTATCTATTTTGATCTTTGTAAGGCATTCGATAAAGTGCCTCATAAACGACTTCTAGCTAAACTAGAAGCTATAAGATTTCGTAGTCCCCTTACTGACTTTATTAGATCATACCTAAATGATCGAAAACAAAACGTTTTAGTAGGGTCCTCGTACTCAAGTGCTACCCCGATTGTTAGTGGTGTCCTTCAAGGTACCGTATTAGGTCCTTTGTTGTTCTTACTGTATATAAATGATATTTCATCGATAGTTAAACATTCTCAATCTTTTATTTATGCTGATTACCTCAAATGCGTGTATTCCTTCTAACTCTACGACCGAACGGTGCCTAGAACAAATTCATTCAGACTTAGACGCTCTTTCAGTCTGGAGCTCCACATGGCTAATGGAGTTGTCACCTACTTATTGTCGCTACATGAGTTTTGGGCCTGTAAGGCTGCCGCAACCTCTTATCTTTGAAGGTTGCCCTATGATTGAATGTTCCTCCATCAAGGACTTGGGCTTAAGCTACACCAATAAATTAGATCTCTCGCCTCATGCCGATAGAATTACGGCCAAAGCTGCTCAGATTTGCGGCTTTATTTCTTATAATTTCTACCTTCATGAAATTAAATTAAGACTTTATCGTATGTTTGTACTTCCCATTCTTGAATTTTGCTGTCCTTTCTTCGGTTTAATGAACGAATCTAGCCATTCAAAAATTGAAAATGTCCAAAGACATTTTACAAAAAAACTCCTATTTCCTACTCTTTCACCTACTTCCTACTCAACAAGATGCCAGCTAATGAAGCTAAATTGTCTTTGGGTCAGGAGACTTGAAGCAGACTTTTGTCTCCTTTTCCGACTAAATAATAGTTCAACTCTCCCCAAGCTTTCTGTCATTATCCCCGTTAGTCTTCCTTTTAACCTAAGAAATTCAGCCCTAATTATACCTCCCCCTGCATCCTCCACGTGTAAACGCTGTCTCTTCTTTGCTTCTAGGTATAGTTTTCTTTGGAATAACTTGCCAATTGAAATAAGGTCGTTTACTAGTCTATCTGCATTCAAGCGAAGACTGCACATTTATCTTAACACTGATTCTATTATTTTATTATTTTCCTCATCTTTTCCCAGTAGCTTTCCCCATGACTCGGAGAAAGGACCATCGGGAATTTAAGTGACCCTCTTGAAACTATATTTTTGCTACTTTAAGTCGCCCATGAACTATGATGTCTCCTTCTATCACTATTCATCCAAACGATGATGTCATTCGGACGTACACATTCGGTGGTCCACATTCTAAAATGCTACCGTTTCTTTGGATACTAACCATCATCAGAATTCAATTCTGGATCCTAAGATGCTGAGGACTTAAGTTCATTGACGCATTTTCGTGAGATTTTGTTTCATACGCCTAAGTGATCAAGAACGAATCACCTCGACGTTTCATTTTCTCATTCTGCAATGCTACTACAGTATTACCCTACTCTACCACCTGACCATTTTTTCCTAATCAGTTTTTTCTCTAACCTTCTATTCAAAAATGAAGGCCTATTGAACTCTGCCTCCATTTTTATGGTAAGAGCTTTTTTTCACTGCCTATTTTTTCTAGTTCACCATTAATTTTAAAACATCGCTAACTGTTGACATAGCAGGACAAGTTTTGTATTTGTACATTTTATCTGCACACATTGTCATAGCTTTATTTCGGTACTAATGTTTGCTTAGACAGTGCCTTGCCGGTGCTAACCAAATATAAATTCTAAATTCTAAAATTCTAAATCTTTGGCCCATGTTAGGAAATTAAGAAAACCATGCGTCTTCTTTTTGGTAACCGCGCTGATAGCCACCGGTCCCGGCTTCAAAATATTTTCAAAGATGGGGATATGTGGAAGTGAGGGGTGGTTTTTCGGTAGGTGGGTTAAACAGAAGTAGCAAAATTAAATGTTTCAGGATGTCTGATTTTCCGCCCTCTCCTACTCAGTGACTTAGTGCTAAATAAGCTGTGCAGTGCTTCTACGCTGACTAAAATTTAGAACCGAGTCAATGCATAACATTAATTCTCTACTGTATGTAGTTCTTATGAATTATGATCTCATTATGGGCGTTGCGGAATAATTATAGATAAAGGAAGACTTGTATGGCCGCCTATCAAGGACACGGGAATAGGAACACGCTGCTTACTTAGCGTAAGTAGCTTTGCGTTAAATTTCAGAAAGGGTGGAAATTCCCATGTCTTTACTCTAAGATAAAACAAAACTGTTACTTTATTCTTCCCTCCAGCCCCACCGTAACTCCAACCCTACAGTTAATAGGAACCCAAAACTTAACCATTAACATACTCCTAACCCTTCACTTAACTCTAACATTAATCCTAACCTTAAATGTATCCCGAAACTTAGCCCTAACCCCACCTTAATCCTCAAAATAATTTTACAGCATTGGTAGCAAAACCATATGTATTGTGGGCGGTTCCTATTCCCGTAGCCTGATTAGGCAGCCTTACATATCATCCATGCCAAATGATCCTTATGAATCCCTACACCCTGAGTTGTCGCGGCTCAACCGAAACACGAATCCTGCGTCTTGTGCCAATCCAGTATGCAACACACATCCAAACGTCAACTATAGCGCGCTTCGTTAGTTATACTAGAGTCTTGTTGAGCTAGCCACTTTAAGCCCATCTGACTTAAATCCCTTAGGTGGGTTCCGTTTGAGCCATCCGTAGGTAAAGACAGTAAATAATCGTTTGAACGAAACCCGGCTCTATAAGGTGAGAGGATTTAAAAAAATATAAATTTTACACTCAAATCAAATGACTACAAGCTTATAAGCTGGAAGATGGTGCCAATTTACGCGGGCAAAAGGTGGACGATTCAAACACATAACAAGGGAGTTGGTGGGAAGCACAAAAGGTGTTTTTATCGGAAAGTAGCAGTTAATTGGCAAATAAACGTTAGAGTGTTGATGAATGTAGAAAAATGTCATATAAGGGTCTTCTGTTAATGCCGAACGTACCAACGGTGGGAGAGCAAGTATATTGTGGTTAGTAAGCAAATAGTAATGTTACTGCCAAATGGGCGGTAGTGCCATAGCAAGAAAACCTACCTGCGAACGTACACAGTAGATTAGCAATCTCATGAAATGTTAGTCCAAATTCTGAAATACAACGTCGAATCCAAAACGCTATTTAAGCAGGGTAATAAGATTGTTTTTCGCGTGGCCTTATCCAAGGATATATCAGTGACGTGAGGATTTTGGCTTTTGAACGGGCTTCTTTCCGCCTCCGCATAAACTACACTCGGTCAGAATGACTACTTAAATAGTATGCATTTTCTCGTTGGTTTTCGCTAACCTTGTGAATTCAACTATATGTTAAAGAAAACATGCACAATTGTCTTATGTATTCTATGCACTTTGTATCCATTTACGCCTACTTTACAGGTCATTTAAGAAGAAAACGTACCGTTCGGTTCTAAAAGACTTTCTTATTAGGAGATTATTTAAGACTGTGAACAGTCCATGCATAAAGAATCATATCTTTCAATTTATCAATGCTTATAACGTATGCGTTATGGTCCACATCCACTGCAGAATTTTATGAGCACTCTGTGCTGGCTCCGCAAAGCATAGAGGAATGTGCGATTTTTCTTAGACGAAGTGCATGCAACATGTAGATTTGGTACCCTGAATGCAAGTGTAAACTCAGATCGGGTTCAGAATATTTCGCCATTGAGAAAGTTTTTAAAAACTGAAAGATAACATTTCTTCACGTACAAAATTAAAAGGAATTGTTATTCGCTACTCATTGAGCGCAAGTGAGAATATTTATGTGCATGTGTTCTTTAAAATATATTGATATTTGTAGGGGCAACAAACGTCAACAAGAAGGATGCACACTATTTAATTAGTCATTCATACAGCATGTAGTTAGTAGTAGTAGTAGTTAGTAGTAGTAGTAGTCGTAGTAGTAGTAGTAGTAGTAGTAGTAGTAGTAGTAGTATTAGTAGTAGTAGTAGTAGTAGTTAGTTCAAAAGCCTGCACCCTGAAGGGTATTTGGATTACCATACACAACAATCAATAGTACTGCACTATATACGTGATATTTTTGAATTAAAAATACATTTATGAATTTCCACTGCAAGTGCATGAGATGGTACCCCTACTGTACTACTAACTCTTTGCTCTTATCTAAGATCCATTTTTCAGGCGATATATGTTGTGAATTATCAAATGCATTCGTATTTTGCTTCATATTTATTTTCAGACGAAAATAACAGTCGCATTGTGGTAACTTACCAGCCCCTTCGACTGCCTGTGAGAATGGTGAACATCGTCCAATCATTTCGGGACATGTGCCCGCAAAGCGCATTACTGTCTCAAGTGGTCTTTCCGAAAACGCAGCTGATTGGGTACTTTATGATATTTGATGAATTTCGACAATGATACAAAACGTTATTATCAACTTTGAAGGTCAGTTCTTGACTAGCCGGCAATGGATCAAGTTTATAGGTGAACCTGAGTGCTGAATAACGAACCAATAAACCGATTGAACAGGTGAGAGAACTTTGCGGTAACATGCCTTATTTAAAGCATCAGGAGTTTTCATTTAAGGAGGAAAGTTATGATATTCTGCCTGTCACAAAAACTGATGACAATTTTAGTTATTTTAGTTTAGGGTTAAGGTTGGTGGTTGGTGTAAATGTGTCCAGTGGTATGAATATTGATTTTGCTGCCGGGTTGTAAGCAATCATTATAGGCGCTTGGGATCCTTGGTGAGGCCGAAGAGATTTGAAATATACAGGACTAGTAGGGGTAACTCATATGTGAACATCAGTTTGCCGTTGATGCCTTAACCGTCAATTTACTGTGACGCATGTTTTGGCCGCACAAGTCTGAATGGTAGACGATTCGATCTTACCATTTTGTTGCTCAGTCAAATTACTTGGGTCGAGAGCACGCAGCTTCTTATGTTGGAGTTCCATGCTCACTGGCGATGGCATTTGCCTTAGAGGTGGATTGGATCCTTTAAAGCTTGGCATGGGGATGTGGAACCAGTGAAAGTACATAATTTTTTAGGATAAGTTTAGCCCGTTGATCAGCACTACCTCTTGTTCCTAAATCCAAGGAATATTATGCGTGTTTGACCTCTTATGAGACGGTGAATACCATGACTCAAAACATGACACCTGGGCACTAGATAGATATGTCCGGGCTCATTGGAAGCCTTAACTATTTTTGACCCTTATTGCATTCACGGTTTAAAATACTTAGTAAGATGGGGTATGTTGATCGGCATTTTTCAGTTCTTCCTACATTTAATGAACCTAACGCGTTTATGAGCTAAAGGAATAACGTGAGACCGTGGACTTCGTGTGGGGGTGGGGCCGTACCTTCTTGTAATCAAATTCAGATAATTTTATGTCATGTCTGATAAGGAGTTCTCATTTAGCTGTCACGCGCATACGAGAACGTTCGCTACCTTGATTATTGCGTGTTAAATAACTAGGCCCCTAGAACAGGCCGGACGTTAAGCAAGATGGATCACCATGAGAACCAGATCAGGACATCACTGGGGTTATTGGAGATACGAGTACATTACAAATACCGAGCAGGGTGTGGTGACACACCTAGGCTCAGGCTCGCATCGTGGCAGATACGTGCACGTGATCCCGCCTCCGGTCTTCTTGACTCTGTATTGACAACAGGAAGAGGGAGTACTTTAGAACCGGGCATGCCTACTACCCCTATAAAGCAAGTTACATGTGAGTCACCGTTAAATGCCAACCATGCCACAGAAGCACACGGTGGACATTGTCGGACCAGACGGCCTAAATATCATGTAGCACCGCAGATATTGCCCACTGCAAGGCTAAAATTTCTGTTCTAAACTCCCCACTCTAATGATTACTTGTCTCAAACTGGATGCTAGGCAATCGTTTCCTGGCTCCTCAAAGCCCCTCTCCTTTTCGGCAGCTAGCTAAATTCACAGTTTAACTGCCTTCAGCGTACCGCACACCTTGATGCTCTGACAGTTGCCACCAATTTATTTCGCAGGGTCTAATTCATCAGCAATAAGAATATCGTAAGGAGTACGCCTTGCTATCAAAGCACGTTTATATTATAGAGACACCATCCAATCCACTGCCCTGGATGTCCTCGGTCACGCACGTCGTCAGCACCAAGACTGGCTCAATGACAACGACGCAGCTATCAACGCTCTGCTCGTCGAGAAGAACCAGTTACACCAAGCTTACATCGATTGCCCTACCGCTGAAAAAAAGACAGCCTTCTACCGAAGTCGCCGCCTTGTATAGCAATGGCTGCGGGAGATGCAGGATGCCTGGATGACGCGCAAAGCCGAGGAAATCCAAGGGTACGCGGACCGAAACGAATGGAAGAACTTCTTCGCCGCCACCAAGGCTGTCTACGGACCTCCCGTCAAAGGCACCACCCCTCTTCTCAGTGCCGATGGCAGGAGGCTGCTCACTTAGAAGACGCAAATCCTGACGCGATGGGCAGATAACTTTCAAAGCGTTCTCAACCAGCCCTCCCCCATCGATCGCCTGCCTGAAGTGGAAATCAACGCCAACCTTGATCTCCCGCCCTCTCTCCAAGAAACCATCAGAGCCGTGCAGCAACTCCCCAGCGGGAAAGCACCTGGCTCGGACAGGATCCCTGCTGAGATTTACAAGCATGGTGGACTCCAGCTGATGAATCGACTCACAGTGCTCTTCCAGGAGATGTCGCACCAAGGAAAAGTCCCTCGGGATTTCTAAGATGCCAACATTGTCCAGCTCTACAAGAAGAAAAGGAACTGCCAATACTGCGACATCCACCGAGGAATTTCGCTACTGAACATCGCTGGAAAAATCTTCGCCCGCATTCTCCTCAACCGCTTGAACGCTCACCTGGAGCAAGGACTGCTACCCGAAACCCAATGCGGCTTCCGGTGACATAGAGGAACAATCTAAATGATCTTCGCTGCTCGCCAGCTGCAAGAGAAGTGCCAAGAGATGCGGACTCACCTCTACACTACTTTTGTGGGTCTGACGAAAGCTTTTGACACGGTGAATCGCGACGGGCTGTGGAAAATCATTCAGAAATTCGGCTGTCCTGAATGGTTCACGCATATGGTACGTCAGCTTCACGACGGGATGATGGCACGCATTGCTGACAACGGAACAGTATCTGAAGCATTCGTAGTGACCAACGGAGTGGAGCAGGGCTGAGTCCTTGCGCCTACCATATTCAGCCTCATGTTCTCTGTCATGTTAATGGATGCCTACCGTGACGAAGGCCCCGGGATCCGCATCGCCTACCGGACGGACGGCCGATTCCTCAGCCAACGATGGATGCACTTCCGCTCGCGTGTCTCCACAGCCACCATGCACGAACTTCTATTCGCTGACAATGCGCACTGAATACAACGACAGAAGTGGATATGCAAATGAGCATGGACCTCTTCGCTGCCGCCTGTGACAACTGCGGACTTCGTATCAACACTGAGAAAACGGTTGTGATGCATCAACCGTTGCCCAACACTCTCTACACCGCAGCTCACATCAATGTCAATGTTTCCCAACTTAAATCTATGGATATCTTCACGTATCTAGGCAGCAATCTTTCAGGCAGCACCAAAGTCGAGGATGAGATCGCCCATCGGATCGCTCAAGCCAGTCAAGCATTTGGACGCATGCAAAATCTGGTCTGGAATCGACATGGTCTCCACCTCAGCACCAAACTCAAGATGTATAAAGCTGTCATATTGCCGACGCTGCTGTATGGAGCGGAGACGTGAACGATCTACCAAAAGCAGGCGCAGAAGCTCAACCACTTCCACCTCAGCTGTCTCCGTAGAATACTAAAGCTGAGTTGGTGAGACAGGATACCGGACACGGAAGTGCTAGAACGAACAGGCCTTCTCAGCATTTATGCTCAGCTGAAACAACTGCAACTGCGCTGGAGCGGTCACCTTGTGCGGATGGACGACGAAAGGCTACCCAAACGACTCTTCTATGGAGATGTCGCCATGGGTTCTCGTCGACAAGGGGGTCAAGTACGACGCTACAAAGACACTCTGAACACTTCCCTGAAGCAATTGCAAATCAACCAGGATTCCTGGGAGGACCTTGCCCGGAACTGATCAGCTTGGAGGTGAACAGTGAAGACAGAGGCAGCAATCTACGAAGCCAACAGGATCGCCGTTGCCAAGACCAAAATAGTGGTACGAAAGTCACCAGCGCCCCGGACCAACATCGCCAATGCCCAGGTCCTTCTAACATGCCCGCGTTGTAACTGCACCTTCCGCGCGCAAATCAGCCTAGTCGGACATCTTCTGACGCAATGCATCAACAATCCGACAATTCATAATTCTACGTCAACTTCTGTCAACCCTCCTTCGGACTCCCCCACCCTCAACCCTGGCATCAATTCCATTAGTCCCGCCATCATTGAGACCACATCAAAATGCTCAGCACGTGCTACCCCACCACCACCACTACCGTCATCATCGATGGGGACTCTCTCCTAAACTGTCCTCATTGCGACCGCACATTCACCTCACGCATCGGCCTGGTCAGTCACTTGCGAATCCATCGTACAGAGACGGGTGAACCAGTGCCTGGAGCTCCATCACACAGCAGAGATCACCGCCTCCACTTCCCTCACTGTCCTAGCGCAGTCACTCATCGCATGGGCCTATTCGGTCACATGTGCATCCATGACAGCGGAATTCACCGCAATGCCGACAACACCGATACATCATACACACCCTCCGCTCCAGCCATTCTTACCGCCACCGCCACCCCCACTGCCATAATGACATTCCCCAGCCTCTTTTGATTTTTCCTGCCCACACTGCGCTCGCAACTTCAACTCACGCATCGGCCTGGTCGGTCACCTGCGAATCCATCGCATGGAGGCTGTCGAACAAGCACCTGGGGCTCCGACGTACAGTCGACGTGCTGGCCTCCACTGCCCTCACTGCTCCCGCACATTCACACACCCCATGGGCCCATTCGGACACATGCGCATTCACAAAAACCTGCGGTTAACCACCGGAGGCTAAGCCACATCAGCGCACACTATCTACACCAATACATCGACAACACCCACACAATCATCATAATATACCTGATAAAATCAGGGTGTCCTAGAAACCGTGGCTGGGAAGGCTGCCAATCTGACGCTTCCACCAGACCACGCCGTCGGCTCACTGTATGTGCTGTGTGTGTCGAGTGGCTGACCAGTAGACTGGGAGTCAGACGGCGATGGCTGCTCCATATCCCCTGAGTTAGTGAATCCTGGTGTGTGCGTTATGGTGTCCAGGTCGGGCTGTGGCGCGCGAAGACGGGTACGCCGATCCGTCAGCCAACGCGCCCACTCCCACATCGGGCAACTACCGGCTCGGACAGTGGCTTGACTGTGGTGGTCGGGGAGAGAGTGAGGTCGATAGCTCAGCGCATGTTCCTCACTATAAACAATTTGACGCGCTTGAAACTATCATGGTGCGCTAAAAGCCGTGGCTTGGAATGTTGCCAACTGACGGCATAACTCGGACCGCGTGGTCAGCCCGATATGTGTTTTGTGTGGAGTGGTTGACTGGTGGACTGAGAGTCAGGCTGCAATGGCTCCTTCTTAATGTGGCCTTTATGGCACTCCCACTCCGTGGGATCCAAGCCAGGTGTGGTGGTACGCCGAGGGGCAGCTCCAGCAGCGCCAGCCGCTTACTTCCTCACCCGCCTCCGGTCTTCTTGGCTCTGTCATGACAGCGGGTTCAGGTGGGGGAGGAGGAGAGAGTGCGGTAGCTGCAGCACAAGGCTAGAATCACTTAAAACTAATTCACGTGCAAGTCACCGTCCCTGCACCACCCTTCCGTGGAGCATACGGTGGACCTCGTCAAAATCAACGGTCGAACTGTCGTAGTGGGACTTAGCCCAATCAGAGTCAAAGAAGATTTCAGGTAAACTGCGCTTCCGCTTATGCCTCTCTATGACCAGAAAAAGAAGTTAAGAAATTCGAATTCAAATTAATATTCTTCTATCGGTTCATCATTTGTCCATCAGTAAGAATTCGCTACTCATCGAAATCATGTCAGGCATGTGCTAAAGAATTTTCTCTACGGTCGAACTATCGCATCTTAATGAATTGAATTTGTGGCACAAAAGCAATGCACCTCGACTTCAAACTTGGCGAAAGTGGTTTTCTAATATACGGCTTATAGAGGAAGCAGTAGCACTTTGAACAAATACAAAAGACCTTTGATTTTTCTCTCACGGCATTGCTAGTGGATTGCAGAGACGCACAGAAGGCCACTGGCCAGAACGCATTTTGCGAAAAAATTAAGCCTTTTAAATGTGATCGGCAATCGGAACCTGCACGAAGTTTGTGAAATCAGCTATGGCTTTCCGTGCTGTTTGTCACATTGGCGCACTATCGTGTTTTTCCTCAATGACTGTCTTTCGTGCAACCTCACCAAAAATAAGTCACAATATCATGGATTAAATTTCCACGGGATTGCGATTGACAGGTTTGCACGAGATTATCCACTATTTTAAATCAACCCATTCTCAGCTGTGCAAGATTAACACAAGGTCGGTGTGACATGCTGTAATTAAGTATCCCTACGTGTAAGAAGATAGCCACAAACACGTGTACTGTGACACAAATTTTACTATACTATACCAATAGATTATTCTACTAGCAGATTTTCCACGCCATATAGACTGCAAAGTAGTGTATAAAATGCGAAAAAATGGTTATCGTGCAATTTTTCGTGAATGACTAAGAGCACTGTGTGGATCACAGGTCCAAGACGGGCAGAAATTTCCATTTCAATCTCTGGTCCAGAATAGATCCGTGAAGTTCGCTCGCATGTGGCTGCATGGTTCTGTACTCAGTTTTCCAAGGGCAGGCCTGTTAGCTTGAGGGCATTAAACCTGCCTGCCTAGTGGCTTACTAGATCATGCATGGACGTATCACTAGACGATGAAGGCTATTGCGTCATAAATGTTTATGTTAGTGACTTACGTCTTATTCGTTAACATTTATCGTTGCCTGATTGCCATACAAGACCCAAGGAGATCTTTATATGTGGGGTCACAGTGCAAAACAGAAATACCCATTTTGTGCCCCATATAAAATGTTGAGCAAATGTCACACCTATATGAACTAATTAGATGTTTTGGCAAGAACTGAACTTCCTTCTAACAAAAAAATACAAACACTAAGGCACATTCACCTGGGGAACTGTTTTGACTAAGACTAGAGTAAACACTGGTGAACCCTGTTGATTGTTAACTGGGCAAGTTATGTGAATTTAATCCATTAAATTCAGATGTCATTTAGTGCGCGTTCGAGCAAAACGAGCTCAACAGTTTTGAAATTCTTGTAAATATCTCAACTTGAACATGGGTATTATTGTCCTTCATACTCGGCAACGATAAATTCTTAAAGCTAGACATCTATTTCTCTCCATCTTCCCTAAGTTCTCTCGAAGTATAATTCTCCATTAAGTAATTTTGCGATCATTCCACGCTGCATATCAGGAAAATAAAATTAGTGCTAACACCAGAAAGTTAAATGTAAGCTAAATTACTACTTCAAAGGATTCACCTTGCATCACCTAGTCTGATGGCTGAGTTGCATAAATAATGTGCCGACTAATGAGTTGGGAACACTTTGTGGCCGAATCACTTTCCGGTTACTTGACCTCGTTCATAATTAAACCAATAATGTAGAAGGAAAAAAATTATCAAAGTTAAACTTACATTATTTACTTTAATAAATCCACTCACCACTCCGCAAAATGCACTTTTAATTCCATGACTTCAACAGAATTATTAGTGACATTAAGTTACAAATACTAGAGGTCTGTTGAGATCATTCGAATAAAACTCTTTTACATTTTTTCCTCATGCATACTGACTCTCGTTACTTCCACCGCTTAATACTTAGACACAAGTTACTCACTGCGCCTGTAGCAAAACACATCTTAAGCGAAAATGGTACGTATGTTGCTAGCAGTTGTTTGCCTTACTAAATTTTTATAAGAATTTAATTGTTTTCTTTTTAGGAAGATTAAATTTAGATGACTGTTCAGGGGTAAATAAATTTGACACCGATCTACGCGTACTGATGGGCATTGCAAATTCGCGCCTAGGCACAGAATCTTTACTGAGAAGCAAAAGACCGATCAGCATTTCGGCGAAAATCGAAGGCCGTAGATGAAAGACGTCGAGTGCACAAGAAACTATACAGCAATACGCCTTACATCCTAAATTGCACCGTCATGGTCTCAATTGTGAGCGTAAAGGTATGACTGGAATGCTAATTACTAGCTTTAAAATCGTCGTGAGATAATCTGTTTCCGACCTCAATCGACACATGGCAAATCCGGTAAACCGTATTCCCGACCTAGGTACCAGCTATCAGCCCAGGCACGTGTTCAGTTCCTCTGTGGTTTCTGGTTTATGTACATATGTCGAGAGTATGGTACATAGTCTTTGCCATATATATTTCATACTTTTTGTAGTACTTGTTCGCAGAAAAGACATAACGTGTTTATTCACAATAATTGATTGACTTCGACTCAAATTTTCATTTAAATTTCGGGTCTGACCCAAAAAGTAATGTCCAGAGGACTTCTGTCCATTTCCTGTGCTTAATTATTTCTGAAATTTTTACTGTTCTTTATAAAGGTTCTGAGTGGATTCGGTTTCCGCGGTCATGATTTAAGCTTTCATAAGGTAAACTTGGGATTTTTGCAGTCACTCTAGTAGCAGTTTTCATGCATTGTGCATTTCGGCCGTGATGATTGGATTGCCAAGAAGCATCCAAGGAGGGACATTTTTACAGGATGTCATGTGTCGCAATGAATACTCCAAGCTTCATTTCTGCCAACAAGTTGTACTTAATCATATTTCGATGAAATTGAAGGTTGATGTCACAACAGGAGCGCTATACGATCAACACGACGACAGTTTAAAACTTGAATGCAAATGAGCCATTCTGAGAGGCCAAAGCACAACAAGAATTTTCAAAGAAGGCACTATGTTTATTTATTTTTCATAGTAAACTAATCATTTTCAAAATGTTATTATATGCAGAACATGGCGGTGTTGAACGTGTTTAATAAAATAATGACATGCCTTAACCATTTGGACCAAATTATAGCTCCGTTAGTTGAACGTTCATCCACTTAGGATGCGTCAAAATGAATGATTACGAATACACATTTATGTGTTGCAGCATAAGGCAAGTTTTCGGGTTGCTCTCAGCTACACAGAAATGATACATAATCTATCGCAATTTAATTGCTTTAGACGGCTTGCCGAATATAAGTAAAGATGTATTCAACGAATTTGAATGCACAGGAACGTTATTTTAGCGAAAAGTACATTGAGGCAAGTTAAACAAGTACGAAACCTGGGGTGGATAAAAAAATGATTTTGGAGTTGACCAGTCAATTACTCGAGCGGCAGTATCTTATCAATAGATGTTAAGAGAACATTAGTACGTTGTCTCTGTAAAAGAAGCAATGCGCAGAAATATCCCCAAGTTAACTGCGAATAAGCCACAAGTTCTCTTTAATCTCACCGAAACACTAATTGAACCTTTTGCCGAAAAAGAAAGAAAGACATTTAAAGACAAGAAGTGCAGAAAAAGCTTAACAACTCCGTATGAACAAATAAACAACCCAGACTGAATGAGGATAACCTGCAGTTTTGCAGGGCGTAGACAGAAAACAAAAAGCACACAAAGTTACCCGCCGTTCCTTCAGTCAGCTGTGGTCCTGACCAAGAAGGCTCCAGTTAGTTTGCCATGAGGTAACACTCTAGCTCTCTCCAACTAATGTAGACAGTAGTGTTCACGGGTAAGTACGCAGACCAGGTCAATTGACTAACAGTTGTCATTTGCAAGATTCACTGACATCCCACTACCAGTCACCTTAACCTCGGGATATCCTGAAAATCTGTACCACGCGAAACTTGGCGAAGATTGCACTGAGAGTTATATCAGCTGTACTGTTTGGAATTGGAAGTTTTCTATGAGCAGACCGCTGTTATATAAAAAATCGACCCTGAAATTTCCTCCACCCTCATGTATGCATGGTTGTGCAATTTTCAGTGGATTTTCATGGTAATCGAACATTTTGGTAATGCTTTAAGGATTAACACAAATTACCCGTTATTCAAAAATCTAGGTTTCATCAAATATCCGTTTCCAAGAATCCCGTTCCATGAAGTTCAAGAATATTTAAAAGGTTTAAACATTATGCTTAGCATTTTATGCATGGCACGACTGACAGTGCTGGTTTTAGGTTAACGACTGTGTTGAGGAAGGTAACAGTAAGAGCACAGCCAAAATTGAATTCATAAGATAATACCCATGGGAAGGATATTGCCCTTGAAAATAATGATTTGTATCTAGGCAAGGTAACGAGCGTCGTATTAAACTACAAACACCGTGGATGTTTAAGTTCTCCAGTGACACCTGTTGCGAAACCATAAAGAATGAGGTAGTGGCAGTGAGCAGCTGAGTTGCAGGGAGTATCAACTATAAAATAGTATTGAACGCTAAATAGGTGACCTATCTCCCAATTTTTCGGTAATAATGGCTTCCAGTTACCGGTACTGCAAATCGCTCGCACATAGAGTGTCACTAACTTCTGTGTGCAGGTCCGAATGGAGGAATTCAACACCCAATCAGGAACCCCCAGTCTGGTGGCGTTAAAAATCGAGGCTGGGATGGTTAATTTGATTTGGTCCCAGGAACCGAAACATTCGACTGTTGAATTGGTTAGTGGGAGTTAGCCCACTGAGAGTAAGACAAATTTCAGGTAAACTACGCTTCCGCTTATGCCTCTATATGACCAGAAGGGAAGTTAGGAAATTCGAATTCCAAGTAATATTCTTCTATCGGTTCATCATTTGTCTATCAGCAGGAATTCACTTCTCATTGAAATCATGTCAGGCATGTGCTAAGACTTTTCTCCACTGCACACTTCACACAATAATAACAGCCGTCTACTACAGGGAGATTTTCATGCAGTAAACTGCATCTTAATTTCAGCACCTATCTGAATACACAGTTTAACCTAAGTGCACTCATTACAAACTTGAACGACGTCATAGTGACAAGCATGTGTCGGCTATGATGCCCCAAGTTGCGGCAGAAAATTAAGGAATTTTTACTTCGAGTCTGATAAAATTCTATAATTAACATACTGTTTTGCGAGGTTTCATTATAGGTTGATCATACGGGAAGGATTTCATGATTTTTCCCTCACAGCATTACTAATGGGTAGGCAGAAATGGCCTTAAGACAAATGGTCAGGGCACACTGTACAAGCAAAAACCTTTTGAAAGGGGTCAGCAACCAGCATCTTCGTCAAGCTTCAGTCATAAAGGCCTTTCAATGTAAATTAATGCATCCGTCCACTAATCGTGCATTTATTTAGTTACTGTCAACCATGCAAACATATTCGTAGCGTGTCTCAGTGCGATTTACGATGACATGTAAATTTCAGCGAATATGCAGTTTAATGTGTTTGTTTGACGCAGTCCCGTACTTTTAAGAAGCTCTTTTGGATTTGGCGTTTGATTCAAATCTGAGCAGTATGCTGTTATTCCAATGAATCGTCTCTTCGGGTGACGATTCCCATCGTTTATCTCTATGTGTCCACAGATATTGACAACCAAGGTTACTGTGGATCAAACGACGCACAGCCGTTGAAAATATTCGTTTATTTGTGATTAGACTCTGCCCTAATATTTGCTTGAGAATAAGCTTTTTTAAAATGAGTGGTAGGGCTTACACATTGATTTTAGTGTTTGGGTCCACGGGAAATGTTACGGAGCATGACCAAGAAGAGAGGGTAGATCAACGTTCCCAGGCGAGCAGAAATTCCCATTTCCATTTATAAATTAGGTCGCATCGGCGAGCAGTCATGCGTTTGCATATTTCTGAGCTCAGATTTCAGAGGGTGGATCCGTTATCTCGAATGCGTTGGGTGTAAAAATTAAGTAATCAATGACCCACTGGACCCCATTCAAAACCCGGATCAAGGTTATGGTTAATCATCGAACGTCAATTGTCATTTTAGTGTCCTTTACCTTTGCCCTTATCCTTTCCCCGTGACTGATTGTGCCTCACCGTGCCAGAACCCGGTTAATCTTTAGATGTGGACCTCACTGTCAAAAGAGATATGAGTATCGTGACTCCGAATTAAAATTATGGGAGAACGTCACTCTTATATGAAATAATTACTTATTCAAAGCAAGAAAAGCTGTCCTCGTTGTATAAAGGCAGCATAAAGTTCGACAAGTCATAGTCTGCAAGGGAACTGATTTCATAAGTATTCAGATGAACGTTTGTTGGTTTTTCAGGTCTGAACACCTATATAGGCTAACTGCAGGAGCCTCACCTGTACGAATGCGATATTTATTTCAGTTCAGACATCACCGACAGCCCATCCAATCACAGTGAATGTGGTACGGTCCCAATCCTTTGAAAGATAGAGATTAAAAGACCAGTATAGCAGAAATTGCATAGAAAAGCCATGTAAACAAATAAGTGATCCAGACTGCATGACTGTAAACTTTGTTTCTTTCGGCAGATAAAAAAAGCATACTAAGGTACCCACAGGCAGTCAGACATAGTCCTGACGAGGAGACCTCAACTGGACAAGGTAAGTTCACCGTGAGATGCTTGTCTAGCTCTCCACAAACTAATTAGGCAGCAGAGTTCATGGGCAAGCATATAGACCAGTTCAGTTGATTATCAGTTGTTATTTACACGAGTAAATGGTTCCAAATGAAATCAATTTCCTACCAGATAAACCTGGGAAATTCCTGAAAAGCTGTATGACGCTAAACCTGGTAAAGATCAAATTAAGTGACCGATTGCCCATGATCCCTTTCCGTGGGAAGTGTGTTTGGGAAACACCGCTGTTGTATGATAAAAACATCGTAGGGATAACTAACCCTCACAATCATAAAGTACCTGCCGTTCAAACGGCTACCTTTCGTAAAATTGGTTTTACAATAAAACAGATGTAAGTAAATTTTTATAAGAATTTGAATTATGGCACGACAATCAGTTCCACAGGCATAAGCCTAAGATTCCGGTGTTAGTTGACCTTCTATGCTCACAAAGCTACCTGTAAGAACACAAATGTGCATACAATGTGTCATTGCTCGGCACACCGCTATTCAATCTTGCTAAATAGCCGTTGCGCCAACTGCAGGCTCTCATCTCCCACACAGCCACAGTTATTCCGTTCTTGGAACAGCTTGGAAGGATGCGACTCACTGCAGACGACGCCACGGTGTTACTTTGCGCCAGCGCGCTCTTTGCTTCGAGCCCACAGGACCTGACAATCGAAATGGCAAGTGAGTTGTTCCGGATCCAGTGCAACGAAATGGTTGAGTTCGGGAAACTAAGGTGTAATTCACCTTTGAGGGCACCATTTTCAAACAGATTAGAGGATAACCAATGGGATCAGCGCTCTTGGACTTCATCGCATAGGCTAAAAATCCTCGTTTTCGCAACCTACAGACCAAAGTTTTATACTAGATACGCCAAAGATACCTTTGCCTTCGTCAAGAAGGATATGATCAGCGAGTTCCATAATGTCCTGAATTCTCTTTTTCCGGATATTCAGTGCACAATGAAGGCAGAAAGCAACAACGAATCGTCATTCCTGGACGTTGATGGCTATTGGAAACCCAATGGCATCCTAAGAACGATGGTGTATAGGAAGGTCACCAAACTGCATCAAAGCATAAGATACCGCAGCAAGCACCCATCATTTCCCAAACACAGTTGTATGCGGAATCCTTAGAGAAGGGCAGAAACGCACTACATTTAGGCGGACGAAAAAGGATAGAACTCCGCTACTTTCAGTACATTTTCATGGCCGACGGATTGTTTCGCTAATTTCATCGAGTGTGGCAGGCAGTCCAAGTCAAACCAAAGGCCGGTGACAGAGCAGCTAAAAGTCAGGCGAGCGCTTACATATGTTGGCATCGCCAATGAAGCAGGTTGCCGTCATCTAAGTATTTTGAGGATCTGCATCACCCATTGACCGAAGTCGACCATTTGACATCTTTTCATGAGATATAAAACTCCCCTGGTACAATACAAAATGACAAACGTCATCCACTGGGTCTAGTGTAACTCCTGTGAAGTTAAATACAACGTGGAGACCGATTAACTATTAAAAGCTCATATTAAGGGCACATGTGGCCAACCAAGATAATTAACCCATTTCTCTAGTGGCGGAAAATTACACAGACGTCCGCCACCCAGAATTCCGAAATCCTTGGTCGAGGAAATGACCGCGTAGCCTGGGGAACAATCTAGGCCCAGCACAAGGAGATGGTTTCCATCAACTACTGTGTCATTCTTCTGACAGCTTGTCACTCTCTCCAGACCCAACTCAAATAACGAAAGGGCAAGCTAGAGCCCAATTTTAAGCTAAAAATAAGCGAACCCATGACGGACACGTACGTAGTCACATGACAATCCATACCCGACGATAGTGCAGTCATCACTATTGTTGCATCAGCTACTGCTCTGAAAAACAAAGAGAAATACTGTCAGATGGGGCGGCAACCAAGATCAGTGTGAGTGGGGATGATGACTGTTAAAGTTCAAACATCGACCCCTGCCCCTCCCACTCCGACAACAGGCATGCAGATTGACAACCGTCGGCCTTCTTTACTTCTTCCTCGATGATTATAAGATTATCCTTGTGCATATGCGGGCGATCAATGCTTGACAGGAAGCATCGCCCACTTCCTCAATGGGAGGCCTGACAGTGAACCAGTCGACTATCCCGTTATTCCTTCAGTGTGCAATGCCAAGACAAACCTAGGTAACTCACGCTCTGTTACCAAAGCCGTCGTCCACTATCAATAGATTGAAGCATGCTACAATACTTAACTCTGGGAATGGAAGATTGACTGCCTTTGAAACGCCCGGGAAATTTATGCGTGTAGTCTGTAATTGTCTCTGTCTCCTCACATTTACATGTATCAAAATACGAGTTTATCGATAAATTTATTTAGAACGAGGTAAAACTCTTTAGGAACTAATAAAACTTTTATGCAGTAAATTTTTGATATTGATCCACAGTTCACCGGCAGACTACGTGGGTGGTAAAAAAACATTTGACTAATTAACCATGTCTTACGAAGTATTCTGTGGTTGGCCGAGGTTTACACCAATGCATGTGAATTGCAGCTCGTAATCACTTCGGCTTTGGCTGTGTTCGTCCATGAGTATTTTATATATGACACCTAAAATGACAGGCCTTTGAATTTATGACTCACCTGGGCGAGTGGCCTCTAGGAATTATTTGTTTTTCCTTAGTGGATGTTCGTCAACATTCCGAGTGTTCTCCCTTCGTAACTTTTTTGCCGTGTGCACAGCTACCTGCGATATATTTTTCGTGCCCTCTCACCGCTAAACCATGCTCATTCATAGGTTTCGAGACTGACTTCCCATCTCAGTTTTTCAATTTCCTCAGAAACTAATCGCTAACTTGAACTTGGGGAAAGTTTAAGCCCCATTGTTGAGCTGAACACTTCACAGCTGTATCAAGCAGTGGCAGAATGGCGGTTTTTAGCCATAACTGTGCTGTCGGTATAAAAATCACGCAGCAGATCCTACAGTTTGACCGCAATAGACAGAATCACAATCGGTACGTGGGATTTTGTAGACAACACCTTTCCTATCGAGTTAGCAAACCCTGCCCTTGAGTTGTAAAAGCTCCGGTGGAAGGTTATTGCCAGTTGGTGTGCTATTTGTACCTGATGTTTTATCTGCTGTCCTTCAACACGCTCAGATAACCTTTTTACGTGAAGAAAAATTAGTCAGTTTATTATTTTTGGCGTCTAGGCAGCCGTATTAAGGTCTACGGCTGGAACGGGATGAAGAAAAAACAAGGTATATTTGTATTTCACGTTGATGTGCAAGCACCTGAATCACATGGCTTCTCCAATTACCTGAGCCCCAAAGAATTGATTTCCTTTTAAAGGTACACTGCTGTGATTTTTGACCGTATACGTTTCAATTCTACAAAAGAATGCTTAAAATACTTCGTGGTCGCAGATTAACAATTTAGTGGGCCATGGAATGATATCTATATGGAAATGAAAACAAGTAAAACAGCTGCTTCATGATAATACACAGTCCCTCTCTGTCAGTTACCACTGTGTGCTTTCGTTGTCAGTGAAAACAATTAACTTCAGCACTTCCGAGGCCTTCTCGTCGAGGTCCAGTTGGTGGTGAATCCTTGTCGCCTGCACATCGACCTTCCCGTCGGAAATGAAGTGCCTGTAATGATATAACTGTTGATATTGGAGAATTTGAGAGCGTCCAAGGCAATTACTTTTTTTAATTTTGCATGTGCAATATGACTACATCGACGGAACATAGAGGTAAATAAGATGGATATCGTCGGAAACGACGGTCAAACTCGTGTATGCGCCTGTGACTGCATTTACTAATGTGGTGCCCACAGGAAAGCGGGTGAGGCATTGTAGGAAGACCGAACGATGATTTGAATTAGTTCAGGTTTTTCCTCTCTGCATTCCCAGGCCCCCTGTCGAAACAGTGCGTGACAATAATTGATGGTGAAACAGGCGTTGGCTCGGCGATAGCTTAACTTCAGTAGCGCTTTCCTACTGGTTTTCGACAAAACAGTTTGAAAGCGTCGGCGTTTACGTTATGTTGGATCGCTTAGACGTGACGACTTAACTTTTAGTAGCACAAACCTCTTAGCCTGAAAGAGACGCAGTTAAGTGATGATTTGATCGTCTGCTACATGAAGTATTACTGAAAACGCCTGCTTTCGTCTCTACTACATGGCACCTAGTGACTTACAGGTGGTTTATATTGTGAACGATGGCTGTTGCCGTCGTATATTTTGGGAAAATTAGTCACTTTATGTAAAGTAGTCACTATAACCTTTTTAAACATTGTTGTCAGAATAAATTTTAACGTGTACAGTGCTCATATACAAGAGTGGGATTACTGTACGCGTGATCTTGTGTCCTTAAAGCTTCTACAATCACTCCATATTTGCTTGCCAATAATGATGGGTACTTGGAAATGAGGTTTTTATCTTTTATTAACAAACTGAAACTTTTTCACGATAGAAACAGAAACCAGAACCAGAGACAGAAAAGGTAAACCTTGGACATTCGATTATATACATTCCGAAATGCGTCTGATGTCTGAACTTGAGAGGAAGCAGACGGTATTATTAAAGTGCAGCTCAAGTCTGCCTTTTTATTAATGAAATAAAGCAATTAACTATTTTCCCGCCTCCTGCACCTCATTTCTCTATACGATATGGGAAAAAAATCTCGATCAGTCTATCGGGACATGCCAGAATCCTAAAGCTATCCCCCAGTTTTGTCGCCCTTTGATTCCTTGACACGATGAAGTATTAATATTTCTTATTCCAGGGCATCTATGCTGACATTTCGTAGGCCAAATGTGTTCTACCGAATGTACTAAAGATCCGCGCGAACAGCTTAAAGGAAAAAAGACAATAGTTTATCTAATCCAGTAAATGGACTAACGGACTTACGGACGGCCCTTTAACAATGTTTTGAGGGCAGTACATTTGAAGCTGTTCAGATACCAAGATGTTTGTCCTTATCCATTTCTTTTCGGTTAATCCCATTCATACAGTACTGATATGTTGGCAAATGCGTACAACCAGCTTCTGAGTTTCAAACAACGCATTTGGTTAAAGCAAACGTCAGAAGGCACGTTGTGGACCAGGCAGTCCGTTTGTCAACATTTTCTTGCAGTTTTTATGTATCGTCAGCATAGCTCCTATTTTCCAAATTTTTATCACATCTTCTTAGTCTATTAAACCCAGGTTACAAATCTCCCGTTGTCGTATTTATTCCTGCAAGCAGACGATACTCCCCATTAATCAAAAACCCTTCCACTAAGCGAAATATTGCCTTACAAATGTCTGATTATTAAATCTTGCAATAATTGCAACTGTTGGTTAGAATATTTGTAGATTTCAAAGTGAATTATCCAACGCTAGTAAGATTGGTAGGAAATTCCATAAATTATTGGTATAGTGTTGACCTACTCATTTGTGTGAATAGAGTTCAGGCCTCAGTCCGTCATTTTTTCCAGGTGATGCCTATCAGATGGTGTGGGAATGTAGATTTTTATTATTTTGCAGTAAAATATTTTTGATCTGAGACGACAACGACACCGGAAAATTTAAACGTTTGCAGAGTTGTGTGATCTTAAAAATAAAATACCTGCACATGCTCATAAGTTAGTCATCTAAAATTTCCATTGCAATAGCATTGTCCTCCGATTTTGCCCTTCTCTAAAGTATTTACTCCTGTAGCACTTTTCGGTTGCACGGAATTGGATCTGAGGTTAGGTTCTTGCGTGGAGATCGGGAAATTATCTTTTAAAGTAATATCTTTCAGACTGCCTGTCACTTGGGTGTAGCCAGAACCAGCCCTCCAACTTCAGTCAAGATACATACGGACAAACCAAACGTACGAAAAATATCCTTTTAAAGCCTCAGTGGATCTTTGGAATGATCACCTTCCCATTATTCCTGAAAATCACGTCTCCACGCTTGTTCGACAAGGTAGACGAACTTAGAAACTTTGTTGATAAAATTGAACCAGACAAAATGGCTTTCACTGAACCGTTAAAAGGTCCTTACCTCACTCGTTTTATGCTTTCTCCCTGACTCGGAGGAAGGACCATCGGGAATTTAAGGAATCATTATGTCTCCTTATACCACCAGTCATTCAATCGATGGAAGTCATTTGGAAGTACACAGTCGATAATGCTCCCGTTTCGTTGGATACTTAGCATCATCAGTATTCAATTCTGGATCCTTAGATTCCGAGGCCTTAACTTCATTGACGCATTTTCAAGAGATTTTGTTTTATACGCCTAAGTAATCAAGAACGAACCATTTCGACGTTTCATTACCTCATTCTGAAATGCTACTGTAGTGTTAGCGTACTCTACCTCCCTAACTTATTTTCCTAAGCATTATTTCTCCTACCCTCTTTCCGAAAATGAAGGCCTTTTGAACTCTGCTTCCATTTTCAAGGTAGGAGTTTCTTTACTTGCCTTTTTTCTAGTTCAAAATTAATTTCAAATAATCTCTAACTATCGCCCTAACAAGACACGTTCTGCCTACATTATTACATATTTTTACATTTTATCTGAACACATTGTCATAATTTATTTCGATTCTAATGTTTGCTTTGACAGTTCCTTCCCGGCGCTTAATAAGTATTAATTTTTAAAAAAATAGACCATACCGAAATATCACTTAGAGGATACCAACACCTCAGGAGAGATAGACTAAGTAGAGGAGAAGGAGGAGGAGTCATAGTTTATGATACTCGCAAACTGACCGCTAGGGCTGACGTTTATCTTTTAGTATGGGATGTGCAACTCTTAAGCATCAATATATCTGCTAAGTATTCCAGACAACTGATGACATCGATTACGTACCGTTCGCTATATCAGACTTCCGAGCAGGATCTCATTCTCATAACGGAACTTTACAAAGCCAGCAAGAAGAATGATGTCCTTATCACTGGGGAATTTAACGCTCCTGATATTGACTGGAAAACATGGACTGCGCAGTTACTGTCAGATAAATTCCACCACAAACTAATACAAAGTGCAACAGATAAACTCCTCGGTCAGAACGTCACTTTTGGAACACGGACGAGGGCAGGAAAAACAGTCAAACTGTATTGACCTGATTTTTGCCCGAGAGGAGGTGAGTGCGTTAGACCTACAGGATCGACCGCCAGTAGTTTCGAGCGACCACATTACGCTGTAATTCGAGTAGTCAATGTTTTCTGAACCAAATTTGTCAAATGGGTGGAAAGAAACATTTGAAAGGGGGACTACTCACTTATGAGAAGACAAATCTCAGAGGTATCCTGGGAAACAGAACTACATGGTGGAGCCAATAACGATTGGACGACTTTTATTATTGAAAAGGATTGTTTACCTCAACTGTCCTCTCAGAAGAAAGACAACACAAACAGCCCAAAGTGGATGAACTCTAACTTTTGGGCCTCTTTCAAAAAATAAATCGCTTCTGGAGGCGTTACAGACAAACCGGCTCCGATGACCGATAGTTCGACCGCCGATTTCGACGATGACCACTTATGGGAATATAAGCAGGAACGCAACATTTTTAAACGCGAGGCTGCTAAGCTGAAAAAGAAGGTCAAACTGAACAAACTGCAAAAATCATTGTTACTCCACAAAATGCTATATGGCACCATACGGAGTACAAAGAGAACTCAGGAAATGATTCCTGCCCTGAGGTTTGCAGACGGAAAACTGGAGACTGACGACTAAATTAAAGCATCCCTTCTTTCTAAATTCTTTCAGACAGTCATCGCCCGAGAGCTTATAATTTTGCTGCTTTTCCACCCGTTTGTCAACCAATGTTTACCCCTCCTTTCTCCTCCTCCTCCTCCTCATCCACAATAGAGGACGTAGACCTATACTTCTCACCAACTATAGTAAGAACCGAATTATTCTGTATAAAGCCTGCCAGGTCACATGGACTCGATAGAATTTCTGCATTAGCACTTAGAAAACTTGCGGGCGAACAGTGAATCCCACTGTCCAACATATTCGAAAAGTCCTTTGAATACTGCGAACTCCCGGAAGAATAGAAGTGTGCATTCATTGCCCCTATCTATAAAGAAGGTTCATGACTGGACTGTGCAAATGAGCACCCTATAATTTTAACTTTCATAACGTGTAAAATAATGGAGTGTATTATCAAGAGGCATTTAATGCGCTATCTGGAAAACAACCAAATCCTATGCGATGTCCAACATGGCTTCCGTCAAGGACGTTCCTGTCTCACGAGTGCCCTTCAGTCGCACGAGAAATGGACAAAGACCACAGTAAGTGTCATCCAGTAGATGTTGCATTTTTTGACTTCAAGATGGCCTTGAATATTGTACCACACGGGCTTCTTTTACAGAATATTTGGAACGTCGGAATTCAAGGAAAACTTTTCAATTGGATCAAGCGTTTCTTGTCTTTCAGAGTACAGAGAATTGTTGTTGGTAACTCTAGCTCGGAATTGGCAAAAGTAGAAAGTGGTGTTCCACAGGGTTCTGTTACAATTGAAAATCGACAAACTAAGTTCCTGGTTGGCCAGGTGGCTTCTTAAGTTTAAGGCATCCAAGTTTGTGATCCTACATATAAGCGCCGGTCGAAAAGTATCTCAGAAATACCATTGCTTTACTAATGGCACTGTATATATAGAGGAGGAAACACACAACGATCTGGGCATGTGGACAACTGCGAATTTGATTCCCCCAGAACACTGTAATAAAGCAGTCCAGAAGGCAATATGTACACTGCATTAGATCAGACTGCGTTCAAAATATTTCGCCCTGATCTCTTCGGAAAAGTCTTTGACTTCTTCGTGAGACCATATTTAGATTACAGAATACCAGCCTGGATACTATTTATCAAGAAAGATGTTGACCTCCCCGAATTAATGCAACGGAGAGCAACGAAGATGGTCGACATTCCTAAGGCGTTACCGTACCAAGAGGGATTGAAAAAGCTTGACTTATTTCCTCTTTCTTATAGGCACTTACGGTGTAGCCTGCTCTAGACATTCCGGATTATTCGGGGCCATGATTCCTCCCTGAAGGAGGAGGATTTATTCGATCAACCAGGAACATCATTGAAAAAAGGAAAAATAGGAGCGGTAGAAGCACGCTACCTTGAATAACTCCACTCATCACATGTGTGGAAATCTTAGCTCATTGTGTGCGAGCATCCAAATAGGAGGATATTACTTTCAGAAGCTTCTTACCTATGCCGACGGCTTAAAGTTTCAGCAGGAGGAGATCATGGTCAACATGCTCAAAAGCCTTAGTGAAATCGAAATAAACTGTGAAAAGGGCAAAACCACCATCTCTAGTTTGAAGCACAAGTTCAAAGAGAGAGAACTGGGAGGTGTCACAAGGTCTTTTCTCGAGGAACCCATGCTGATTCGCATTAAGCAGGTTGTTCTTTGCTAGGTGACGCATTATCTTTTCTTTGATCAAGGTCTCCAAGATCTTCGAGGCTGAGCAAAGTGTATTTATCGGCCTAAAGTAATCTAATGACGTGGATCAGCCGTGTTTTGGTAAAAGCAGCATGTGCGATTCCTTCCATTTAATAGCGAAGGTTTCGCTTTCAAGAGCAAGATTAAATACCGTACACAGACGGGACGGAAATATATCATTTGCATCAGCTTTTAGAAGGCTGACCGAGACACCACCTGGTCCAGGACTGTAAGATTTACGAAAACGCAAATGGCTACGGTCACGTTCCAGAGGGTAATGTATGGTTTTGAGGATGGTTCCGGTCTAAATCCGGATGTTCGGAAAGGGAGCGACCGAACGTTCACTAAAAGTTTTAGACAAGATAGCATTTAAGCTATCAGCCGTCAATCTAGCGTCAGCTATGGGGTTTCCTAAGGCGTCTCAAAGTATGGGGCGCTGTATTTTTCTCTGCATTTTTACTGTGCGTATCAATATAGGCCATGGCCACCATCGTCGGGGTTGCAAAAAAGAGGAACGAATCAGGTTTGTCATCAGCTCGCAATGATAGTTGAAAAGAGGAGGGTACGAAACGCTGATAATGTAAAAATATTTAGAATTCAATGTAATATCAAGGGAACCACCTCAAATACCATAATCACCCTTTTCAAAGGTCGAAATTTTTGAGTTTGCGAACGACAATAAGGACTTTGTATCTTCGGAAGTTCAATGTTAACATAATTTGGTTTTGAAAACCGCTAATGTAGACGACAACCTACTTTCAAGTGGAAAATAATTCCAGATAAAAGCATATTTGGAGGCAAAAAACTAAAAACGGTTATTTGTGGAGCTAAGGGGTGGTTAATGAACATTGAGGAATTACGAGTGGCATAAGTTTGATTGACCGGAGGGAAGGCGTTAATTCGTGGTGTTAATGCGAAACCGGAAGCAGAGAATGTCTTTGAGTCTTCTAACCCACAGAAATTTAATGTTCGCTAACGGACATCTATGCATATAAGAGTAAATAACAAAAATAAGAAATCTAATTGCCCCACTTCGCATAATCTTCCAGGTAGAAAGCCATGTTTGCCTGTCGCTTAGACCCTTATTTTCAGGCAGAAATCGAGAATTTGATTATAATTTTTTTTTATAAGTTTTGCTAGAACCGGAGTTTAGGAACACCTCGATAATTCTTTACGTCTGAACGAGATCCCAACTTGAAGATAGGATGAAGAATATATGCTTTCCATGAGTCAGTAAAGAATAAGTTTGAAAGATAATCTGAGACTATATGGCTAAGCGATCGGGGAAGCTCGACCCTACCTTGATAACTGAGTTTGGAATACCGTCAGTTCCCGAAGAGTGCATGATTTTTAGACGAATTATTTGCTAACGAATTAATTCGAAGGAAAAACCAATTGTGCTGATAACATTGAATGAGGATGCTTGAAACGTCAGAACCGGTTCAAATTCCGTCGAAAGATGTCGAGCAAAGAAAGCAGTAAAAAATTCAGCCTTGTCAGAGTCCTCGGGAACAAAGTTTTTATCTCCATTTTGTAATGGAGCAATTTCATAACCTCATCTAAAGGGGGACTGACGACGGAACAGTTGAGCAACAGCTTTTGCAGAGTTTATCGCAATGATTGCACAAAATTCCCTTTCTCTGTCACGTGCAAGACGAATTTTAGAGGGTGATTTGAAAAGTTCTGCGATCCTTCGATGCACAGATAACGAACTAGTGGACTGATATTTCAACTGCTCCCTCAATTTCTTTAGTCTTGGCAACTGAATTTTAGGAACGGTGGATTCCGAAGTGTGGTGCTTAGCCATTTACGTTAGCACAAATTTCAAGATGTTATTTGAAACTAAAGACCTAAAGTTTCAAAAGTTTACTGCATCTTTCATGGAGGAGAGATGCTGCCAGTCCAATGACTCAAAAATAATTGTTAATTAAGTTAATATCTGTGAGTTCAATAGCATGATAGGTACAAATGGTGCTAGTCTTTTTCGAAGAGACAGTCGGAAGGCAAAAGTAAATTAATATATTGTCACTTTGGAATAGGCCCCGCTTAAAATCAACAAAGAGGGATTAATGTCGTTGGTGAAAATCAGGTCTCAAATATGCTTGTCTCTCATTGAAGAACGGGCCAGCTGAGACAAATTAGAAAAACTAATGTTACCTAGGAAAGGCTGAACTCTGGGTGGACAAAAGTTTGAAATCCAGTCAATTTCAGGAAAATTAAAATCTTCAATGATTATTTAATGTCAAAAGTGGACTCTGAAACCAACTAAAAAATTTCACAATGTTTTGAATCATCATCGGGTGATGCATGAGGCGGGTTTTTTAGGCGTACGAAAATCGCCTTTTGTCGGGGCAACAGGATAAAAGATGTGAACCAATAATCAACAGAGTATCACGTGGCCTCAGATTCAAAGGGAAGTGTTTAAATGAAGCTATAATATAGAGAAAACAACCACCACCACGCTTACTAATGTGGTCTTGATGGTAGAGATCATACTCGTCTATGATAAGCAAAGAGTCAGGAATTAAGAGATTGGTCCGAGGTTCAGTTACACATAAAACATCGGGCATCAACTCGAAAAAAATGGCTCTAGGTTTGACTCTCTAATTTATAACAGACCTAGCATTAAGCAATAGGATATCCAGCGTGGTTAGAGTAGCCAACTAGGGTTATCGTTAAAAAGAAAAAAATTGGAAGTGGGTAATAAAGTTGGAAGTTATTTTTAATTGGAGAGTAAATACCCATTGCACTAGAACCATATAATTGTGAGTTATTGTTGTTTGGAGAGGAACTACCAACAGCGCCAGCACTATTGTCATAGGGAATGTCAGGAACAAAAGACTGAGAGGGATATCTAAAAGAGGAAGGGGTTTAACTTTCCGATATTGAAGCATTAAATTCAATTCAATTCAATTCAATTTATTGAGGGAAATAGGCAGGGGCCTTTGAGTACCCTATTTGTAACGTAAAATTAAGTGCGGTATACAGAGAAACCGTGTGGGTTGCCAAGGTACAAAAGGCAGTCATAAAATTTGACAAGTGGTGCACGACTCTCGAGGGGGGTTAAAACCTGGATCAGCCTGTTGGTAGTTAAAACGGAAGGGGAGACTAGTGTGAGAGGGAAAGCAGCTATAAGTATTAAGAGGTGGGAAACCGGGTCTACTATAGCGATTAGCATGGTTAGGGTTATTTGCCTGTTTTAGATGATTGGTTGGTTTTGGAGAAGGCAGCATGCAATTAATAGGCCTGCACTGCCTTGCTTTTGGGTCTTGGTTAGGTTAACGTCATTCTGACCACCTTTATTAGGTGGTATAAGTGGGGGTATAAGATGAACCTTTGGGGTTCAGGGACGAGCTAGTTTTTGGAGCTTTAAATTGAGATGCGAGCGGATTTTGTATTTAAAACACGCTATTTTTGCTAATTTTACTATATGACTCGGGAACTTTCACAGGGAGGCATGTAGAACTGCGTTTAAATGGGGAACCTCGGTCATTAAAGGTGGGCTTGCGACAAGGGCTTAAAGCACCGGAAATTGAATACATAGGCCATGGGGCAGAGGGCGTTGTTGGTTAGTTGGAACCGAACAAGAAGGTGAAGTGGAGGGGCTTTCCGAACTGGACATCTGAGGAGATGGATAAACTGGTGCGTTGAGATAAGTAGAATGACGTCCAGACTTGTGAACAATAGGCTGGGAAGTCGATGATAGATTTGACAGGTGAGACCCATTTTGTCGACCTATTGATGTAAGATCTCGTCAAAGGAAACAGTTTGTCATTTCCAAATAGCGAGAACTGTGATCTCGTTGAGGAGAGATTGAGTCCACCTCGATTGTTGATAACAACTTAACTAAGATAAGAGGGTTCTTGCTATGGAAAGAGAGGAGTTTTGCTTCCACTCTTTTGTATTTGAAACCGCTCGAGTACAGAAAGTCCATAGCAATCTCAACTGGACATTTGTGTTTGGGAGCATTTTTTCTAAGAAAATTATGATTTCGTTTCTGTATGTCAAAAGCCTCGCTGGAAAACAAGCGAACAAGTGCATCGAGACGTATGCAGTCCTGAGAGGGAACATCATATATGTTACTATCGAACAGGTTACCAAGCATAGATAGAACATATCCAAACATTATCATGAAATCAGTGCAGTTATGTAAAGCGGACGGATCAAGCTTTTCACAGGATTTGCGTATTTACGTCACTGTCTTGATGACTAATTATACTAAAACAACACTTGGGTCCAGAGGTAGGTAGCTTACGACGAGTTAAGGTTGTTGTTTTTATCTTTTGTCCAAAAAATGATTGCAATCTACGCAGGATAAAATTTACGCCGATATAGATTTCCAACTGGTTTACATATCGACAATAAAATGTTTACTGCAACCAACTTAATGTTGGAAATTAAATTTTTGAAAATTTCCACTTTAGTCATATGTTTGTGCTTTAGAATCCTCCTTATTTAAGTGGATTTATAATAAGCCTTATTTCATGTACCTGAAATAAGGCTTTGTCGGGTGAAGCAGTATGAGACTGTATATTTCCACCTATTGTTTAATAAAACAACTGCGGGTATTTCCACAAACAAAGAAATCCGTTCAAAAATTGAAAACGAGAAATGAGGCTATACCAGTGGAAAGAGTGTGAGACTGTATATTTCAACCTATTGTTAAAGACAACCACCACAGGTATGTGCTGTTTATTAAGGAACTTGAAATAAAAAGATTCATCAACAATAAAAACTAAAAAACGTCCGCAAGGAATAGATAAATACTATCAAAATTTTAGATTTCACTTAGCTTTCGAAAACCAACCTTCGCGCCCTGACCTTGAACACTTATCCATCAGGTTAAGTTGATAGAGGAGGCCCTGACCGCTACAACCTTCTAGTCTGGTTCTGTAGAAGGAGATAACAAGTGGGAAGCCAGGTGGAAGGATAGTTTATTCTGTACATAACTATCGCAGAAGCGGCTGGGGTAAGTTTTCTACCGGACGAGGGCCCGTCCAACCGCCGCGGCTGCGACGTTCCCTAGTGCGTGAGACCGTGCGGTCGTCACAGGGCATCAAGCTAGGTCAGATATGAGTCAGCCTTCAAGATGCTTGGCTGTTGTGGACAGCCAGGTTTATCGAGGAACAAACAGTCACTGGTGCGCACGTGCTTGTAGATATGAGAGATTCAGCGTTCAACATGCGCACGGTGTTGGATCACTATACATTTGCCTGTAAACTGACAGAAGCTCGATGGCAACCCTTTAGGTAACGGTTCACCTATTTCGGCACCAGCAGCGTTTTATTTAGCACCAGCAACACTCCGTCTCAACGTAATAGTCTGGAACCAGACTGAGCACATTGGGATTATCTGCTCTCTAACTGCGACTATTTCGACCTCAATACCACCTCACAGTTACCATCTCCGGCGTTACCACTGAAACCGTACGTGCAAAATTACTTTCTATGTCTTTGGAATTTTCTTCTCTAGGGGGAATTGCTCAGAAATCGTGTTTTGAGCAAATTTTGTTTTTCCAGCGAATTCTAACGGACTACAAAACTGATTTCTGCGCAAATAACAGCCTAGCCAGTCAAGGTGTCAACGTTGTGCAATGTCAAATGTTATCCAGACTCCTCGAGACCTGAAAAACAGCTGGTCATTTTAAAAGATCATTCATACGTTTTATCAATTTCTTTTGGTTAACTGTAAAATGACAGACGTACTCATTCGTTTGAAATACTCATCAAACTTCACAATTGATGGACAGGCAAATTTTGACGACAATAACACGTAATGCAGCGGAACTTCTTTAAAAGGAAAGCCGTGCAATATTGCCTGCACTTCCAAGATTTTTGCTCGTGCACTTACTCTCTGCAGCCCACGATCGGCAAAACGAGCCAAAAGCGTACTTACTACAAAAAGTGCTGGTTACGAAGATGAAGCTTGCGTTAGCTGTTTCCATATACCGATTTAGCTCAAAAGATTGGACGACGAGCTTGGAAATTCAAGGAAACTCCTGAAGCAGAATATTGACAGACAGAAAGAAATTACTTGCGTTAGAGCAAAAAAAGCAAAGCGCAAAATGCAACTAATTCAAGATAGTACCGTCTTAGTAGCTTCTGAATTCATGGGGTGCAACCCAGTAAATACCGAAATTGATAATAGTTATATCAGGACAAGTTCAACAATGCCTCTTCCAAAAGCAGTCCCGACTTCAGACTCAACGTCTGTCAGTCATCGCAGCAGTTCTTAAGAGCCCTGAGTTTCAAGCGAAAATACCAACGAGTGACAAAAGATAATTGGAAAACACCATAACAGGCGTATAAATAAATAAATAAATTGTATAATTAAGGCCCAGAGGGCCATTCATTACAAACTTAGTATCGCGGTATAAATAAATATAAAGTGAATAATTGCTGCACTATGTGAGCAGCCATATGAACATCAGAAAGGAGTGATATGGTAGGAATATCCGATTTAGAACGATTTACAATTTTTAAAACAATATTCAACAATCTTTGACATATACGGTGAACAAGAAAAGAAGCACCGAAAAAACTCCTACGATTAAATCGGAGGTAGAGTTCGGCAAGCCTCCCATTTAAAAAAAAACTAGGATAAAAAAACTGCTTTACTAAAAAATTAAAAGTTAAATGCAATGCGATAGTATTGTGATGTTGCTGATAACGTACGAGGGTTCGGAACGCTCCTTGTCGGGTGAGAGATAATATAGCAGTCAGATCTACTGTTTATAACCATCAGCGGATTTGAGAGAGGAGGATTTTATCGTGGATATAAGGGTCGAAACGAAGAGGGGAAAGTAGAGGTTAGGAGATCATCATAGAGATGCGACCTTGCTGACTGAATAGTCCACCAACAATGAGGCGAAACCATCAGAACCCGGCTCGATTGACAACTGAACCTGGAGACCATCGTCGGGGTTGCAAAAGCAAAGGAAAGTATCAAGGTCGTCAAGAGTTGGCGATGCTAGTTTAAAAGGAGGGGAAGAAAAAGTGAATGCAAATACTGACTGCAGAGGATGATGGAAATATTTTCAGAGACCAATATAATATCAAAACTTAGAAATGGTTAGTTTTCGAGCTAAGCGGTGGTGAAATGATCATGAAGGAATTACGAGTGGCATAGGGTCGATCTACCGGAGAGAGCGTTAATTCGTGGGAGATTTGGGCTAGAGTCAACGCGAAATAGGAAGTAGAGACCGGCTTCGAGTATTCTAAACGACATAAATTTAAAGTTTGCTTACTGACATCTATCCGTTTTAGAGATACTGGATCCAGGAAGAGGAGAAAGTCTTCGAGTAAAAGCTCTCTGAACTTTTTCAATCTAACTGCGGTCAGAGGCGTCAGCCTAAAGTTTGGACAGCAGTATTCTAGGATAGGAAGAACAAACATGCGGTAGGGGTTAAACTTTATTTCCGTAAGGAAAAAAGTATGTGATATAAAACCACATATCTGTGCAGCCTTTGCAGAAATTCGATCTGCATGAGGTGATAATGCTAGCTTTTTCGTAAAACTTAGACCTAAGTTTCTTATGGTAAATCGTTCTAAAAATGTACTATTTTGAAATACTAGGGGGTCCAGGAAGCTTGGTGGGGCCAAAACACATTAAACTACTCTTGGATGGAGAAAATTCCATCTGCCAACTAGAGCTCCTTCGTGAGAGCATAAGAAGATCAGTGTTGATTTTATCCACGCAACTATTGACAGTGTCTTTAGAAAATGAATAAGTGCATATGAGATCGTCAGTGTAAACGAAATGTTGTGAATTTGTGAGTAACGTTTTAATTTCGTTTATGTACAGAATGAGGACGAGGGGACATGGAACTATGGCACTTAAAACGCCACTCGTGATCGGCTGAGGCGTCGAGTAGATATTACCTACTAAGACCTTCTGGCTGCGGTTAGACAAGTAGGAACCAATGAAGTCAAGGAGAGGGGGCCGGTTGCCGAGGGCTTCCAGCTTCACCAGAAGACGTCTGTGTTGTACCTTGCAAAGGCTTTGCTCAGGTCAAAGTAGATCACAACCACAAACTGCTGCCCATTACGAAGGGAAGTGACGAGGCTTAGCAAAGCTAAGTTACACACTTCGCATGATCTCCCAGGTAGAAAACCATATTGCGAGTATCTTGTGGGCTTATTTTTTAGGTAAAACGAAAATTCGATTATAATAATTGTTTCAAGAAGTTTTGCTAGAGCCGGCGTTTTGTGAATGCCTCGATAATTATTTACGCCCGAACGAGATCCTGACTTGAAGACAGGAAGAATAATAGATGTCTTCAATGAGTCAGGAAAGAATCCGTTTTAAATATAAACTGAGAATATATGGCTTAACAATCGGGGGAAGCTCGGCACTCTCTTAATAACTGAGTTTCGAATACCGTCAGTACCCAAAGAGTCAAGTTTTTTAGACGCATAATTTGCTTACGAATTACTTCTAAGGAAAAAGCAATGGTGCTGATAACATTGAATGAGGATGCCTGAAACTTCGGAACCGGTTCAGATTCCATCGTAAGATGATTTGCAAAGAACACACTAAACAATTCTGCCTTTTCAGAGTCTTCGAGAACGCATTTCTTAGCTTCATTTAGTAATGAAGGAATTGCATAACCTCGTTTAGAGGAGGATCGACGGCGGAACACTTCAGCAACAGATTTTGCAGAGTTTGGCTCACTGAGTGCGCAATATTCCCTCTGTCTGTCACGTGCACGACGAATTTTAGAGGCTAATTCAAAAATCTCTGCGATCCTTAGATGTACAGATAACGAACTACTATATTTATCTTTTAACTGCTTCCTCAATTTCTTGATCTTGGCAAAAGAAAGTAAGGGACGGTGGATTCCAAAGCTTAGGTCGTGACAATTTTGGTTGGCACAAATTCCAGGATGTTATTTGAAACGACTGACATGAAGTCAGATAGACTTTCCGCGTCGTTCATAGAGGAGAGATTCTGCAAGTCCAATGAGTCCAAAAAGTTATTAATTAAGCTCATATCTGTGAGGACAAAAGCATGGTAGGTACGAGAGGCACTAGCCTTTATTGATGAGACATTTGGTAAGCAACAGTGAATTAATGTATGGTCACTTTGGAAGAGGCCCTGCTTAAAATCAACGAAGATGGGAGCAATGTCGTTTGTGAAAATCAAGTCTACAATATGCTTGTCTCTCGTTGAAGAACTAACAAGCTGGGACCAATTAGAAAAATTAATGGTATCGAGGAAAGGCTGAAATCTTGGTGGACAAAAGTTTAAAATCCAGTCAATTTCAGGAAAATTAAAATCCCCAGCGATAATTGTAATGTTAAAATTGAACTCCGAAACCAATTTAAAAATGTTACAACGTTTTGCATCATCCTAAGAAGATGAATTAGTGGGTTGTAAATACATCCGAGAATCGCATTTTGCCAGGGCGACAGGATAATGAATGCGAATCAGTGGAAGGTTGAGTGGAGGGACTGACCGAACTGGACATCTGAGGAGATGAAATAACCTATAAATTGTGGCTAGTGGAAATACGACCAGACTTCTGAAGTTGAGAAGTTGATGATAGGGAGGACCCATTTGTTCACTTCATTGGTATGAGATCTCGACAAAGGAAACATTTTGTCTTTTCCAAATAGCGAGAAGTGTGACCTCGTTGAGTAAAGATTGAGTCCACCTCAACTATTGAAAACAATTTAACTAATATAGGAGGATTCTTGATACGCGAAGAGAGGCGTTTTGCTTCCACTATTTTGTAGTTGAAACCTCCTGAGTACAAACAGTCCATATCAATTCAACTGGGCGTCTGTGTATGGGAGCATTTTTTAGGAGAAAATTATGATTACGTTTCTGTCTGTCAAAAGCCTCGCTGCCGACCAAGTGAAAAAGTAATTCGAGACGTCTGCAATCCTGAGAGGGAATATCAGATATTTTACCATCGAACAGGTTGCAGAGTATAGGTAAAATAGATCCAAACTTCATCCTGAAGTCATTGCAGTTCTCTAAAGCGGACAGATTTTGCTGTTTAGCTATAGCCATGGGTTGCAACTCTTGGGGCCCGAGGCAGGTATTTTACGATGAATTGAGGTTTTTGGTTTCATCCTTCGTTGAAAGTATGAGTGCAATCTACGGAGGATACGTAGGGTTAAAAAATTATACTACTATTGATTTCAAACTGGTTGATATGTTGACAATAAAAATGCTTACTGAAAATAACTTATTGTTGGAAATTGATAATGTTTTTAAAATTTCAACTTAAATTCTATGTTCGCGCTTTATAATTCTACTTTTGTGCGTGGATTTATAAGGATGGCAAGTGAGGGTTCTTCGGGTGACGCCCCTACCAGCACCAGCCCCGCCTGGCCCCCTCTGGCCTAGGGGACCAGTGTAAGAATTAATATTTCCATATTTTGTAAAATATAACAACCACAGGTATATGTAGTTGATAAGAGGCTAAAAATAAAAAAGTTATCAACATTTAAACCAATAAATATTGCAAGAAATAAATAAATCCGTTCAAAGTCGAGAACGAGAAATGAGGCTATGCCGGGTGAACACTATGAAACTGTATAGTTCCACCTATTGTTAAAGACAAAAACCACAGGTATGCGCAATTTATTAAGAATTATAATTGCAAAAATTTTATAAACAATTAAGCCAATAACGTAAGCAATAAACGAAGAGATACGTTCAAGATTTAAGATTTCTCTTAGCTTGTAATGGACCCGTATTAGATACGCGACGAATTCAAAATTAATAAAGCCCAAGTAAGAACAAAACAGTTGGTAAGGCGAAGATATTGGGGATTATTTGTAACTAGAAATTGGAATTCTATTGGGGCTTGGTCCTGCGAGGATCCTTTGGTGGGGATTGACTGTCCTGAGGAGATCTTTCGGAGGTCCGTAGAAGAAGGAATGGCGACAGCTGGAGGAAGCGTCAGAGATCGGTCTCCGGTCCAAAGTGGCGAGCCTCAATTCTGCTCGGTATTTATAAATAAATAGGTTTATTTATTTTGCACGGATTGGGTGCCATCAAATCCTTAGAACACAGGAAAAAACCTAAAACAAAATCCTCTTTACATTAACCACTTTAGCTTTGATTTGATTGTTTGCTTAAATAGCAGTGTTCGAAATGACGAGTTTGTTTCAAGTAATAAAAACCTGTTTTTCAAGGTTTAGAAATAGCAAAATGTGAAGTTAAAACAGCTATACAGAATGAGAATGAATGTATCAGGGTAAGAATGGTTAGAGTCAAGACTAGACTCTTATTGACGTTCGAGAGTATTCATTCGACAGAGGTAGAAACGTCTGCGGTTGATTCGAAGGGATAGGTACTTCCAATCAGATGCGAGCGTAGTCGATTTCGGTGTGGGGTCTGCCTACTAATTAGACTTAGTTGACTGATTGCTAAAAAAGGTGAAAAATAGATTAGGAGCAAGAAGAGTTCAACGGTAAGAAACTTTCAGTGCAGTCCTACAGTCTTCATATTTGTATTTTATAACAAAGTGCTGATTATGTTTGACCAAGCTGTATGAAACAGTTTGTACCATTCGTTTCATAAAGCTATATCAAAACCTGGGCGTGTGGCTCGTTGTGCATTTGAATTACGTAGAGCATAAATGATGTGAAAACGGGAAATATATACTACTAACAGACAGAGATAAAAAAATAATAAGTTTTGCAAATAAGTTTTAAAGCAAATTGTTTAACAATCATAAAATTATATATTAAAAAATAAAGACGCTATCCAAAAACATTTCAAAATGTATAATTGTAAATGTATAATATAATAATAAATTTTAACAATAGAAAAAACCTGCTTTTAGATAATGGGTATATAAATCATTAAATTGTGAACCCTCGCGCATAGCCAGAGGAAAGGTATTTATGAGTCTTGTTGGTCATTAACCACCAGCTGTAGCTTGCCCATAATCGGAAGGTATGCCACATAACCAGATTATTAAATTCTTCATCTCTGTGTGCCCTGCAAGTCGTCGTAGGAGGTTCATGAAAGGACGTGAGATAACTACTCGTGGGAGCTTCTGGCCTGAGTATACAGTTCTATTGGAATGGCTGTCGCTGTCATCGGAAGCGTACGCAAAGTACGTGTCGTTTTCTCCAGACGATTTGATAGGTTTACTTAGAATAGACCAATGAGTATGCGTAAATCATACATTGTAGATCAAAAAGAGCCAAAAGGATTATCAGTACAGTTTTATGGCCTTCCGGGCTTGATTAGTAGTTACGACGTTTTTACAGGTAGTGAAAATATAGACTTCCCGACTTTTCTAGGGGTCAATAGCATTAACGGTTAAAAGTGACACAATCCAATACGACAAGAGAATTAACATGAAAACTTGTGCATGCTATCCAAAGGGAGTGTCCGTGGCTGGCGCTAGTTATCTGCTAGTAATCTGAGATACTAGAAAAAATTAAGAAACTTTTGATTCTATCTTTACAAGCTTTCGAAAATCGACCTGCGCATCTTCACCTTGTTGCGATCTGACCTTGACCTTGTATAAATATAATGTCCTTCTTGGGTCCATCTCTATGGTGTCGACTCTCGTCTTCTGTATTAGACGCAGATCCAGGGTACGATTCTTCACAGTTCAATAGAGCAGGCTCTGTAAGGGATTCATCCATTTCAGACGTGTATTGTTGGTGAGGCTCATTCATATTAAGGCTCATAAAAGCAGCCAACGTAGAGCTGAGATGGATATTTATTCACAGGTCTATAAAGTCGAGGAAACGTAGACAAATAGTAGCGACACCTAGTATCTGGGAAGCAGTTCAATATTGATAGATAATAAATATGCTCAAATTCACCGGATCAGAAGGTATTACAGAGCGAAGGGAACATTGTCAGACGGTTGATCCCTTGATTGTTGAGAGTCGATTATCAGCGGGGATTCGACTACCATCAGGGTTGCTGGAGTCGAAAAGGAAAAGGAAAGTTAAGTATTTTTAAAACTCCACCGGTTTCTGCCCGTCTTGTGTGTTTCATTGCCCCCTCGTGAGTTTCGGCCCTATCCTCATTGCCTACGTCAACATTAGGTAATGTGATAACTACTTCAACGGCTACAGGGGAACTTGATCTATGGGTAATATGGGTAGGGTGTCGGGTGAACATGAGAAAAGTCGACCGTGGTATGATTTGAATTTTAAAAATTGGCTGTAAATGGAATCCCCTTGGGTTGAACTGCATCATAAATTAGGAAGTTGGAAGGGAGAAAAGTGCCATAAATGACGAAGAGCCACCCCGGGGTTGGTGAAACTTAGAGGTTGTGCCATGGGGTGTTACTTATTAAAGTGACAGACTAAGTCACCGGTTTGGAAGGATTGTCAAGAACATGTGCCGTCGAAGTTCATCTTTTGATGTTTGAAGTGGCTCTGATAGAGGACTGGGCTGCATTTTGTGCTTGTGGAATAAATTTACGGAGGTGTGTGCCATATTAAGTTGTTAGCATAGGGTCTTCAGTGAGTAGAGGGTTGGTTTCATCACTTGGACGGTGTAAGTCGCGTCATGTGTTCAAGAAATGTGGTTTACAACCGGTAGTGGAATGTATTGAACTCCGGTACGCTAGTAAGCAGAACGAAAGGTGGGCATCCCAATCGTGTTCATGATCTTCTTGAAGGAAAGCTAGGAATATTTTTTGAGAGTATGGTTGGTTCTCTCGACTAAGCCATTGCCTTCTGGGTGGTATGGGGTTGTACGAGTTTTGTGGACATCTATTAGTTGCCAAACTTCTCGAAATAGCCGGGAGTCAAAATTAGAACCGCAATATGAATGGAATGACAGGGGTGTGCCCCAACGGAAAACCAATTCTTGAGTTATGGCGTTTGCGACGGATTGTGAGTCTTGGTGCAACAGGGGTTTTGCTTCGACCCATTTAGTGAACTAGTCTATAATGGCTTTTATGTACTGTTAACCCCAAAAGGATGTTGGCAAAGGTTAAATAATGTCAAAACCAACGCGTTCGCCCGGGAACCCAGGTGACCTTTTGGATGTGATAGGGGATTAAAATGTAGAGCACGTGTTGAACGATTGACGAAATTGCAAGACCGACGACCGAAGGTTGAGCCAACAAAACCGCGTACGAGCTGCTAGCTTTGTTTGCTTCTGTCCTCTATGTCCTAACTGTTTGTGGAGGTCTGTCAACACATTTTCGACAAGTGCGGGACGAAACCGTTTTGTATGGTGCTCGTGGTAAAAAAGTATGTCGTATTCTAGTGTGAGGTTTGGCCAATGATGGAGAAGGAGTTTTGCGCCTTGGCTGGAACCGAGCATCTCTTGCGAATTCAGCTTATTCCTGTCCTGTAGAATGTGTTGGTATATGACGGATGTGTCTGGGTCTATCTGTTGAGCTGAAGGCCAGACATCTCGTGTCTGTTCGTCCACAATAATTGCGTTTAATATTGGTTCTGGCGTGTTATCGTTGGTGAAGTGGACCCTAGGTGGGACAAAGCGTCTGCATTCGTATGCATTGAACCCGGGTGGTATTGGCCTTCGTAGTCAAATTCTTTTAGGATTTCTCGCCAACGGGCTAACTGGTCCAGCGGGTCTTTGACTGACTGTAGCCATTTGAGTACCCTATGGTCACTGCGTATGAAGAAACGCTTGCATCTCAGGAAATGTTGAAAAATTTGAACGAACGTAACGATAGCCAGCAATTCCCGTCGGAGCATGCAGTAATTTCGTTTTGTCTTCGAGATCGTGTGGCTGGCAAAACAGATAGGGTTTTCTAACCCGTGGTTATCTGTTTGGAAGAGGACGGCTCCCATTTCGAAATCGCTAGCGTCAGTATCCAGGCTGAAAGGTGAAGCATCATTTTGTGTATTAAGTTACGCAGGGATGGGTGTTGAACAGAGCTGGAACCAAACTTGTGACTGGACAGGGCTCATTACCCTATGAAACCCGATTAGCTAACCTTGATCTTTTTCCTTTGAGTTACAGGCAGCTACGAGGTGACCTGATACAAACATTTCGTATCATGTGCGGTCAGGGCTGCTGCCTCGCACCTGGAGACTTCTTCCAGTTAGCAACAACCACGATCTTGAGAGGGCATCCACTCAAACTACGTGTAACTGTGGCCAGACTGGATACACGAAAGTTCTTTTTCTGCAAGAGAGCGGTCGACGCTTGGAATGCTCTGCCTCTGGATGTTGTTATGGCTACTTCCGTTGAGCTTTTTAAGAAAAACCTGAACCAGTATAGCAGTGCCCACTATAATATCCCCGGATCTTCTTAGTCACGTCCCAGTTGAATCACACTCTTATATTAAAATACTACTTTTATATTTCAGTACCATTTTTATAGCATTTTTATTATATCAAACTTGTCGCATATGCCTCACTCACGAGAATCTTGTCACTAAAAATAGCATGTACTCATGCTATATGTAATATGCGAGTACACATTTATGTTTACTCTTTTTGATGAGCCAACAGCTGCTTATTTTCCGCACGCTATTATGTAAACCAACTTTTTTACATTTTCATGATGTACCAGAGGCTTTTTAGCCATACTGTAACCAAGAGGGAGTTCAAAGGCGTTTGCCTATCTTTCCCTTAATAAACTTAACTTAACTAACTTAAGACTGCTGATTTCAGTGTACGGAAAGCCTTGTCACGTTTAGAGGTCATTTAAAGGTTCTACCTTTCGATGTCAGTTTCTGGAGAGTTGTGGCTATTCACGCGAAACTGCAGATGAACCGGCGGATGTAAGAAGCTAAACCAACCAAACTCCTCACTTGAGTTTGGTTCAGCGTGGTCGGCCAGTTTTGAATTTGGTTTATCTTTTCTGGGATTGTAGAAATCTGTCCTGGCGATACCCTATAACCAAGGAAGCGTACCTCTGGTCGTAAAAAGAGGAATTTGCTACGGTTCAGTGTTATTCCCGCATCTCTGAGGGCTGTGACAACTAGATTTGAGCTGACATTGTGTTCGCTTAGGGTGCGGTGGAAAATGATGGTATCAGCTAAGTATATAAGACAAGTGCGGGGGAATCAATGCTTAAGAACCTTCTGCATGAGGCGTTGGAACGTTGCGGTGGCGTTCCATAATCCGAAAGGAAGTGTCTGGAACTTAAAAAGGCCTTGGGATCCCGCGAACGTGGTTTTGCGTCGGTCTTTAGGGTCTATTTCGACCTGCCATTACCCGGACTTGAGATCCAGGGTTAAATATTATCTTGCGTCTCCCAGGTCATCTGGTTTATTATCAATACGGGGTAACAGAAAAGAGTCACGGGTGGTGACCGAGTTTAGCCACAGAAAGTCTACGCACAACCATAGTTTACCGTCTTTCTTGGGAACGATAGCAATGGGTGATGCCCATGGAGATGATGAGGGGTGGATAATGCCTGAGGTTAATAGGTCATCTAACAGCTTCTCAAATTCAGCCTTATAATTAATGGGGATGCAGCGGGGGGCTGCCATAGTGGTTTGGCAGAACCTTTATCGATCAAATGTCGCGTTATATTTGTGCGTCCGATTTCTGAAGGTGCCCAGAAAAACACTTTGGGAAATTATTGCAGAATGAACTTTAGCTATGTTAGCTGGTGAGGGTCTACATCGGATATTTAAGATAACAGTTCGTCAACGCTTGTTGGTGGGAACGTTACTGACGCAATCACCGCTTCATATATCTGATCAGGGTTCGTCTCTGTCGATACTGTTTTACAGGTTGCTGTAGTTCTTTAGAATTTATATTTATATTTGGTTAGCGCCGGTTAGGCACTGTCTTAATAAACAGTAGCCATGAAATAAAATTATGACAATGTGTGCAGATAAATGTACAAACAGTTAATAATGTAGGCAGAACTTCTCCTGTTAGGTCAACAGTAAGGGATCTGAGGTGTAACTGTCGGTCTTTTACGTGTACAATACAGTTTGCTTTTTAGAGGAAATGGCCCCGTAGTATGAAGTCCCAATCAAGGTTTGGGGTGTCTAAGAAATCGTGTTGGATCGTTGTAGAGCCGAGCCGCACCGACAACCGTACCTTACCTGTGATTGTTGTCGAAGTATTACTGGCAGTCTTAGAGTTCGGTCTAGTGTAAGATCTGATTGCAGACATGAATATGGGTGGGGGGATCGTAGAGGCCTTTAAAACTGAAACATTAGCTCCCGTATCGACGAGTGCACTTTTTTATATCCTGCATGGTCAATATCTACTGTAAGTGATGGAAATATTGAGGGAATCTGGGCATAAGCAGGGACACTAGATCAAGACTTACAGTTAGAGTTGTGCCCACAGTGACTTGCTCGGGATCCAAAGGCAGCACAATATTGAAAACCTGGGTGGTCTTTCGGAAACCGTACTGGCAGTTAACGAGTCTTTCGCGCTGGCACGTCATGTGGAGTAGTGCTGCCACGGCTAGTTTATGTTCTGTATGTCTGCATGCGACTGAAAGTCGTTATATCTCTTGCATTGACGGATTGCCACCGCCAGGCTTGGTTGGGGGGGGGGGGTGGACGACGAAAATGTTTGTGGCAGTAAGATCAAGAAGGCCTGTCACAAAATGGTGAAAGAATTAGTTCATCTCGATCAACCTTTGGTAGGTTGGGAAAAGCAAAGGATGCTTGGTGACCAATTTCTAGAGCGAATTCATCTACAGGTTGGTTGCGAGTTTGCCGAAGGTTATCAAAACTCTGGTTGACAGTTCTCGGAGGTAACTGGTTGTCAAAGAGAGTAGACAGCAACGCGGTTGCAGTGGAAAATTGTGCGTTAATATTAACTTCTGCAGTAGGGGAAAATTTTCGGGTTGAAGGAGAGAGAAAACTTAACATATAGTGGGTGTGGTTGGCTGGGGGAACGTCGGCGAGAAAGAAGGAATGTTTGATCAGCCAGTCACGAATGTTTTGGCCAAGTTGGTAAGCGTTGCTGGCTAGAAGGGGATCGGGGCGGCTGTCTGACATATGGGTGGATGATACTGTGCGTGCAATGTCTGGGACTTAGAAAGGGGAGGTAAGCACTGACTCACACCAGCTGTCACCAATATAATGTCCTTCTTGGGTGCGTCTCTATTGTGTCGACTCTCGTCTTCTGTATTAGACGCAGATCCAGGGTAAGATTCTTTGCAGTCCAATAGAGCAGGCTCTGTAAGAGATTCATCTATCTCAGACTTGTCTTGTTAGTGAGGCTTATTCATATTAAGGCTCATAAAAGTAGACGACGTAGAGCTGAGATGGAGATTTATTCACAGATCTATAAATTCGAGGAAACGTAGACAAATAGTAGCGACACCTAGTATCTGGGAAGCAGTTCAATATTGATAGATAATAAATATGCTCAAATTCACCGGATCAGAAGGTATTACAGAGCGAAGGGAACATTGTCAGACGGTTGATCCCTTGATGGTTGAGAGTCGATTATCAGCGGGGATTCTACAACCGTTAAGGTTGCTGGATTCGGAAAGGGAAAGGAACGTGAAAGTGGAAGTGGTTTTGAAAACCCCACCAGTTTCTGCCCGTTCTGTACATTTTACAAAGTCAAAAACAACTCTCAGGAATCCCTCACGTTATCCAGAGAAAAATATGGTTGGCAGTAGATTAAAGGTTGTCTTAGACGAAGAGAATTGCGTAGGTATCCAGGGTTTACCAGAATCAAATGCTCGTACCCTGAAGGAAATGATCTTCACTGACCTTGCTATATTTCAGAACCTGCTGAACGATATACTTCAGCAGGAGTGAGAAGGTAAACGTTCGCGCACCCTTCGGGATCGGAAAAAAGGATATTCAACTGTCAGATAGGGTGAGACCATGGTCTGTCAAAATTGTCTTGGACAACATGGAAGAGGGTAAGCTACTTCCCTCTAGAAAGACCAAACTCCTTAACTCATAAGGAGGTTTATTCAGCTGAAAAACTTTCCAACATAACGTCTGAAACGCCGCAAATTAGGGATAGAATTGAGGAGGAGACGTGTAGCTGAAGAGAACAGCCTGGTTATTTTCAGAGGACACGTGATACAGAAAAACGCAGCCTTGCTCTGGAACCATCCAATGCTCATGATGGCAGCGGTAAAGTAGTATTGTCGAACTTAAGACAAGCGTAAATTGGCATGGCCGAGTGCTGCCTGCTTAAATTGCTGTACGCCAACGCCCAAAGTCCGTTTTCAAAACTGAGAACTGGAAAAACTGAGAAAAAAACTGAAAAACTGAGAACTGAGAATACAGGTTGCCATTCTGTCTGTTGATATTATAGCTACCAAAGAAACATGGCTGTCACAGAGCATCAGCGATTGCGAAGTAGCATCTTCCGGATACCAGTGTTTCAGGAGAGTCCGCATTCACCGCCAGGGTGGAGGAATTGCGATGTATGTACAGAAAAATTTCATTGTGTGTGAAAGGACAGCGAAGATATTCAATGGTATCGAGGCTAGTTGGCTGACTTTAAAGACACGAGGATCGCAGTCCCCTAAAGCCATGACCATAAGGGACGGACCCCGACGCTTATGCTTGTTTGCTGGAGAACATAAAGAAGATTGGTAGTAAAACTTATGTTATTCTCATGGGTGACTCCAATGCACCCAGCATTCGACGGAACTATCTGCAGACACAGTGATAAAAGTTTGCCTTCAATCGCCGTCTGCTAAAGACAACACGTGAAGCTCTTCTCATCCAACATTTATTTGTTCCAACGAGAGCGCCTGAATGAAAACAGGCTATGTGTTGAGATCTCGTCTTCACTAAAGTTCCTGACAGTAAAGTCTCGGTATACTGACTACCTCCACTTGGTTGAAGTGCTCACGCAGTACTTTCGTGGGAGTACGGTTTATTTTCTGTACCATCTGCAATAAATAAAACCAGGCTCAATATATAGTGAGGAGACTTTCGCAAAATGAGAGTTAAGGCATCACGTAAAGACTGGGATCTTCTCTTCTCCGGAAACGTCACTCAAGACTGGAATTTATTTAAGGAGTGGCTATTGGATCTAATAAAATGCAACCGTCCGTCATTAAAACTTAGGGTATCCAACCGACCACAGTGACTAACAAGAGATCTAAAAAGAGGCTTTTGAAGAAATTTTGCCGATCCAGTGAAAATGTAGCCTTGCAAGCACACATAATTCAAAGGAAAAAGGTAAAAAGCTTGATCTTTAAAAGACGAAGGGATAACTAGAGGGATTTGCTCCAGCGAGCAGTTCACAATCCCAAATTTATCTGCAGCTATATTCGAAAAAGCAGACGTAACAGGAACTCAATTCCTCTTATGAGAAGCGATGACGGTTCTGAGATACCAGAAATTAAAAACTTCACTAAACAAGTTTCTCAGTTCTTTCACTTGGTTTTCGCCAGAAGAGCTGTTTTCATTCAATATAGTTACGAAACTGTGGGAGCGCCAATTATTCAGGATATGCTCTTTTGAGAAGAGGCGGCCTTTGGAGAACTAAAATGTTTGAAGGCATGTAATTCCCCGGCCCCGATGAGCTTCCAGCAAAGCTGCTCCTGGAACATGCTTGAGAACTGGCCAAACCGCTATCCGTTCTGTGCTAGAAATCGTTCACTGTGGGAATTCTTCCTACCGACTGAAAAACAGCCCACATCGCACCGCTTCACAAAAGTTGTAGTTGTGCATTTGCTACAAATTACATGCCTGTCAGTCTGACCTCAATCTGTTGCAAGGTTATGGAGAAGGTTGTCAAAAAGGAATTGATGATTTATTCAGAAACCCATAACCTCTTGTCAACTGCACAATACGACATTCATAGGGAAAGCTCGTGTGTTACTAACTTACTTCATACGATGCAAAGCTGGACAAAAGCACTCGATGCAAAAAACACGGTGCATGTGGCTACCATTGATTTCCAGAACGCCTTCAATAGTGTTCCACACCAGCGTCTCCTTTACAAATTGAGAATTTTTGGGTCTCGGTATCTCATGGATCGAGCATTTTCTCGTTGGCGGAGAGCGAATAAAGCGCACAGACATGGAGAGTGGAGTCCCAGAAAGTTCAGTGCTCGGACCAATCCTATTTCTCTTGTTCATAATGATTATGGACAGGAATTGGACTGTGACTTTGCTATGTTTGGGGAAGATAGAAAATCTTCAATTCAACCACAATGCCGCCGATAAGGACGATTTCCACGACACATTTCGTCGATTGGACGAGGGATCCCGCAGATGGCTCTTTTCCTTCAACTCAAACAAATGCGCCCTGCTACGTCTGGGAAATCGAAATCAGGTCTCTGATATTTGACCCTACTATTTGAACAGCTGGTCACTCCAAGAAGCAGAAACACAGAAGGATCTCGGCGTTTGGGTGACAAACAACCTAAAGCCTTCTACGCAATGTTGCTAAATCCGCAAATTCAATGCTGTACGCTATCAAGAGGGAATTTAAAGTTTTCGACGAAGACTGCTTTTCTAATGTCTTTGGTACGTTTTTAAGGTCACATATTGAATATGCGATCCGAGCTTGGCGACCTTGGACCCAGCAGGATTACAATCATGCTCGAAAGGTTGCAGCGGCGAGCCACAAAATTAGTAAGAGGTCAAGCTGAACTGCCATATGAGATCCGTCTAAATAACCTAAAGCTCTATCCTCTGAGTTATAGGCAGTTGCGCGGAGACTTGATACAAACCTTCCGTATCGTGCGTGGCATGGATTGCGCTCTCCTATGTGATGACTTTTTCCAACTTGCCACTACGAAAAATCTCCTAGGGTCATCCATTCAAACTAAGTGTGCCCCAAGTGAAGATTGATTTGAGGAAGTATTTTTCATCAAACGTGTCGTGGAACCGTGGAATAACCTACCTGAGGCGATTGTTATGTCCCAGTCTGTGTATACATTCAAACATCGGCTTGACATACATATGTTACAGCCGCACAAAGACTATGTGACTACTTAACCTTAACAATATCAGTGTACCACGTAAATCTGCCTGCATTCACTTGACTGTTACTTCTTTAATTTGCTTCTTATTCTTGCTACTTGTATGACACAAATAGGGACACGTTTAAATTCAAACTTAATACTCATTTTCTGAGAAACTATTGTCAATATAATGAAGATGGTGTAAACAGTGGCAGGTTGCGCCTGGCCCACACATATCGATGACCCTACATTTTCATTTGTCAGATATATCACTTTAAACGTTTGTACTAAAACGACTATCGCCATGTAACATTTGATTGTTTTGCTACTGTCTATCTGTAAATAGGGTTTTCAAAGGCTCTGCCTATCTCCCTTATATATACTGAATTATACTGAATTACTATTGACATTTTTGCATGTGAAAAGGGAGCTCAAGGGCGAAAGCCTACTTCCCTCAATAAAGTGACTTAAAGTGACTTATTGCAAAGGGGCAAGCCTATTTTCCTCAAATACACTGAACTGAACTGAACGTTAAATAGCTCAGGAATAAGCAGAAAAACAATGTATAATCTTCAGAAAATCGTTCAAGGCTCGCAAACCCATTATACACGGAAGTTAGCAATCATCGCACCCATCAATAAGGGAAGATTACTGCTATATCTCACGAACTATCAGCCGAGCAGTCGTAGTGCATTTCCTGTAAGTTGATGCAAATGAAAGTAAAAAATCAAGTATGTCACGTCATACAATCTGCTGTTGAATCAGCTCAGTTCCTCTCTTACAAACCCTCTTACGCCACTCGAAAATTGGTGAAAAGCAGGCGATACAGGTCTTCTAGTGAATAGTATTTACTTCAAATGCAGTAGGGCGTTTGATTGCGTGCCCTGTAGATACCTTATTAAAACCTTATTATTATCAAATTAAGGTACAATAGCCAAACCATCGGAAAAGGTTTCAATATTTCCTAAATGATCATGGACGAAGTTTTGAGAATGGGCACCTGTTAAAAGTAGAGTCAAGCAAGGGTCAGTTCTTGGCGTGCTACTGTTCATTTTCGATGTTCATGACGTAGTATGGATGTTAATATCGGATAAAGCGATCCCCTGAGATGATCTTACACCGAGAATGATAATAAAAAAGACGATAAGACTTCCGGATACTACAAGAGATTATCGAGAATCTGTAAGCGTGGAGCAAGAATAAGTGCATAATATTAAATGCTGTTCAGTATGTGGTAGTGCAAAAGGTATCACCAACACGCAGAAAAAATGCTCTCTGACGCATTTTATTTTGGGCAATCAACCACTTGAAACCATAAGTGTGTAAAAAGAGTTGTGCTCATGCGTTAAAGTCGTCTTCAGCATCACAACTCAGTGTTTCAAAACCGCAGAAAGGGCACTGTCGACTTTGAGCCCGATACGAGAACATTTATTAACTTGAAGGTTTATATCTTCGGTGATGTGTATTGACTATTTGTGCGGACAATCAATCAAAGCTGATGTATATCTTGCATTGCTCCAGTATTAATGTTTTCAAGAGATTTATGAATGATCGTCTGTTAGAGGCCAACCCGAACTTTTCACTTTTGAGTTAGCAATATGCGTACTACTTAGTTTATGCAATAGCTAAGTTTTTTAAATTAACTTTGAATCTGGCGAAAATATCATGTTGCAAGTGCGCTGAACGTGCTGACAGCTGTTATTTTGAAAATTTAGCATACTTTTAGAAACCATACTAAATGATTATTTAAGGCATTCTTGATGTTACTATAAAGTGTAAAAATATGCAACTAGATTAATTTCCTACCCACCGGTACCGTTTTAAGGGCTTCTCATTTATTCCAAAAATACTGATTGATACTGACTGATTGAAATTGCTTCAACCCATATCATGATATCAGTGAATTTACTTGTGTAACGCCAAACATTTGGAAATTACCAATTTCATATCCAACATAGTTCGGGATATTTATTCGGAACCGAACGATCGCATATTCTGAATAAAACGATGTTTTCAAACTGTTTCAAAATGCTTGCATATACTATTTTTTTAAAGAACGTTTCATATGTGATAACAGTTCCAGAGCTCAATGAATGAGGAAATTATTGATGGAAGTTCATTAACAATGTCAACAATTAAATGAAAGGTGGGCGAATTACAATATCTCCTACGGTACTTAGAACATAAATTCCTAAGTTTATTTATTTATTTATTGCCAGTTTACAGGCAAGGTCAAAAGGGATATATACAGTAGGGGGTCCAGCTGACAGTGAAAAAAACTCCTGATCGTTCTTTAAAGGTATTTTTCAGGAGAAAAAAACTGCAGCTTGTTGAACAGATTAAAGTTTAGGACAGGGAAGTGTTGACACAGGTGCACAGTGTAGTACTTCTCCTTTCGGTGTTGTGGATCTGGTCTTCTGTACTAGCAGCAAGTATGCCGGCGAGCGGCTGCTAGCTGTAGACTGAGGAATAACCCGATTACGGACTGCAGAGCCAGCAACATTGCCTTCAGCATGAAGTCCGGCATAGGATTCAGAGTCCGTGGACGCCATCAGAACGGAAAAAGAGCTTCCAGAGAATCAGCACCCAAAAATTCGCAGAAGGTGTCCTGAATGTAGAAAAACTAGTGACAGCTCTCGTAAAACAAAGGATAGTTTTTGCTGAATTTTTAATACTTCTGGGTAGTTTATTCCAGATTGCTATAGCGTTTACCGAAAAAAACTGACGGTATTTAACGGTGCGTGCCAAAGGAAGAAATAAGAATACATCTCTATGATTGGTGCGCCGACAGTGCTCGAGCTGTCTCAGGGATGTAAGGGGGTTAAAGGTAAAACCGTTTAAACGCTTGAACAGTAAAAATAGTCCCTTCTGTAATCTACGAAGCCACAACGGGTCGAGGCTTGTAAGCTCACAGCGTTGTTGGTAGGACAGGTTTCTTTGCTCTGAAGTAATAACTCTTTTGGTCAAGAAGTGCTGGACTGATTCTATCTTCCTCCGTTCACTCGCGTGCAGAAGGCTAAATAGAAACGAGCAGTATTCCAGACTAGGTCTGACATACATTTTTATAAAGGCTGGTCCCAAATATTGAGGGTTTTAAAATTTCTGAGAATAAACCCAGTGGTTTGGCGTGCTTTAGAGACAATCAGGGCGCAGTGCTCTGACAGATTAAGACTACTAGAATATGATATGCCCAGATCCGTTATAAAACCCGGGCACGTTTAAGTCATGACCGTCTATGCTTAGATGAGGCTGATGGTTGTCACAACTAACCATAACGGAGCATTTGTGCCAAGAGAGCGAAAGGCGCCATGTGCGACACCACTGAGCGAAGGCTTGAAGATCCTTTTAAAGAGCTCAAGCACAATGTGGCGATCAACCGGTTTATAACGATAGGCAACTTTTAAATCATCAGCGTACATAAAGGGCCTACCATACTGAAAACAATCAGGAACATCGTTCACAAAAAGGCAAAATAGAAGCGGGCCGAGTACACTACCCTGAATAACGCCACTCCCTCACGTGCGTGGGGTTGGAGATAACATCGGAAATTTTTACCCGTTGTGCGCGATCATTCAAATAGGAGGATATTAAGTTCAGAAGCTTGTTACCTATGCCGAAGGAGGTAAGTTTCAGCAGGAGGAGATCGTGGTCAACACGATCAAAAGCCTTCGTGAAGTCGAAATAAACGGTGTAAATTGCAAAACCACTATCTCTAGATTGTAGCACATGATCAAAGTAAGAGAGCTGGCAGGTGTCACAAGATCTTTTTTTCGAGAAACCCATGCTGAGCCGCATTAAGTAGGTTATTCTCTGTTAGGTGACGCATCAACTTGTCTTTAATCAAGGTCTCTAATATCTTCGAGGCTGCTGGCAGTGTATTTATTGGCCTGAAGTCGTCAAATGACGTAGTTCTGCCGTGTTTGGGTATAGGCAAAATGTGCGATTCCTTCCATAAAATAGGGAAGGTTTCACTTTCAAGAGCAAGATTGAATATCTTATACAGAAGTGACGGAAATATATCATTTGCATCCGCCTTTAGAACGCTGACCGGGACGCCATCTGGTCCAGGACTGTAAGATTGGCGAGAACGCCGAATGGCTACGGTTACGTCCCAGAGGGTAAAAAGTTATGTTTTCGAGGACGTTACCGGTCCAAACCCGGACGTTTGGAAAGGGGGCGACCGAATGTTCACTGAAAGTTCTAGACAAGAAAGCATTGAAGCTATCAGCCGTCAACTTAGCGTCAGCTATAGGGTTTCCAAAAGCATCTCGAAGTACAGGGTACTGAGTTTTTTTCTCTGCGATTTACCAGTCCGCGAAAAGAGTTTTGCAACATTGTACGAAGGGTTTTTCGGCAAAGTTAACCTCTTCAGCTAGTCGCTTTTTCTTCGGAGAGCCTCTTAGCCTGTTCAAAAGATTTGCTGGATCAATGGCAGGACGGAAGTGTCATTTAGTCGATGAAAACGACGCGAGAGTCTACGCAATCTACGGCGGAAAGGTAAAGGGAGGTAGACTTCATCCTTGACATTAATTATTTTTCTTACGAGGAACAAAAACGAGAAATGAGTGGACCTAGAACTTGGTAGAATGTATCAGTACAAACATTCACATCCAAACATAGAAAGAAGTTAGTCCAATCGTGGGAATTAAGATGTGTTAGTAATTCCCCATATTTGCTGATCGGAAATCGTGGAAAAAAAGCTATATTTTTTTGAAAAACGTTTCATCAGCCTCGATTTCTAGTGAAGAAACAACTATAGCATGGTCTGAACTCCCAAGTGGGTCTAAAGGTGAAACTGACAATGGCTGACAACCTCTGCAGAAGATAAGATCAAGTATGTTTGATCCTCGGGTGGGAAAAATCAACTACCTGATCCCCACATGCCAGTATCTATGGCCTCAAGCAAGTTTTCGAACTTTGCAGGACCGGAAGGTGGAAACCAATGAACTTCAGGGAGATTGAAGTCACCTGCAATCAAGCAGTACTTCATATTTAGGTCAACTGCGGCATGAAATGCCTGTGAGAGACGGAGATCGTAATCCCCACTTGCGTTTGGGGGCGATAGACACAACCGACGAGTAAAGAGCAGTTATCTTTTAGAACTACTCGGAACCAACAACTCTCTTCTACCGCGGTAAATTGTCGATAGTCCAACGGCAGAAAGGTAAGTGGCTGCTTAATATAGATGCAGCTTCCTCCGCCACGGCCCTCGTGTCGATCGTTACGAATATAGTCGTACCCTTGAATATTGAGTTCAGAGTTGGATACACAGGGTGTTGCCCAAGTCTCTGTAACTATTACAATGTCGGGGCAGTGGATGAAAACCAGAGTCTGGAGCAATGGCATCTTATTAAGCAGAGATCTGGCATTTAATACGAATAATTTAAGCGCGCACGTTTTTCGTTTCTGAGAAGGGAAAGTTAGGCTGTCAGAGTGAATGCCTTCGACCAAAGAAATGTTCTTTTCACTTGAACAATTTGTCCGTTTCTTATTTGGAGATGTGCCTCGCCATTGGTCCTTCGTGTTTCCAGTTCTATTATTAACTGTCTCATTTTTTTAGTCTCTCCTTCAGTCCGTATTCCGGTTGAAAAAACACTTCAGAATGCAGGCCCCGTAGGGTTGCTTTTTCTCTGTAGCAGGAGCTGTGCCTGTGCTTCGTTTTTCCAAGATGATTTTAAGAGGTCTTGGTCGAGAATTTGATTCGGGTGCGGACAGAGCTTTCCCTATTCTATATGCCTTGAGAATGTGGATGGACTCGCCGTCCGTAAGCATCGTTTTTGCATACAATTGAAGGAGATCCAAGTCATGTTTGACTCGCTCCTTTGGAATACTTGAAACTGACTCCGGGACCCCTTTAATGACTACATTATGTTTTCGACTCAAACGAGGGCCCGTTTGTAACTCAGATCTTTCAGCTGAGTGAGTACTGGTAACCAATTCACTTGGCCCGGTAGGTCCACATGAACTGGGTGTTGGGCAGGCTAGAGCCAAATCTCTGCACGACTTGTTCTTCTTAGACCTTTTCTTCTTTGGCTTAACGAACTCGCCAACCTCTTCAACATCGTATGTTGGTGCATCGTCTACCAGTGATGTGGCGATGGGCGGTAAAGCCAGATTAGTGCTGATGCTACCCGAACTAAGTACCGGTAGAGTGGCGCAAGAACTAGATGGGGCTCCCTTCGGAAGTAGCGAAATTTCCTCTGGTTTACCGGGTCCAGCAGTTGCGATATGTTTAATGTGACTTTTATGTAAGCTTGAAGAAGCTATAAATGAATACGAATTTCGCTTTGTTGTAGGTTTTTTACGAACAGGAGCTTTTTTAGCAGTAAGGCAAAATTTTTTAAAGTTATCTATTTCTTGTCTTAGATTCCTTATTTACTGCTCCATCCCTGAGAATTTCTGCTGGAGGCTGAAACATTCCATACATGTTTCGTCTTCGTAAGCTTCATTAGTTAAGCTTACTGAACTTTTACCCCGTTTAGCGGGAGGTGAACAAATAGCAGAATAACGATGGTTAAAATTGTTTTCTGCTTGTCCATTAACTTGCTTAACAAGATCCCCTGCCAATTTGTCCGAGTGGGTAGAGGCGCCGAGAGACGGTCCCAAGCAGTTTGGTCGTGGACCAATTTTTTGTGACAATAAACTTATGGAACTTGAGTTTTGCATGTTATAATTGCCACAAAAATTAATAGAGAGTCAGCTGAGTTTTCAACAATAAGAATTTGAAAAAATAAGGACTCAGCCTTTGGTTTGAGTCCCTTCCGCGATTGAGAGCAGATGCAGGGATCACACAGCCGGCGTGAGTTTCGGAAAGCAGCAAAGATCGAGGGTCCAAGTTGCAATTTACAAACTCAGAGGAATATAAAGACAATTCTTTAATAGATTTTCCAACACCGTGTCTTCTACACTGAGGTAGAGACTAAAAACTCGTAGGCTCGAGGTACTTGAAATTCGAAACCAATTTCAAACAACGCGCCAAGTTATGCAGGCGTAAACGAGAGGAAAGACACAGTTCAACTAGCCTAGAATAGTGAAGTTACACAAAGATCGGCGGAAACTATCCACCTTAAAGTCAAAGGACCCAATTCCACTGTTGGAAACGTCTGGAGTCATTTGTGCTAGCTCCCAGATCGTGGCTCATTCAATGGGGCTTGGCTACACTTTCAGCGTTGATAAGGGCGAAATGTTCATGAATATCCACTGTCTTGAATCATAGGTCTCCGGTTCGCCAGCGCACTGACCTCCGGCCTCCATTTTCTATGCAGGGATTTTGCCTGGGTTAAATAATTTGCCCTGCGCAGGGAGCGCGTGTGACTAGCATTCCCGGTGGCAACGGGCCAATAATCGTCACGCAAACTCAATACCAAAGTTGTAATCCTGGCTATTAGCAACTTTTCTACGAACCAACATACCATCTAGTGCATCAAGTACGGTCTAAAGTGATGAACGTGATAGCAGGGAATTATAGTAATCTCGTGGCGTCCTGGCAAATACAACCTATAATTACTGCGCATAACCCTTATCTGGGTCTGTCTGTAATACAGGATTCGAGTAAGAACCCCAAATATTAGGCTAAAAAGCCTTTTGTTTCAGCAATCCCATTGACTTCTCCTGAAATTTTATTCAGTTATATTGATGCCCATGTTAACACCGCAGCATTTGTTCTTGCCGTCACAAAATTAGCTGCTAATGCAGTTTTCGTATACAATTCAATAGAATTTGTGTGTTGTGCTGCCAGGCTGAAAATCCAGAATACATTATTTGGAAACCAAGCAAACCTGAATCCTAAATCAAATCTGGCAGCATTATTTACTTTGGAGGCTGACGGTGGTGTCAGTGGTTGAGATTGCGGGATAGCACCATAAACACCACTATGGAAGCCTTCGACGTCGTACACCGCCGCCGATGAGCAAATTTACAACTTGTTGTTCGAAAAAGGCAATAACACATGGCATTCATCCCCACTTAATGCCGCCAATGTCAGATTCAGAAGGAAAGTATCGAAGACGTTGAATGAAATATAAAACGACCGGCTTAATTGCAAAGCTGAGGGGCTCTAGGAATATGCTGTCGACCGCGAGATGAGGAAATGCTTCATTGTCATTTAAAAAGTATACCCTCCACAAGCTTAGGAGACTGAGACACTGCTGAGCCGAAAGCGAGGAACTCTGTATAGAAAGAAGTCCCGGTTCCTGAATTTTCGCCCCACCCCCCAAGTGTTGTTCCATCGGTGCTTTTCAGTGGCGTGGTTTATTTTGTGTGGAGTCGAAGAGATTCGGTATTTCGTCGCGGTTCACATAGTATTCTATTGGTATAACCCTGCAATTCTTCCACGAATCTGGCATGTCCCGCAGCCATTAGTTCACTGAACGTTGACATCTAAGAAATACTACTTTGTTTGTGTCACTTCCACGGTTCAGGTATGGACTGCGCAGCTTTACATTCTCGGAGAGCAGCCCCTCACCGTTGCCGTTAAACCATTCTTGATGTTTGCGGCGTGCCCGGCACAGGACCTCCTAGACCAGTAACGTTGTCCAACGGAGCATGCATTTATCCCAGGCGACAAATCATTTGGGTGCCGAAAGCTGACCATCAGTAGATTATATTAAACAGATCAGTATTTACCTTGCCCAGTGGCCACACATCGGTGGGGGTTGATTCTCAGCCTCAACCTGGAGTTGAAAAGTAGGCATGTCAGATCGCCTTGTTGACAGCACGCCATGGCAGTTTTGAATATGGACGAGAACATAGTTTAGAAGCTGATAGTATTGCGTTCGAGGTTGTTTCTGTTTGTGTAGAAGGAAAACCTAGTGACACAGATTCAAATGCGATATTATGCTTTTTGGTATCCCAAAAGCTACAATAAAATACTTCAATTGCATGCTTCTTATAATCGATACGGTATCTACTTAATTTATACGATTAGGTTACATCGCGTACAAATCGTGTTTACAACATGGTTGACACGGAGAAGGAAATATAGATCCATTGATGTACACGAACCGGATCATTTTACTTTTTCTCCGTTTGCTGGCTCCGAACCAGATAAATAGTGTGTCAGGGGAATCAGTGACGAGATGGACATTTGAAGGACAAATTTTGACTAAGTAGCCCTCTGAAGCCCATGAACCCGATCATCACCGTTAAAAATTTCCCGAATACTGATCCCAGTTTGCTTTGAAGCCGTCTGCATAACTTCTTCATTAAAAAACCAAAGAGGATGATGGGAATACCTAATTATGTCGTGCGTTTAGCATATATTAATGAACATTACATACAGGGAACTGCTCAACAAAATGGGTAATGGTAGAGGGGCACTCATCGATCGCGTCACAAGAGGTGCTTGTCCCGCCAGCAGACGCACGGCCGTTGTTGACAGGATAGCAAACTCGCTGCTCAATGGCGCGGGCGTTGGAACTCTGAATAACGGGTCGCATTTTTGATCCGAAGGTTTAGAGAACCCTGTATCCGTCAAAGACACACCAACCTACGGGCTAATAACGTGGCTGCTTCAAAGGTTTATATTTCACACTCGTCATAAATGGCGGTTACTTCGGTGGGCATATTGGCAGTAAGGGAACCCGTTTGGGTTTTGTGTTGGCTGGTAATAAGTTTAAATCTGTGGAATTCAATACGCCAGAGTCGTGAGTCAGCTACAAGTTCCCATTAGTAAAAAACAAAGAGGTTTTCTTCCTACGGATATTCACTGGGATTTCCTGTTTGCAGCCCTCCGGTTGTTAAAGCTTCAGTTTCACGCACTACGACAACCTATCTCAAACGTAAAAGGAGCAATGATGTTGTTTATATAAGATTTCTTCTAGGGTGCAGTAAAGTTCAAAGCACTAAATTGGGCGAGGGGCACAGTTAGACTTAACGGCAATGACTCAGGGCACGAACGCAGGCTAGCAAGTCTCTTTATACTATTATCTTAAATGAATGATTAAGCATTTGCCTTGGTGGTAAAACTACCGATGCAAGCATTTTTGGGGTTTGCTTGGAGATATAAGTAATAAACATAAGTAGCGCTTAAGATTTTAGCCTAGGATTGGGCCGAAGTCTTATGAGTACCTGATACCCGCACAAAAGCTACGTACGTCTCCAATGCTATGTATGTTTTATAAATAATCTGGCGTTTAGATGTAGGAATCAGAGTATTATTTTTCGAGTTCTAGTTTCTAGTTTCTAGTGTTAGCGTTGTGATAAGACTTCAGAGAAAGCTCATAATGTAGGCAAAGTGTCTTTTTTTCTTTATTGCCGGCCAGTCAGTCTAAGTGATCCTGCAGTTTCATTATTGCAATACAGCATTTCTGCACCAATAACAGAGACTAGTTTCTTTCTATCGCACAATGGCAGTAACCGGTGGAAGCACAAAAAGCGTGTCCCAGAAAAAATGAATAAAACTGAGAGTGTGTCTGACGGGAACCGCTCTAATAGTGGTTTTATGGGTGGGGCAGAAAAACAACAAAAACAACAGTAAAAACGGTGAAGGTAATCTGAAAGTGAAAATTTATATATAAACCTGAAGTTCAAATCAGGTGAAAATAACACGCATGTGTATAATTAACGGTCGCCATTTGTTGAAAATGAAAGCAAACTGATCAGATGAAATCA